>MU968381.1:10927847-11179004 GCA_034641835.2 Pinus albicaulis
AGGGAACCTATGAATTTTTACTAATGGCCATAGAAGATCTTGAAGGACTCTTACTAGAAGATGAAGAAGAAGAAGGGGAAGTTGACCTTGAGGGGGAGCTAAGAAGTGCTCTGGAGGAGATTGACAGACTCAAACTAAAATGTAGAAAACAAAAGGAGATTCTCCTCAAATGTGTGAAAGAAGAACAAAATTCAGAAGTCCTCATGCAGCTAAAAGTAAAGCTTGAAGAAGCTAAGAAGATGGAAGATATTTTACTTCAGCAAATCAAGGATAAAACTCGAGAACAAGAGATGCTGGAAGGAGAAGTAGTATGTCTCAGGAAGAAATTAGAAAATTTTCAAAGGAAAGTGGTCATAAATTCCTCTCAAACAACAAGCTCTAGTAAGTTGAATGAAATTCTGGGTGCTCAAAGATCTCCCATGATAAAAACTGGAATAGGCTATGAAGGAGAATCAAGTAAAGGCAAAGAAAAGGTTGACAGAGAGATTATTTTTGTAAAATCCAAGAAGAATGATGAAGCAGCTCAAGCAATTCCTACAAAATAAGAAACCTGTAAGGAGAAAGACAGAGATAAGAAGAAACCTCTAGTAACAAAGAATGCAATAAATATTAAGACAACAGGAAAAGAATCATATGCGTCTGAATATGTCAAATTCAAAAGTCACCAAAGGAGATTCTTCCCTCCTAGGAAGAATGCCACCTGTTATGTCTGCCACAAGCTGGGACACATTGCTGCATATTGCCATACAAGGAGGAGTAATTCAAACCAACAAAAGATGCAGACATTGAAAAGACTTCCTCAAGCAAACAAATGGAAAAGACAACCTTACATCGGGTATGCAAATAGTTTCTATGGTTACTGTTCCTATTGTAAGGAGTTTGGTCATAAAATTATTGAATGTAGAAAGTTTGGACAAAGATTGATGTTCAACACCTCAAGAAGGTTCATGAATCAAAGAAATTCTGTTCAGACTCACAATACTGCAAAAACTATGATCAAATGCTTTATATGCAATCAAGCTGGACATATTCCTTCCAAATGTACTCTAAGAAAATGTAGTCCATCATCCCACAAAAGATACCAAACAAAAGGGTGCTTCCAGTGGATAAAGAAGGATAATAAATGTGACCTGCCCCTAACTGCTCAATACCTGAAAAGCCAGTGGTACCTGGACAGTGGCTGCTCAAAACATATGACTGGAGACAAAAGCAATTTTATAACTCTTGATGAAAAGAAATCTGGCAATGTTACTTTTGGCAATGATAAATCAGGTAAGATCAAGGGAAAAGGCTCAGTCAGCATAGACAATGGCAGAGGAAAGGCCCAAGATGTACTATTTGTAGATGGGCTGAAAGCAAATTTACTGAGTGTCAGTCAAATGTGTGACAAAGGTTGTGAATTTCTTTTTAGAGCTCAAGATTGTGAAGTCAGATCAAGCACAACAGGAAAGACTCTGCTCAAAGGTGTTCGAACAGAGAGTAATGTGTACATAGTGAAAGAGGAGGAAGAAGCCTGCCATCTTAGCAAACTTGAGGAGTCATGGTTATGGCATAAGAGATTGGGACATCTCAGCTTCGACCATATCATCAGACTGAGTAAGAAGAAAGCTGTTAGAGATATGCCTGAAATAAAAAGGCCTTCAAATACCATATGCAAATCTTGTCAATTGGGGAAAAAAACTCGCACATCCTTTAAATCTAAAGATGAGTTATCAACAAGAAGACCACTCCAGCTTGTGCACATGGATTTGTGTGGACCTGCAAGAACTAAAACACCAAGTGGAGAATCCTACTTCATGTTGATAATATATGATTTCTCCAGAATGACATGGGTTGCTTTTCTCAAGAATAAATCAGAAGCTCTGGAAAAATTCAAAATATTTAAAGCATTAGCAGAAAATCAGACAGGATGCAAGCTGAAATGCATCAGATCAGACAAAGGAGGTGAATTCACTGATTATGACTTTGCAGACCTATGCAATGAACATGGCATAAAACAACAATTTACTATTGCAGGGACACCTCAGCAGAATGGAGTAGTAGAGAGACAAAACAGATCAGTTCAAAAAATTTCCAGAGCCATGATGCAAGAGAATAATATTTCTCAAACATTCTGGGCAGAAGCTATACACACAGCAGTACATATCCTTAATAAAGCTCACTTAAGGCCAAGCAGTGAAAAGACTCCCTATGAACTGTGGCATGGAAAGCCAGCTTCAATCAAACATTTCAGAATCTTTGGAAGCAAATGTTACATAAAGAATAATGATGAAAATCTTGGAAAATTTGATGCAAGAGCAAATGAAGGGATCTTTCTAGGATATTCTTCCAAAAGTAAAGGGTACAGGTGCTACAACAAGACTCTTCGGAAAATAGTAGAAAGTATTGATGTGAGATTTGATGAAGAACTTCCAAACAATACACAAAATACAAACTGTTGCAGTCCATCAGACAACCATGAAGAAGAAATCCAAAATGATGAGGAAACAAGCAAGACAACAGAAGATACAGAGCTGAGTTCTAAAGCTCCCTCAAGATATACTCAGAAGAACCATCCCGAAGATCAGATCATTGGAGACAAGAGAGTAGGGGTTCAAACAAGAAGGCAGCTAACAGAACAAACTAAAGAGGTATACATAGCCATGCTGTCACAAATAGAGCCAAAGAAATTTGAAGAAGCCAGCAAGGACAAGTATTGGGTAAAAGCAATGAATGAATAATTGGACCAAATTGAGAAGAACAATACCTGGGAACTAGTTCCTAGACCAATTGAGAAGAATATCATTGGTTCAAAATGGGTATTCAAAAACAAAATGAATGAGCAAGGACAAGTAATCAGGAATAAAGCCAGGCTGGTCTGCAAAGGATACTCACAAATTGAAGGACTTGATTATGAAGAAACATTTTCCCCTGTAGCCAGAATGGAAGCTATCAGAATGTTTCTGGCATTTGCATGCTATCAAAACTTCAAAGTATATCAAATGGATGTAAAATCTGCATTTCTGAATGGAGACTTAGAAGAAGAAGTCTACATGGAACAACTAGAAGGCTTCTCATTGACAGACAAAGAAGACTATGTCTGCAGACTGAAGAAGGCCTTATATGGATTGAAACAGGCTCCCCGTGCTTGGTATTCAAGACTGGATAAATATTTGCAAAAACAAGGCTTTAAGAGAGGTGGAGTAGACAACAATCTATACATAAAAGCCCATGAAAATGAACTCCTGATTGTTGTAGTATATGTTGATGACATCATGTTTGGAAGCAATAGAGAAGAACTAGCAAGAGGGTTTGCTGATGAGATGAAAACCGAGTTTGAAATGTCCATGATTGGAGAATTCAGTTTCTACTTGGGACTGCAAATTCAGCAAAATAACATAGGTACATTCATCTCACAAGAAGAATACTTAAAGGAAATGCTGAAAAAGTTCAAAATGGAGGACTGCAAACCTGTGTCAACTCCCATGACCACAGGTTGCAAGCAATGTACTGATGATGGGTCCGCTGATATAGATCAAAAACTCTACAGATCCATGATTGGAAGTCTATTGTATCTGACTGCATCAAGAACAGACATCATGCTAGCAGTAGGACTAGTGGCTAGATATCAAGCAGCACCTAAACAAAATCACCTTCTTGCAGTCAAAAGAATATTCAGATATCTACAAGGAACAACACAGTATGGACTTTGGTATCCTAAAAGAAAAAACTTCACTTTATCAGCATACACAGATGTAGATTGGGCCAGCTGTGTGGATGACAGGAAGAGTACAAGTGGAGGTGCATTCTATCTAGGAGAAAGTCTGGTGGCATGGCTAAGCAAGAAACAAACATCCATCTCTCTGTCTACAGCTGAAGCAGAATATATAGCAACAGCAGCATGTTGTACACAAGTCATGTGGATGAAGCAAACTCTTCAAGACATGAAGGTAAGCATTGATGAACCTATTTCAATCAATTGTGATAATACAAGTGCTATAAGTATATCTAAAAATCCTGTACTTCATTCAAAAACTAAACATATTCCAATCAAGTATCATTTCCTCCGAGAACAAGTGGCTCAGAAGATAGTAAAGCTGGAATATGTACCAACAAAAGAACAAACAACAGATATATTTACCAAACCTCTTGCTAGAGAACCATTTCAATATTTGAGAGATAAACTAGGAGTAGTATCTGCAGATGCTACTCTCTGATATAAAGAGAAAAGCACAATTTCAGGGGGAGAACAAAAACGAAAATATCATTTCAGGGGGAGAAAATCCAGCAAGGAAAGCATGAATCAGGTCCTCAGGATCAAAGGATTAAGGCAAAAGAACACCAAGTTATTATCCTAAAGTTATCTTCATTATTCAAGCATCAAAAGGTCAATTACAGAGCAAAAGGATCAGTTCTGAAACATTATATTAAGAATCTGAAACATAAAAACGAGTAGTGATTATCATTTGAAGCCTCTCAGCATTTTAGTTGCTGAATCTAATCATACATCTCTGACTAGATAAAGCCGATCCAATGTATTCTATGAAGTATCATTATTCTCACTTTTAGCTCTGTACAAGTGAAAGAACTGTATCAATTTACAGTGTATATTCAAATTCGATAATCCTCAAAAAGTTCTCTCAACAAGTCTTATACATCACTATGGAGCAACATGGTACAAAGTCAGCAGAAGAAGGTCTAAACATAACTCAGAGAGAGGAAATGCATAAAGCAACCCTTTTCCATTGATGTCAAAGGGGGAGGAAGAGCAAACAATAGGAGAAAGAGCAGGCAAACAGAGAAAATGTATTGCCATCAATGCCAAAGGGGGAGACTGTTGGAAATGTTGTCATTGATGGCAAAGGAGGTAGCAGATGCAGAGACAGGAACAGTTACAAGGAGACAAAGACAGAAAATGAAGGCAGCAAATAAGAAAACGGAGGAAGCAGAGGCAGAGGCAGAGCGACAGAAGCAGCAGAGACAGAGGCAGAGGCAGAGCCGTTATAATTCCGAGAATCGCCCAACCCGGAGGACAGATATATAATATTACGAGAATCATTACCCGATGGGCGTTACATATTTATACAAACATTATTCCGGGAATCGCCTAACCCGCTGGAGGATACATATATACATATCCATCACAATACATTTAAATGCCGCGCATTTCATATTTTGCAATGGTCCAAGGCATATACATTAATATATATATTTAAGTGGAGCGCGTTATGATCAATGGAAAGGAAGTAATATAAAGTGGGACCCTCACCCAATCGCATCGGAGAAAAGGTTGGCAGCGGAACATAGTGACAAGAGCTCCGATTGAGTTCCGGACCCGATAGGGCATATAAACAGTGGCTTGATAAGTTTTAAATCCGGCTTAATCGCATCGGAAAGAAACAAACCATCGCAACACATATCAAAAGACTTGCGATTGCGATTAAGAGTTCGGACCCGATAGGGCATATAAACAGTGGCTTGATAAGTTTGAAATCTGGCTTAATCGCACCGGAAAGAAACAAACCATCGCAACACATATTAAAAGACTTGCGACACATTAGGTGTTTTGGACCCGATGGATGTATGAATTATAATTCAAATGTGTTTGAAGTCCTTTCCCAATCGCATCGGAAAAATACAATGAACAGTGGCCAATCGCATCGGAGAATATAAGAGTTGCGATTGCGATTGGAAGCCCGGACCCGATGGGCGTATAAATGATGGTTAATATATATTTGAATTCCGGCCTAATCGCATCGGAGAATGTAAGAGTTGCGATTGCGATTGGAAGCCCGGACCCGATGGGCGTATAAACGATGGATGATATATATTTTAAGTCCGACATGATTGCATCGGAACAACCCAATCGCAATCGGAGAAATCGAAAGAAGGTATAAGTGACTCAATCGCATCGGAGTTAGATTTGGCAAAGAAACATTCAAACACAAGGTACGATTGTGATCAATTGCAATCGGAGCAGGAGCGATCAATTGCAATCGGAGGAGACTCATTGCATCGGGGAGCATGTCAAGTGAGCCAAAAAGGAGTTCTTATATGTTTAAAAATCTTCATTATATTACGCTGAGAATTGATTTAAAAAGGAAGTTTGTATGTATGCCGAGAGTTGAAATTACTTATATGTATATATGAAAGGGCGCTGTTATATATATATATATATATATATATATATATATATAACATTGTTACGGTGGTATTAAAGATGTGTCGTGTGGTCCGTGGGTTGTATGTATCTGCCTCAGCTTAACGGGAGGGCGATTATTAATATACAACGATTGTGATATATGTCCGTTCCGCTTACGAAACTTCCACATCAACAAGACACTTATTGTATGAAAGACGTTGGGATATGCCCAGATTTAAAAGGCAGCAGTTACACCTCAGCAGTGGACAGAAAAGCAAATAGAGCTGAAAAGGGATAAAGCACAGTCAAAGAAAAGACAAATGCGTAGCGATCCAAAAGGCTGTATGAGTGAGCTGGAGCTCTCATTGTAATTAAGTGTAAATATTTTTAATTGATTTATATTGTTGTGATGCATTGGAAAGTCTCTAGAGGAAAAACAAAGATCCCACTGTAATATTAAAATAAGCACCTACAGTTACATTTTTTTGAGTGAGCTGGAAAAGAAATGAAAAGGAAGAAAGCGAAGAGATATGGCTGTGCATTCCAAATTCCTTGAGGAATGCTAACAGCCATAAGAAAATTCTTATAAATAATATCATCTAGATATGCAAGGAGAGTGTAGAGAGAGTAAATACAGAGAATGCAGAGTATAGAAGAGTGAGGCAGAGAAGATTAAGAAAAGAAGAGCAGAAAGAGATGCTACAGAACAGAGCTGATATCTGAGGTAAATCAGCAAACATTCTTTTGAAAGAGTAAGGAAGTTGGAGCTTCTCTATCAAGTTGTAGCTTCATAGATGTCAGTTGTAGCTGACTGAGGTTGGAGCCTCCTGTAGGTTGGTGCCTGCAGAGAATCGAAGGGAGTTGGTGCTTCCTTGCAAGTTGTAGCTTGCAGAATTGAGGATAGAGCCTCCTGTAGGTTGGTGCCTGCAGAAAACAGTGGTGAGAGGGAGTTGGAGCTTGCCTTTGCATCACAACAATAATAAGATGTGGTTTTCTCCCTTTATGGGTTTCCACTGACATCTGCTATCTCTGTGTGTGTTTCTTATGTGTTGATGTGATTCTTTCAATCTGCTTAATTGGTTGTTGCTCTCAACATAAGTGTAGTGTCACATTAATTCAATATTGGCTGCAACATTTTAAGACTGTTTATAAATTAAGCTGTAAATAAATTTGGTGAAAATTTTGAAAATCTTATGTATGTATTAAACTGATTCACCCCCCCCCCCCTCCCTTCTCAGTTTAATTAAAGATTCAACACCATCCACCCAATAATTATTAAGTCGGTGCGTCTATGTTTTGGAATTGGAAGGGAGCTTAAAAATTAAAGAATTGCATACATACTCTACTCACCTTTGGCTTTGACCCTTTAAGAGGAAAAACACACTTTTAACTATTGAACCCACTAAAAAAATAATTTGTAAATTTTATTTATTATTAATTCATCTCACATGCATATTAATTTTTATATTTATTACATTTTAAAAATAATTTCTATAAATAAACTTATTAAATTTTGTATTTGTCATATTTATATTTTAATATATTTACCATATAATATAATATATGGTATTATTATATTAATTAATTCTTTGGTATTATTTTCTTTTAATTCATCTCACATACATATTATTAATCTATATATTTATTATATTTTAAAAATAAATTATATAATACTATGTATTGTATTATCATATTAATTAATTGTTTGATATTATTTTTTACTAATTCATTTTAGATTCTCACATGCATGTTATTATTATTATTTAGTTTAACTCACATGAAATTCAAACCTTGAATCTTTTGGTTTACATGATACTTCATAATAGGATGATCACCAATTAAGTTGCCCCGTGGGCTTCTAAAAAAATATTTTTTTTTTTCAAGTTGAAAATTTTCATTTATATGGAAATATTACATCGTTGCCCACTGTTTTGCAAAATCCTACAAACCTTCTTGTTAATAGATTTGTTGGCTAGTAGGTAGTTTCCAAAAATGATTACACCATGCCAAAAAGAGTTTGCACTCCAAAACCAATCAAGGGGAGCACAAAACCAAAATACCAACAAGCTCAAGACACAACATATTGCCATTAGGATTCTCATGAAGTTATCAAAGTAGGATTCTTCGGTCTTGAGCCAAGGGGAGGTGGAGGCTCAAATTCATAATGTACATGGTTTTCCATATGATCCAATCAACCATCCATACGTTCTGGGCTTTTATGCATGCACGATTAGTCCCATTGAATGTTTACCAAGTTTTCCAGAATGTAACATCCCTGGTGAAAATTCCATGTAATAAAAGTTAATAAAGGAAAAAATAATAACCACGGGTGATTGAACACTCATTCCAAGCAGAATGGCAAGAAAAACATCCTTGTGGGTGTTAATTTCGATTATTATTGCTAAAGGAAATGGAAAGGAAAAATGACATTTTTGACACATTCATTTATGAAAATAATGGAAGATAGGAGAAAAGGAAGGTGAAATGTCACAAGTTGCATGTGAGGAGGAAAATGAAGGAAAATAATGGAAAATGAAGAAAATAGAGGCCTGATTGATAAAAAGGCTTCTAAGGATCAATTGGTACCTTTTGTTAGTTCAATGTTGGATCTCTCTCATTATTCTCTCTCTCTCTCACACTCTTAGACACTTAGAGTTTTTGGAGCACTTTGGCATTGGATCAAGAAAGGAAAATAAGGCAAGAGGAAGGAAGGAGCAAGAAAGGAAGAGCATGATCAAGCAACTACAATAGGATTCTTTGCATGTATCGATTTTCATGTGTCATTACCTTGCTAGATTTGGCATGCATGGTATTGCATGTGGTTATTTTCTGTCATGGCATGGGGTTTTCCAGACGTGATAGTGTTTTTAGCCCATCCTTACCATTTTTGGATAACCATGGTGTTATGGGGTTCTCATGTTTTGGTTTAGTTGGATTGCCGGATAGACTCAAAGCCGAGTGAGGTGGATCTATGAGAGATAGAACACATGGCCTAATAACTCCTAAACTAGACTGTGGGTTGCAGTAAAGACATATATTGTGTTTCCTCAATTTAGGGCCTAGTGATCCGGTGTGGATTGCAGTAAAGCCTGAGAGGTGGGTGCTCTCCATCAGGCCTAGGAATACTGGGTTGGGATATACGGTAAATCTTGGAGAGTGTGTCTCGGTTTAGGGCCTATTAATCCCTGGATTAGACTGTGGATTGCGATAAAGCCCAAGAGACTAGGATATAGGAAAATTCCTCATGGTGTAGGTGTAGAAATTTGGTGGCATCCATGCTTGTTTTGGCCCAGTGATCAGGTGGAGATAATGGTAAAACCTGTTATGTGTTTATTGATTTGGCCTAGTGATTCAGTGTGGATTACAATAAATCATGGTTTTTATTGATGAGGGTGAGGTGGTTTAGCCTCGGGATGTCCTAGTTGGTTCTTTTGGTTTGAGTCCCACATTCATGCTTGGAATATGGCGTAGGGGTGATTGGTTGAAGAGAGATTTGGCTCAGCCAATCTATGGTTGGGTGGAACGTTGTAGTCCTATCCCGGTTTGGCTTTTGAATTCGTTAATAAGAGGTTCTCTCCTTGAGATATTATGTGTAAATGTATTGGTTTATATGTGGATTCTATGGCTAATGTATCCTTGATATTTACGTTGATATTATGATGGTTATAAGCATGTATTATGGTAGTGATGATGTATGGTTGTCCTCATGTTTTGATTTGTAAATGAATGGAAAATGTTTCTATGACCTAATAGATGATAATGCAACTAATGATATAAGGGAAAAATTATTCTTAGAAAATTTCAGATAAGTATGAGAAACATATGTTCATATCTGTGGTTTATACCCGTAGCTTACATATTTGTGACATGTTTGACGAAATGCCTGTCATGGCCAGTAGGGGTCCAGACAAGTCCTTGTCAATATTTTTGCAAATGTGTCATTGTTTCATTGTTATAATTCATTTATGAACTTGTCATTGAGTTTTGGGCAGTGACCTGGGCTCTCAGCCTGAAAAAGTGGATCAAATACTAGGGACGCTAGCACAGGTATGTGGGAAAACATCCCCGAACACACACATGCATATGCTGTGGGAGCATCCAGAGCCTCCCAGACGCACTCATGTCTATACTGTGGGAGTGTCCGAGGGTTTAATGGTCTAAAACCTCAATGGGACTGAGGGGCTAGTTACCTGAGTGGTTGGGAGGGTTCTTGGGAGTCTTGTTGCTGATTTTGAGGGTCTGTGTGATGTGTTTCCATAGATCCCACCTCCTTAAGGTCACCTACGAAGTTGAATCATATTAGCCTCTCGTCACATGTTTACCCCGATTGGCCAGTTACTTGGGTAGATATGGGAGGAGGGGATTACAGAGTGGTGTCAGAGCATGGTTCACCCCTTGGAATGGATGAGCGGTGTTTTTTGGACATGCATGTCAATTGCACATGTGTTAGTCATCCTTGTGGTCTATATTCTTATTTCAAATGCATGGTGTTGGTCATGGTTGTAGTGATGTTGCCATGTGAAAGAGGATTTTGTTGTTGTGAAGTGCATCGCCATGAGTGTATGATTGGTTATGCATTTCAATGTGTTTATTGTGCATACATGTCAGTTGCATATGTGTTCTGTATGTTTGTGGTCTATGTGTTTGTTGCGTATGCATGGTGGTGGTCAATGTTGCAGTTGTGTCGCCATGTGGAAGTTGACGATGTCGTTGTTGGATGTGATCATCGAGTGCATGTCGGTTATGCTTATGAATGTCATTGTTTATATGTTGTTATTCATGCATTGTCATGGTTATAGTTGTTTTCCATGAGGAAAATATAGGAATTTTAGGTCATCATGATGTTGTTGATATGTTATGATGTTGGTGTGTTGGTTGAGATAGAGCAGGAGATGCAGATCATCAAGGTGAAGTTGCAGCACTGGACTTTGGGGTAAGAGAAGATCGTCATACAAGTATTTTATGAATGGCATGCATGTATGTTAGTTAAGGGATTGTTATATACATGTTTTTCATTTTATTGCTGTTGTGGTTACATGCGTGATAAATGTTAGTGAGTCAGTGTGGTCATATGCACGTGTGTCGAATAGTCGTGAATGATAGTAATGTGTTGTTATATGCATTATTGTTGTTGTTTTATGTTAGTCAACTTGATGAGTATGCTATATGTTGTTGATAAGTATGCTATATGTTAACTTGTTGATTGCTATAGGATAGTTAGCATGATGATTATGCTATATGTTGTTGATGAGTGTTTTATGTGTTAACTTGTTTCTTTTATATGTTAGTTAGCTTGATGATTAGGGTTATTGTATTGATATCTTTATGTTATATGTATCATGTTGATTTGGATTGGCCCATACAAATGGTTATGGTTACGATAATCAAATATGAGTTAATATATTGCGATATTATGTCATACTAATCTAGGCTAACTGTGCATATGTGATTTTTATGCATGAATGAAAATTATTTATGAGTTTATGATGTGAACATGTTAGCTAGTTACTATTATGGACATGATGACCTTATTTATGTTTGAGTTGATATGTTGTGAAGTTATATCATGCTAATCTAGACTGATTGTGCAGACAAGAAAGCCTCCCCTGAGATACATTAATGTATGAGTTTTCTTATGCCATCTATTTGGTTTATCTAGCATGTTATGTTTACAAGTTATCTAAATGTTTGGTTAATTGCATGATATGAATATGCGACTGAAATATTGCACGAATGAATGGTCTTGTTTTAAGAGGGTTGTACTAACGATTATGTGCTGAGACAATTGATGTGTACTCGAGCGTAAATGTGTGCTAGTTGTAGTATTATGATTTTGACTATTATTTGATTATGAAATGGTTGTTAGTCTTGGAAAAGGTTGATTTCAAATTTATGTTTATGATGTCTTGATATTTGGAACATGTGATTGACATGTGTGAGCAGTTGTAGGGAAACATGCTTGGCATTAGCATGAATAGATGATTTGTTTATATAACTAACAGTTGGGTGATGTGACAATGCATAGTCAGATTCATGTGCAGTAAGGTAAGGGTAAAATAAAGGAATTGGGTAAGAATTCCTCTGGCTATGTTTGGAAACTGCAACTCCAAACGAATGAGTGCTCTGCTTACATGAAGTCTTCTTAACTTTGACTTTGTCTGACATAATGTGGATACATGATATATTCGTAAACATGTATTTGAAAGGTATAATAACTGGTTTCCATCTATGGATGTATTCATCAAGGAATTTGAGTTCCTTTAGAGGTGTACGTGTTCAGTTAAAAGGAAAAGCTTTTGGCACAAAAAGGTAAGATAACTAGTATATTATTATATTTATTTACATTTTGACAATTATGTGTGCGCTATAATGGAGGGGATGGCATGGAAAGATATTTCCATGAAATATTGAAGAAGGATCGGGCTGAGATTTCCTTTGGAAGTATTGGGAACCATGGAGATTGAGTCATGGTGTTTGTTGCTAGTCTTGTGCTTTTGGTATTTTGAGATTTGTATGAGCTTGATTTATGGGTTTTGTCTATGTTTAGTGCAAGGCCTTGTCACTTTTTTTATGGTGTCGTATTTCTTTGGGTTTTCATGGTTTTCCTCTTGTTTATTTCTTGTTCTTTCCTTTTATGTTTTGAGGGTATTGGGAATTAGTTGGGAAGGAGGAAAGTTAATGGATCTTGGGGAGATACGAATAAAACCCAACATGTGATGCAAGTCTCAAACAAAGCACGATACACAAGTAAGGAAAGTTGAAGGCAAGAGTATGATAGTGAATTTAATTGGTTGGGTCCATTAGTGTAAATGGACGGTGACAGGACATTCAAGAGAAAGGTAATCAAGTAAGGTAAAGTGAATATACTTCTGGTGCCAGATGCCTTGGCTATGTTGGGAATTGTTGTTCCCAATGTTTTTCATACTATGCATGCATGAAGAGAGTTCTCTTTAACCGTGACCTTATGATATCTGGTAATTATGTTGTGATCATGATTATGATATTGTACATATGTATATATGCTTGTATGTATGCTGCTTTCTGATGGGATCATTATTGCTTTAGGATTTTTTTGTGCTTGTATTCACATGCATATATGTATGTATGTATGTCATTGTCTGATAGGGTCACCAGGAATCATTCTCGTGGAGGAATGATTTCATATGAAGGTGAATGGCTAAAAATGTTCTTGGCTTATGAGGAATCAAGTAGGAAGAATAACCCTGACAGATCTACAAGGTCAATATCATGTGGGTATGATTTGATATTATGTGATTATACTATGCATATGTTTATGTTATGGCAGGTGATGCTGAGGGGTACATCAACGGAATGAAATCATTATGGTATGTGGAATGTTGAAGCATTCATGCATAGTGGAGAGACACTAGGAGCAAGGTTTCTTTGTGGGTTAATGTGTGTTCTATGGATGTGAAATACTACTGTTGTATGTATAATTCATATACAATGCTAGGTATAGATGGTGCGATGTACGTGTTGGATATGCGATGCTGTATACATGCCGTACTGTGCCCATGTTGGATATGTGGTGATTGTGCCCATATGTTGTTTTGCGCATGTTGGATATGTGGTGTTGTGTACGTATGGTGCTATGTACATGTTGTATATGTAGTGTTGTGTACATATGGCATTGTGTGTGTTTTGTACATATGGTGTTTTCTGCATGATTGTACATGTGGTGTTGTATGCATGTGGTGATGTGTACATGTTGTACATGTGGTGCTGTGTGCAGGTGGTGCAGTGTACATGTCATGCATGTGGCGTTGTGTACATCGGTTTCGTGTACATGTCGTGCATGTGGTATTGTGTACACATTGTACATGTGGTGTGGTGTACATGTGGCGTTGTGTACACATTGAGCAGGTAGTGTTGTGTACATGTGATGTTGTGCACACATTATACATGTGGTGCTATGTACCGGTGGTACTGTGTACATGTTGTGCATATGGTACTGGTATACATGTGGTATTGTGTGCATGTCCTACATGTTGTGTTGCGGGCATGCGGTACTATGTATGTGCATGGTGTAGTCATGGTATCGTGACATGTGTATTCATTGTGTTGTACTTTGTATATGTATATGTATTATGTTGTGTTGTACACTGGATGTATGTGTACGTATTGTGTTGTATTGTACATCAGGTGTAGGTGCATATGTTTTATGCCGATGTAGGTGTATGTATTGTGTTGTATTGTACACCAGGTGTAGGTGTATGTGTTGTATATCTATGTGGGTGTATGTATTGTGTGGTGTTGTACGATGTGTGTGGATGTATGTGTTGTGATGTACACTGTGTGTATGTGTACTTGATTGAAGAGAAGAAAAGGCACTGGGTGCTTGTCGGGTGTGGAAACCGATCTTGTGTGTGTACAAAAAGAACAAAGGAAGAAGTAAGGACCTATGAAGGATAAGTATCGATATTTTATTTAAGTTCTATTATGCATGTGATCTATGATTCTGACTTATGATGGTTACATGTGATTTTTTATGATTGCATGCGATTCGTGATTTTGACCTATAATGGTTGTGTTTTGAGCTAACTAGATGTGATATGTTTATACATGATGATTTGATCAAAGAACTGGTTTGACTTGTTGTGACATGAAGTGAACAAAATTGTAAGTGTACCTTATTGATGAGATACCAATGAATTATGATGTGTATTTATTTCAATTTATTTTGAATCTAATGGCTGTGATGTGCTTGGTAGTGGAAGCATGAAAATGCCTGGTTGGGTGGTTGAAACTAATTGCCAGCACTAGTAGCAAGAACAAGAGGAATTGAAACATGTAACTGTATATTGGTAAAGCACTTCATGAGCAAGGCCATTGGCACACTAGTACCCAATAATGTCCATCGATTTCCATGAGCATGTTATGACTGGTATGATGGTTTTAGGGCAGGTATATGCCTTGGTTGTTTGAAATTTTGATGCGGGGAAGCCTTGCTAAGAAATGGATTTCCCAGGATAGGGAATTCCGGGGAACTTGGAAGGTTAGTGATTGCACGGAAGGGATGACCTGATTTCTCAAGGGACTATGTATCAGAGAAGGGAAGGCCAAGGATGGATTTTTTTTGGTAATTAGCATTTCCAGATGGCATGGAAAAATTAGTTGGTAACTGTTCACTAAAAGGACAAATGGCGCAGGATTGTAGTGCTGGACATTTGATGCAACTTTGACTTGGCAGTGGATTCTGGACTTCCTGGGAAGGAGGTGAATCCTGGTATTATTTTGAGGGTGGATATGTGAGACTCTCAATTCCCTTGTTGATGATAGAGACATCGTATCCTTTTATTTTCCGAATGAGAAAATGTGCATATGTGTATATTATTGTAAATATTGTATCGAGTTGGATTTATAGTAAATCTCCATAGACAGTATGGTTGTATATATTTATATCATTGTAAATACTGCAACGAGATTTATTATAAATCTCGATAGGTAGTGTGTTTTATTTTCAATGGTTTGCTGGTTTGTAGGTGTCATTGAACACCGAGGATGGTGTTCCCCCAACGAGAATGGTTCTGTAATAGCCCTGGTGAAAATTCCATGTAATAAAAGTTAATAAAGGAAAAATAATAACCACGGTTGATGGGACTCTTATTCCAAGATGAATGGTGGGGAAAACATCCTCGTCGGTGTTGATTTCAGTTATTATGGCTAAAGGAAATTGGCAAAGGCAAAGACAAAGGCTTTGGAAAGGAAAAATGAAAATTTTGGCACATTTATTTAAGAAAATAATGGAAAATAGGAGGAAAGGAAGGTGAAAGGGCACAGGTTGCATGTGAGGAGGAAAATGAAGGAAAATAATGGAAAATGAAGAAAATAGAGGCCAAATTGATAAAAAGGCTTCTCAGGATCAGTTGGTACCTTTTGTCAATTCAGTGTTGGAGCTCTCATAATTCTCTATCTCTCTCTCTCACTCTTGGACACTTATTCTCTTCTCTCTCTCACTCTTGGAGCATTTTGAAATTGGATCAAGAAAGGAAAATAAGGCAAGAGGAAGAAAGGAGAAAGCAAGGAAGAGCAGGATCAAGAAGCTACAATAAGATTCTTTGCAAGTATCGATTTGCTTGTGTGATTTCCTTTCTAGATTTGGAATTCATGGTATTGCATGTGGTTCTTTTCTGTCATGTCCTATGTTTTTCCAGGTGTGACAATGTTTTCAGCCTAGCCTTGCCATTTTAGGATAGCCATGGTCTGATGGGGTTCTCATGCTTTGGTTGAGCTGGATTTCTAGATGGATTCGAAGCCAAGTGAGGCGGATCTCTGAATGATAGAACACATGGCCTAGTAACCCCTGAAATGGACTGTGGGTTGCGGTAAATACAGATAGTGTGTTTCCTCGGTTTAGGGCCTAGTGATTTGGTGTGGATTGCGGTAAATCCTGAGAGGTGAGTGCTGTCCATCAGGTGTAGGAAGTTGGCGTTGGGACAGTAAATCTTGGAGAGTGTGTTTCAGTTTAGGGCCCAAAAATCCCTAGATAAAAATGTGGATTGCAGTAAAGCTTGAGAGACTAGGAGACAGGAAAATTCCTCACGGTGTAGGTGATAAATCCAGTGGCATCCATGCTTGTTTTCGCCTAGTGATTGGGTGGAGTTCATGGTAAATCCTATTATGACATGTTTATTGTTTTGGCCTAGTGATCTGGTGTGTATTACGGTAAAACCAGGTTTTTATTGATGAGGGTGAGGTGGTTTAGCCTCGGGATGCCTTGGTTGGTTCTTTCGGTTTGAGTCCCACATTCATGCTTGGAATATGGCACAAGGGTGATTGGTTGAAGAGATATTTGGCTCATCCAATCTATGGTCGAGTGGAATGTTGTAGTCCCATCTCGGGCTGACTTTTGCATTTGTTAATAAGAGGTTCTCTCCTTGACATCTTATCTGTAAATTTACTGGTTTATATGTGGATTCTATGGCCGATGTATCCTTTATATTTTTGTTGATATTATGCTAGTTATAAGCATGTATTATAACAATGATGATGTATGGTTCTCCTCATGTTTTGATTTGTAAATGAATGGATAATGTATCTATGAAATAATAGAAGATAATGCAACTAATGATATAAGGGAACAATGCTTCTCAGTGATTCTTAGATAAGTATGAGACCCATATGCTCAGATCTGTGGTTTATACCTATAGCTTACATATTTGTGACATGTTTGATGAAATTCATGTCATGGATAGTAGGGTTCTAGACAAGTCCTTGTCAACGTTTTTGCAAATGTATCATTATTCCGCTGTTATAATTCATTTATGAAATTGTCATTGAGTTCTGGGAAGTGACCTGGGCTCCGGGCTTGAAAAAGTGGCTCAAATCTAGGAGAAGTTGGCACAGTTATGTAGGAAAAACCCCTTGGATGCATGCATGCATATGCTGTGGGAGCTTCCAGAGCTTCCCATACACACCCATGTATATACTGTGGGAGAACCAGAGGGTTTAATGGTCTAAAACCTCAGTGGGACCCAGGGGCTAGTTACCTGAGGGGTTGGGATGGTTCCTGGGATTCTTGTTGATGATGTGGAAGGTATGTGTGATTTGTTTCTATAGATTCAAATTCCTTAAGGTCACCTAGGAGGTTGAATAAGTTCATAGTAGCCTCTCATCACATGTTTACCTTGGTTGGATGATTAGTTGGGTAGATATGGGAGGAGGGTGTTACACTGAATATGCATTGGTTCTTTTGAAGGTCATTCATGAAAGAAATAATTGCATTGCAGCCAACATGCCTTTCATTTAGGAGATTCTATAGAAGTGTTTTGAGCTTCCTGTTGAGGGTGAGAAAATGGAGGTGTTGAACTTTATGTCCCCTAGTAATTCCAATGTTTGAGGACCAACAACAAAATATATTGATAAGCTTAAAGTCAAAGAAAAATTGTCGTTCTCTTCGAGCAAAGCCCTACAAATAATGAGTGTTGTTTTGTAGGTTGGGTGAATTTGCAATATAAAAAGTTATTTCCTTTTCCTGGGCTTGCCCCTTAGGTCAAAGCTTGCTTGACTATCCCCTTTGTATAAAACCTTGACGGGCTCAGAGAATTCACAAATAAACTGTTGGAGAAGGGCCTCCCACACCACTAGGGAAGATCAACACCACATGGTGAATTTGATACCAACAGAGCCTATGGGCCTCAAATTTCCATGGTCCTAATGAAACAAAGAAAGGTGAAAGCCCCCTAACCTCAGATAAAGTTGACATAGGACAAAAAACACCACTATGACTGGGCTAATGCAAAGCCACCATAGGAGATATGAGGTAAAAGAAAATACAATGGCCTCTATTTTGTATTCTAGGTTGAACAAACAAGAATTGAACCAATATAAATCACACAAAGCCAAATGTATTAAATTAGGTTTACCGCAAAATCCAACACCCAGAATATAACAAGAGAGGAGATATAACCTAAATTCAACCCGCAAATCACTATGATGGAAATAATACACCAAGTCATCCAAGGAATCCGAGTTACCTCATAAAAAACTGAGTGAAGAGAGGGAATCTCAATTAGAGGCCCACAACATAATTATGAACCTTCTTCCAAGCCCTGTCCGCAACTGGCACCTACTAGGAGTAGTGAGGGAAGCTTAATTAGAGGCTCAAAACACAATTATGACCCTTCTCCAAGCCCTGTTTGCGGATGGCTTCTTCTAGGAGTACAAAATTTTCATAACACCAGGGTCCCAAGCGTCATCGTTATGTTTTTTCCAACCACAAAGTCTCATAGAATACAACTTTTGGAACAAAAAATGGTCTTCGCTGTAGTTTAGAACCAAGAATATCAAGCCATCTTTAAGCACCATACCACCCTCAACAATGAGCAGCTACGATGAAGGATTGTAAAATTAATATTAAAGCCCACCATGGTTTAAACCTTAATGATATGTATGGTGTGTGGGGGGGGGGGGGGGGTCATGCCATGCCACCCCCCCTATTTATGTGCCTTGGGAGTCGGTGGGCTGGTTGGTTCCCTCTCCCCCCGACCCCACCATTTCGCTATTTATCCACCCCCAACGAGGTTTCTCACATACATATTATTTTTTTTTAAGCAAGAAAATATTCATTATATTATCATAAGTTTACATAAAATAAATGGATGGAGAAACATAGGTGGACAATGTCCAAGATGAGTTTGTTATGCCTGCAATAAAATTTCCTTTCTTGAAGTAAACTTAAGAGAGATCATCTGCCCTTGGGTGGGAAACCAAATGGTCTCTTTGAGAGTTCTAAGAAAAATTTTAGATAACATGGAGCCACAACAAAAGTAGATGTAATAGAAATTGAGTGGACATGGACAACAAAACAACAAGGAAAATATAGAAGTAATAAAGTTTGGCTAAGAATTTCTTGGAAATGGTTAATAAGCCTAGCCAATCTGTGTTGTAGCCTAGTAATTTTGGTCTTAGTTTCATTGAGGCTAGTCACTTTGATCGTGATAATGATAGGCTTGTTCATGTCATGCCTGGTCGTGATGAGTGAGATATTGAAAGGGATCATCATAGCCTTCTAGGAACCATGGAGGTCTTTCCGACTGTAACAAGAACTGCCCCTGTACTGGTGTCAACATCCTTCTAAGAGGTTTCACCCTTGGTGGTGTTTGCATTAGCTGTTTGGTTAGCCAAATTTGTTCTTGCACCTCATGGCTAGAAGAGCTAGGATTGCCTGATAGCCTTTTCTTATTTTTTCGAGTCCCTATGTGTTTAGGGATAGGAGGCTTGGTTACTTAATGGATCGAGTCTACAACATCTAAGCCTTTAGGAAAATTAGAGGAGGTCAGAGGAGGGGGATGGGGAGGGAATGTGAGCTTTGGAGCTTTGGATAGGTTTCCTAGAGTTGATCAAGTGTGGATGACATGTGAATCAATATCTGCAATTTTTATTTCCACCATCTTCCAGATTTGTTATCAATTCCTGAGATGGCGACCAAGTAGGTTCCTGTCTGCCCAATGCCCATTGCCTATGTTCCTACATTTCTGCGCTTCCATGGCACCAATTAAGCAACATATATGTAGAGGCAGATATTCATCAAATTTCTCTTCTTTGTGACCATGCCAATGGGGAGAGGTTGATGCCCTCATCCTCGTCCACCTCTCTTGGCGCATCCCCTTTCAAGGACCATGATAGTTAGGCAATAAAATTCTCTGCCCCTAGCTTCAAGCATCCCGAACCTTTTTTCCGTGCGAAAACCACAATGACCAATTACCTGCAGATCAAATTGAATGAGGGAGTGATTGTCCCTCTTACTCTTGATAGTTGAATTCATGTTTCGAGCAAGGAGTAAATACATTATCCTCAATTGTTTGCCACATTCCACTCTGCATTGAATGAGACCAACTAACTACGTAATTTAGTTGTTCCACAATGCAAGGTTTGAGGGCATTCTCAGCTAGTACTTTTGTAGATGCTGTTTTGTTTTTCCCCTGTAATATGTTCCTGTAAGAGGGACCTTTTGGGTATTCATTTATGGATGTGCTGGGGCCCCTGGGACCGTGGGATCTGTTCTGCTCGGGTGAGCCACCTCTCAGTCGCAGATTGAGATAAATGGTGGAGCCAGGGAAAATGGAGTATTCTTTGATTGTGCTGGAGTCTTGTAAGGAACTCCCACTATAGATTAAGGACTGCAAATGGCATGGGTATCTCGAGGATAAATAGATATATTGCTTCAGCTCTGTAACCCCGTCAGTATCCTGTGCCCAAATTAAAAAAAACTATTCCCCATAGGGGGTTTTATGAAAATATAAAAGTGATTCGAACTTATCCGTTTCTCCTTTGCTGTGACGCCTATGTCGACTCCTATTGATGTTTATTATGTCTGCATAGATAAGGGCCAAGGGGAGTTAGGTTCCAAAGGTTGATAGAGAAAAATGTTGGGAGACAGGGCAACGCAATCAGTCGAATAGCACCGTGACTCGGGCACGCTGCCTCGAAGAAGCCTCGAAGTGAGCACATAAATCCGAGGGTAGCAATGTTTCTTGTCTCGCCTGGTAACCACTGGCACCAGATGTGATCTGGTCGGATATACGCCCCTGCCACCGAGTAGAATTATCCGAGATCTATTGCAAAAACTTCGCAAAGAAGATAGACGAGGTAAGGTGCCGTTGGAGTAGTCCATGGTGGCAGGTCGAGGTTGTCGGTGGGGTCTCAAGTGTCGGCTGTAGCAGGGTTTGAGATGCCCCAAGTCCGGTCTTTGTTCCATTATGTCCCAAAACCACCGTAAGGGTGTATGCAAGTTTGTCCCTCGACTGTTGAGCCACCATGCGAGACCGCGGACGAACGAGCACAAAAACAAAATCTGAAAACCCTAACGCTTCTTTTGGCTGCCATCCAAATCCCACCTTGTAGCGAGATTATGTGCCTTAATCATTTATTCATTTTATTATTATTATATATATGTATATTGTTTTTATATTCAAATTATCAATATTTATTTCATAATAATTTTAATTATCATTAAAAATATACAAAATGGACATTAAGTATTTCATTACTCTATTAAAATATTAAAATTCTCTAAATATATAACTATATATATCATTTTTTCTTCAATGATTTTATTATTATTCTTATCCTTAATTTTATATTAAAAGTGTTGTTTTCCCTTCAATTCACACCACAAATGGATATTTCTGTAATCTCAAATCATAGTTCTTTTAGGAGGAACACTCTTATATTTGACACTTTCATATATTAAAATCTTTATTTAGTTGTAATGTCATTTTTTATTTTTAAAGAAAATAGAGAAAAATCTATATAACACATATACATAATTTTTTTTTTAATGATAAGTCATATTAATAACCATTATATTTCATAACTTCATCGTTAAATTTAATTAATAAGCATACAATATGAGTAAGTAATTTAATTCATGTGAGTAAGAGTCAAGCAATCCAAGAGAAAGTGATTTTCATCTTCAACTGTCTTAGTATCACAAAGGTGACAGATTCTTTCATCCAAAGTGTTTTGAGATGAAATTTAATGTTTATAATAAACACTTGTGTGTATATCATTAAAAAAAATAAAAAAAAAATAAAAAATAAAAAATAAAAAAACAAGTCAAAGATGAAGAATATGTATTATAAATATTTTAATAAAATTAATATAATAATAATAATAATAATGATATTATTAAAAATCAACATTGTAATTTTGAATTCAAGACTGAGAGAAATTAAATCTTTCTCAAATTTTACATTTCAAAAATCTCTTCAAAATTAGATTGAATCCATTTTTTTTCTCAAAATTTACACTTCAAAAATCTCTTCAAAATTAAAATAAATCTATTTTAATTTTTTAATATAACATATTTTTTTGACAAAGTCAGTTACTGATTATATTCCAAAAAAAGAGGGGAGCCAGAGCTCCATTACATCCGAGTTTCAAAGAGAGAGAAAAAAGAGGGGTATCACACCAAAAACCCAACCTCTTGGAAAGTGACTACTATTACTATACTTAACACCTGACTTTGTGTAAATCCTCACAAAATGAAACAACATGACAATGAATTTAAAAGACATTGGACATAATAGATAGCTGTCCCTAGACCTACCAGAAGAATGGAGTATAGTTAGCCCTTTTGGTTTCATTATTTGTTGGAGTTATTCGGAGTCCCGAGGTTGCTGTCCGAGTTAGTGTTAGCGACATTTTTGGTGCTTGTGCTTGGCGTAGTTCTTTTATCCATCATATAGCAGAGGCTTTCCAGAGCTTCTTCAATATGCGCATAGTGGTTGCTGACTCCTCTTAGCTGTTCTGTAAGAGAATGAGCTCTGTAATGGAGGAATTTAATGTCCGAGACATGCTTCTCTTGGGTGATCTTGAGCTGTGCCTTTATTTTCTCCAGTTCTACTTGCATGTCGGAGTAGTGAAAACAATCCTCACTTTTCATGTCGACTGTAGGAAGGGAAGATTGAAAAGGAACTGCATTAGGAGGAGCGAGGGGAGGGGAGGATCTGAGATCCAACAAAAGCAGGGAAGGTCCACAAAAGACGCTGTAGGAAGATAATAGAGTTGCATAGACTGGAGGCACGGGAATGCCGTTGGAGAAGGGGAGAGAGCGCCAAATAGGGGCAGCTTGAAAGGAGGAGCGCTGAGTCATAGCGTCGAAGAAATTGCAGGGGAGAGTTGATGATACAGAGGGACAAGAAGAGAAATAAATAGGGGAGAGGGAGGAGGGGAACACGTGAGGGGAAGAGGGGATAAGGCAGGGAGAGGGGGACATAGTCATAGGATAGGAGAGGGGGGAGGAATGGGCATGATAGAAGATCAGAAATGAAATGGAGAGGGCACATGTAATGAAGCAGACCATCATGACAGGGGAGGACATGGGAATAATCAAGGGATTGGGGTGATTTGAGAGGTACCTAGAGATAAGAGAAGACCATGGGGTTTGGAGCAAGTTGAGTTGGCCAAAGAGTCATCTTTTTTGTTATTGCCTCTAAGAATGTGATAGAAGGCTATGTTCCCAATGTTTTGAGCTAGGATGCGGTTTCTGACTATAAGTTTGTTGAGAGCAATGTTGGGGGTCATTGAGGCATTTAGCATCATTAAGATAACTATAGAGGAGTCTTCGAACGCTAATGCATTTTTTATTTTAAGCTTATTAATTGATTGAAGACCTTGCATCAGGGCATATGCTTCCGCATTTTTGTTCGACATCAGGCCTAGGCCCCATTCGAAGTAAGCTATATGATTGCCATGTTCATCCATGATGAGCCCCCCCGCACCAGCTTCCCCAGGATTTGAATTTGATGCACCATCAAAGAAGAGCTTGGGTCGATGGACACCATCGAGCCATTCTAAGAATTCCTTCTCTTTTAGTCTTACCTTCCACTGCTTGTTATAATTGGGCTGCCTTGTCGGAGGCCTTTGGTAATTAAGGAAGTGGTCAAGCACACATCTGAAGATTTGACTTTCCTGAACTTGCATATCGTTAACATTGAAGTAGTTGTTGTTCTTTGCAAGGATGGATTCAACAATAAGGCTCCAGGTTTTACTATGCACCTTTCTCGCACAAGGTTTTTGATCTCGGAAGATGACTTTGTTTCTCATAAGCAATATGTTCCAAAGGAGGACATAAGGCAGAGTGTCCTAAATTTTATTGATTATGTTTATTTTTTTATTTTTTATTTTTTTTGTTTTTTTGTTTTTATTTTTATGCAAGGATGTTTCTTTTTCCACATAGCTATGGAGTCTATAATAGAGGTGTTTGCTTCAATATCCATGATAAGGGGAGAAGTGATAAATTTCCAGCAGTTTGGAGCAAAGGGACAAGCGACAAAGAGGTGTTGAATAGATTCCTCAGTAGCATTACAGAGGGGACAATTAGAGGCCCCCTTGATGCCTTTTTTTTTGCAAGTTATCTGCCGTCAGGGTCTTCGCCTTTGCTAAGGTCCAAATGAATTTTTTTTTTATTTTGGGAAGAGCTTCTGATTTCCATACCTGCTTCCAGATGGCCCACGGTGGAGAGGAGGAGAATTCACCACGAAGGATCTCATATCCTGCTTTGATGAAGTAGGGAAGACCCAGTGGGGTCCCATCTGAAACCATCTTCTTCTCCCATTGCCAGGGGAGTAGCACCATTGAGCATACTCATGAGATTTGATCTGTCATTATGGAGATGAGGAGGGAGATTTTGAAGTAGCCAACCATCCCAAAGACGATTGGTTTCATTCCAACTAGAAATTTGATTTAAATTGTTGATTCCAAGCCCATGGAGGTGGTGTTGAATACGAAGGAGTCCCGAGTCATTTGCAAGGGGTGACTTCCCCATGATCTTGTTATTCCATATGTCAATGTTGAGGCCCCCATGAAGAAATTTGGAGATGTGGGCACGCAAGAAGGCTACAACTTTCTTACAGAGAGACCAAATGCGAGAGCATGGTTTGTTGGGGATGGATTAATCAAGTAAGTGTTGTTTTGGGGCAGAGAGATATTTCCGCTCTAGAAATTGTTTCCATCATGACGGTTGCCCTGTTATAAGCCCCCAAACAATTTTACCTCCAAAGGCCAGATTCAATAATTGGGTAATGCGTATGGCAAGGGCTCCATTCTCATACATATCGGTGACATGTCTCCATTTAATCAGATTGAACTTCCTTTTATCTTGCTTGTCTCATTGCCATAAAAAATCCCTAAGGATTACCTCCATTTTGTTATGAATACTAACTGGCGCTTGTAGCAAGGAGAAGTGGTATAGAGGAAGTGCCGAAAGAACATATTTTATTAGGACTAAACGCCTAGCCATGTTGAGCCAAGAGGCTCCCCATTGTAGAATTTTCCTCTTCATCTTATCAAGAGTGATGTTCCACACCTCATTACCCAGAGGTCCACAACTTACTGGCATCCAAATATAGTTAAAATATTTCCAGTTCCATTTGTATGGGACCCCAAAATTTGAGCTACACTATGAATTGTGTTCTGGGTGGCATTCCAGCCATACATACAACTTTTAAAGGAATTGATTTATCCTCAAGAATATTTCGTGAATCTGTCGAGCATGATTTTAAATCTTCTGGAAAATATGCATGAAGCTCCTCCCATCAATAAGGTATCATCGGCAAATTGCGAGTGATTCATGTTTTTGGTCCCATTGCAGAATTTTATGCCAGTAATTAAGGCCGATCTGCGATTGAAGTCCAAAGCTCTGTTGAAGGATTCAACCATGAGAATGAAGAGGAAAGGGGAAAGAGGGCATCCTTGCCTGAGTCCTCTAGAGAATTGGAAAAAAGGACCAGGTCTCCCATTGACCAGAGGGGAGATCCAAGGGAGAGAGATGCATGCTTGTTTTAGAGAGATAATTTTTTCATTGTATCCCATTTTTCTTAAGACATAGTAGAGAAAGGAGTGTCTAACTCCGTCAAAGACATTGGCAAGGTCCAACTTCAGCACAAACCCCTTTTCCATTCTGCTCTTACTGGAATGTATGGCTTCTTGAACCAATAGTAGGTGTCAGAGATTTGCCAATTGGCTAAGAAGCCTCCCTAATTTCCTGAGATAAGGCTGGGGAGAAAGGATTTGATGCGGGTAGCAAGGATTTTTATGATGATTTTGTAAGAGGAGTTGCATAAGGATATAAGACGAAATCTGGAGAAGGAAGAAGGACGAGCTTCTTTGGGTATGAGGGCTAGATAGGTCGAGTTGGTGAATCTACCTATCTTTTTTTTCCTTTGACTCCAATGTATCATTTTGATGAGATCCTTATTGATTACCTCCCAAAATATCCGATAGAAGCTAATAGAAAAACCATTTGGTCCTGGAGCTTTGTCTGGTTGAAGAGTCAATATCGCCTTAATAATCTCATCTTCGCCAATATATTTGGTTAAGAAAGCATTTTTTTCTTTAGTAATCAAGGTCGGGGTGTGCCTTAATAGATATTCATAATCCTCTAGCCCATTGTTTTATGTTAAGAGACTTTTATAATGCTGGTGCATTGCCAATTTGATCTCAACTTGAGAATTTCAGGTGTTTCCCTCATCATCTTTTATAACTATGATAGTGTTTTTAGAAGTTCTGATTTTTGATTGGTTTTGGAAGAATGTGGTATTCTTGTCTCCTGCTTGGAGTCAGGGACTTCTGGACTTAATCCTCCATTTTTATTCCTCCTTTCTATTTGAGTTGTACATTTCCCAATACAATTCCCATCTGAACAATGGAGACCCTTCTACCTATGCTCGCCATGTGATTTCAAGAGTTTCTCTTGCCTCCTGGAAGTCACACCATAGCATATTAAAGCGAAAAGGTAAGGGCCCAAAATTTGATTGCGCGCCTAAAAATAGAGATGCGTGGTAGTGGTCTGAAATTGAGCACAACATAATAGAGGAGGTGGTAACGTTTACATGGGTGATGAGAGAGACCACCACAAGAAAGAGATCTGGTTGCTCCATGATGTTACCTGGGCCAACCTACGGTTGCTCCAGGTGTAGCTTCGATTCCTTGGTATTATATCCACCAAATCATGGTCTCTCATAATGCGTTCCAACTGATCTCTTGAGGGATCGAGAGTAAAAATTCCCCCTATTTTCTCCTTTGGGTGCATAACCAAGTATAAATCGCGTGCAATGATGAAGTTGTCGTTTCCTTCACTTTCTATACCAGTATGAAGAGATCTCCAACACACTTCTTTGTCATGATAGTGATTTGGCCCATATATGTTGTAAAATGTGATCACGATGTCTCCTTGCACATTTTGTAACTTGGCTTTTATCCAGTGATGGGTCTTTGAGATTATTTGATGTTGCCATACATTCTTGTTCCAGATTAGAGCTATTCCTCCTGATACTCCTCTTGATCCAACGACTGTACCTGAGTAGTGCTTGAATATGCTTATGATTTTTTCCATATCATTTTCTTCCCGTTTGGTTTCTTGTATGAAAATTATGTCTGGTTGTTCTTGATTGATGAGGTTTTTTAGGGTGTTAGTTTTAGAGGGATGCCCTAATCTCCTACAGTTTCATGTGAGAGCTTTCATTGCTTAAGGGTTGAGGGTATAGCCCAAGACTTCCCTCCTAAGATTTTCTCACTTGGTTCTTTCTTATTGTACCCTTCAATAAAAGAGTCTATTGGCTACTGCGTTCCTAGGGCTATATCCTTCTGAGCTGCCTCATCTCTATGGTGCTTGGTAGTTTTCCTTCCTGGTACTGATTTTTTTGATAAGTCCAAAGTAGATCCTAGATCCTTAGATGCATTTCTTGTGATAATTCGGGTGAAAAAGGGTTCGAAGGATAAGGGAGGGGAAGATTTGGAGGGGGAGGGTTGGGGTGGGGAGGGGGGGGAGGAGGGCGGGGAATGGAAAGAGGGATCTTCTTCTAGAGATTCCAAAGCAGAGAAAGGGTTTGAAGAGATGGGTTTGGATGAGGGTTGGGAGGAGACCAATGAGGGTTCAGGAGGAGGAGGGTTGCTAGGGTCGTCCGACAATTGGGGGGGGGGATGGGAAATCTGAGGCACCGAGTTTTTAGAATTAGAGGAGGGTTTTTTATTTTTGATAACTTCCCACTGGGGTTCAAGATTGTTTGAGTTTTCTATCTCAATCGATTTCGTGCATCTATTTGCAAAATGACCATATTCATGACATACCTTACATTTGAACGAAAGTTGTTCGTAATCCAACTATTGTATGTGCGTCTAATTTTCCACCTTCAACTTAGTTGCTTCGGGAGTCCTTTACCAAGATCTACATCAAAACAGATTCTAGCACAGGCCTACATGTTGTCCTTCGGTTCACTTCTGTTTATGAAATTTCTGACCGCATTCCCGATTGCTCTTATAGAGTCGTCCCCCCAATAATGAAGAAGAAGGTGGGGGAGCTGACCCAAACCGAGACAACATTTGGGACGTCTAACTCTGGGTCAAAATCCAACGTCCATTTGTTCAGATAGAGACCCCTCGTATCCATTAAGTAGGGGCCATTTCTGAAGATCAAGTCTTTATCTTCCTTGGTTTCAAAATGAAAGGTGAAGAAGCTCCTGCCACAGAATCTGATGGAGATATTTCCTTGTGTTTTGTCGATCTAGTTACGCTCAACCCATTTCTGAACGGTCTTTGGCGAAGGCCATAGGCCTGTAAATTGTCCCACAAGCCCTTTCTAAGCAAGGGAGAGGGCTACCATTTGAGGGATCGCTGGAGGAAGAGAGACTTCCTGGATTCCATCTAGTTTATTCACAAATTTCGTGGTTGTAGGCTACGGGCATAGGGGGTCCAGGGAGGCGATGAGGGTCGAGAAGGCTGAGGCAGGGTCGAGGGGAGTTGCCTCCTCTGGGATGGACTCCGAAGGGGCTATGGGAGCCTGAAGCGTGAGCAACGATGGGGAAGCTAAGGCGTGGAGGCGGCTACGTGGGATCTCTAGTAATTTTTTTTTTTTAAATATAACATTATTTAACCTAATCTAAAATTATAAAATGTTTATTATACTTAAGATTGTAACATTATCTACCTAATCTAAAATAATAAAAAAATTATTATACTTAAGGCTAAACCATAAATCTTTCAACACAATATTAATTTTTTAGTTGAAAGTGTAAACTTTTGTGATCCAAATATGAAATCGACCCCTTTTGAACTACAAAATATAATTCATCATAAAAAATTTATAATTAATTTTTTAATTATAAACTTAATTATTTAACATAAAAAAAAGTTATTAAAACAATTACCAAAAAATTAACATTTCAAGAGCCGTCTCATTTGCAATAATTAAATCATCCCTCGAAACCAAAAAAAACCTAAATCATAAATAAGATAAATTTATGATCAAATGATCTATACAATGTGACGTAAACTAAATCACAAATAAGAAAAAGCCAAGAACATTATTACATAAATAAACAAAAAATAAATAAATTTATGATCGAATGATCTATACATAAGAATATACAATGTGACGTAAACTAAATCATGAATTAGAAAATGCCAAGAGCATTCTTACAGAAAAAATAAAAATAAAATTTATGATCAATGACGCAAACTAAATCATATATAAGAAAAAGGCAAGAAACAGAAATAAATAAAATAAATTTTTTTGATGGAATGATCCATGGAATAAAAATAACTCTTTTTTTTTTTTTGATGAAATGATCCATGGAATGTGACGAATGTGAGTTTACAGTTATATATATCACAACAAATAAAGGACTTCGTTTCATATTCGATACTCTTTCTTCCCACGGCTGCTTTTGGTTGAAATCTGTCATGGCTCAATTGGATCTTGGAGAGTTGTTTTGGTATTTTGTGGTGCTGGGGAGCACTGTTCTTACATTCTTGATTTTCGATGTGAAGAGGAAGACACACAGGAGGCTTCCTCCCGGTCCTCCAGGATGGCCTCTGGTAGGAAATCTGTTGCAGTTGGGTAAAAAGCCCAATGAATCATTTTCCCAACTTGCTACCAAATACGGGCCGCTCATGACACTCTCTCTTGGAATGAGAACCACAGTGGTGGTCTCGTCTTCTGCCATGGCAAAGGAGGTTCTCAAAACTCATGACAACGTATTGTCAGGCCGGATGGTGACACAGGCAGCCAAGGTTCTTTCCCAGCACCAGACTTCCATGGCCTTTAACCAGTGTGGTTCCCATTGGCGCACGCTGAGGCGTTTATCCAATACCCAACTCTTCACTGTGAAAAGGCTGGAATCTCTGCAACATCTCAGAAGAGAACAAGTAAATCGAATGATTCGCCAGATTTTCCAAGACGCCGTGAAGGGAAAGTGTGTGAATATTGGACACATTGTGTTCCAGGCCTCCTATAACCTGTTAGGCAATATGGTCTTCGGTAAAGACGTGTTCGATCCCCAGTTCGCTGGAGCTTCTAGAGAGTTGAAAGACGTCCTTTCTATACGGGGGGTGATTCTCGGAACTCTCAACCTGGCGGATTTTTTCCCATTCCTCCAGTTCTTGGATCCCTAGGGTGTGTACCGTAGTACGGAAATGTATACCAAAAAGATATATGAAGTTATGGACAAATTCATAGCGGATCGACTGGGTGAGAGGTCAAGCAAAAACAGTGGCAGAAGTTACAGCAAAAAAGATTTCCGGGACGTTCTCCTGGATATGAGGAGTGACGAATTTACTCTCGCCCATATCAGAGGCTACTTAACTGTAAGCCTTTCGTTACTTATTGATTGCTCACATCTCATTCATGGTGTTGGATTTCTTATACCACAAGTTTTTAAAACGAGTGTGGGGGCCATATATTATATCACCATTTTTGCATTGTTTTTTCCTTAAAACTACCACTAAAACAAATACTATTTTCTTCCTCTTTTTAGTTCCTGCGATGCAACGACTACCATTTTCTTCTTCTTCTAGTTCCCGCCCTGTAGGAATTTAGTAATATATTTTTTTGGTTCTACTCTCAAAAATTTAGTTAGTAATATATTTGTTTGGGGATTATAGTAATTTCGAACTACAAGTGTAGTTCATCATTGAGAGAACTATCTCTTAGTAATATCTCTTTCTCGAAACTTTCAGTAAAAAAAAAAAAATGTATAGAAACTACTCCTTTTTCTCATGTTCAATTATTTTTGTTGTAGGAAATATTTGGGGCCGGATCTCAGACCACCGCAAACACAATAGAATGGGCGATGACAGAACTCATCCGCAATCCGGAGAAGATGAAAGGAGTCCAACACGAATTGGAAGAGGTAGTCGGGTAGGACCAAATGGTTGCAGAGAGCGACGCAGAGCGTCTCCCGTATCTCCGCGCGGTTGTCAAATAAGTGTTCCGATTGCACCACGCGTCTCCTTTAATCATCCCTCACAGAGCCGATAACTGCTGTGAGATTGCGGGGTTCGTGATACCCGAACACACCCAAATACTCATCAACGTTTGGGCGATCGGAAGGGACACTTCGACATGGAAGGAGCCGTTGAAATTCAGGCCCAAGAGATTTCTTGAAAAGGAGATGAGTAGCGTGGATGACAAGGGACAAAACTTCGAGCTCATTCCGTTCAGATCAGGAAGGAGAATGTGCGTGGGACTTCCCTTGGCCAGTCAGATGGTCCATCTGCTGTTGGCGTATCTCCTTCAATCATTCGAGTGGGCGCCGCCTGAAGGATGAGTGCTGACCAGGTTGATATGAGTGACAGGTTTGGAATGACATTGGAGAAGGCGGTGCCGTTGGAGGCGATTCCCACGCCACGACTGCCCTCCGAAATTTATTGCTGTTAAAACTGAACGCCTTCTGCATCTGCCCTATAGCTGAAATTTGTATTGCTTCTCAATAACTATATAACTTGACCATTCTGGAACGCTCTCTCATCCACTCCACCACTCCCGTACGGAATTGCTTCTGGCCATCTCATCGATTCTCGTATCGATCCGTTGCATCTTTCATTGTCTTGTTAATGTTCTATCTAGGTCGTTATCGTTCTCCAAAAAATATATTGGGTATCTGATGTAGTTTGTTAGTGTCATCAATAAATTGTATTGGGTAAAGTTCTTATCTGATTTCAAAGTTTCCTTTTAAATATTGACATGTGTAGTACTTTTTGTGTTTTTTTTTTGACAATGAAAAACCATTGAGGTGAGTCTAATTTTAATTTAATTGTTGTGAATTTTCAAGTGAAAGAAAGAATCTTATAATCGGTGTGCAAAGTGTGTGAGTTTTTTCAATGGCTATCAAGGAGAGTTTACAATTTTTCTCGGCATTGGAGTTTGATTGATTTGTTGTCACTGGAGGAAGAGGATTTGTGACTTGTCACCTTGTTCTAAATTTCTGGAATATGGTGAACCTCAATGATATGCCGATATTTTCAACATCATTCACTTGATTTATTGGCAATCGAAATTCTGTTCAAATAACTAAACCCATTCCTTGTTGGTCGAATCACAGGATAAGACTCATGTCATGCAAAGAAGTCCACAAAGCTAGCCACAACCACTGGATGTGATATGCATAGTGATAGATTTGACATACTGATCCAACTAAAAGTGCACGAGCAAGATTCCAAAATTTATTCAAGCAATACTGTAAAATATTCAGATGCTTTTGCGTGACTTGGCGTTCATTCCTAAGAAAATCCACAGCACTAGGTGCAATAAACATATCCATAAAGGTTTCATCATTCACAGCAAATAGCTCCACTCCGAGTGCCACCACTAAGTTGTCTCAAGAAGGAATCAGGAAGCCAACATTCAGGATGTTGTATTTGCACCACTCCTACATGTAGAGCTTCAACAAACTTGATTTCACATTTCTCAAGACTGCTTCAATACCAGGCTTCAAGGCACAATTGAACCAGGAATACGACCTTCACTAATGAGAGAAGAGAAATCCATAGAAAATCCAGAGAAATCCCCAATCAGAGAAGAGAAGGATGCGACAAACATAAGCAACATGCACAATTTTTTTAAAGATCCAACAGTCGTATATCAAACTTGTCCACTCGATGAAACCTTTGCAAAATTAAGACGACTTGCCAACAGAATCAATAACTCATAATCACCAACAATCCAATTGAATCCAATAAACCAATTTAATGTAAGAATTATTTCTAACATGATAATACAAAAAAATATCAAGTATACGATCATTTCATTGGTAAAAATTTAAAACACAACCGATCACTGATTACTCATAAGTCAAACTGGCTTCCAGCAATTAAGACTCTATGGTAGTGAGTTTGGCTCATCACCGGATTATCTTGGCCCATTTTATTGGTCAAGATGGATGTGACCAATAAATCTAGGTCAAACCTTCCAAGTTTTATAACACAGAAAAATGTTGAAGGTCCATCACCCTAAAGGGAGTGATGTTGTTTCTTACTAGTGATATTATTCTACGACCCTGGAACAATCATCATGTCGAATGGTTTGAAGGTGAAAATGAAAAGGAAGGTAGCGCTACCGATGGACCTTGCTCCTACTTGTTGGGAGATAAACAGCTCATATTTCATCACAATACGAAAACATTTTTCTGTTACTTCAGAAAATAGCAAAATTACTTTGTTACTTCTGAAACTCATGTTCATGGCAACATAATATTCTTCTGTAACATTTCTCTTCTTTCTGCCCCATTAACACACACGACTCCATGAAAACAACACATCCTCTCCATGTCCCAGCTAGAATATTGTAAAACTTACAACACTAATTTCTCTGTATTAAAATTTCTATAAAATTATCTTTACAACTCCTTCCTCAAAACTTACTCCATCTAAAAAATCAGCAACATCGTCAGAAATTAATTGATATTTGTAACAACCTTTCACAAATGAGACTATGAAAACCTTCTTTCAACTTGGTCACGAAGATGCATCTTCTTAGCTGCATCGCTAAGTCACTTTGAAGCCATTGATGGCAAAAACGTGTTGGGTAGCATTATTGCAATATAGTTGTTGTGATGCTTCATTCGACAAACTATGAAAGGGTAGCTTGCCATGCGATTGAGAATTAACACGTTTCTGTACAAAGAAATTTGCCTGAGTTTGTTACAGTCAATGCCTTGCACATGGACCATTCCTCCATCTCCTAATTTCCAAGCTTGGGAAATTGCTTGATGCCATTTTATTGAATTGTCAAGAATGGCACACACTGTCTTTGATATCAAATCCATGTCATACAATGTATCCATTGCACAGAAGTTTGATGCCCATCTTTCTTGGGTGCTTGCATTTGAGTGGTGAAGAATCCCTTTATCATTGTGGATGCGGTTGATACATCCACATGTGGGAAGGCATGCCAAAATCCTGGGTCCCTTTTTATCTATTGTATTGGAAGGTAGCAGGTTGTATGTAATAAAGTGGAAATTAGCCAAAATACCTCCACAGAGATTTGGGTTACCAAAAAATGCATCTGGGTTGGAAGACCTGGATATCCCTTGAATTGGAAGTGGACCAAAGAGATTTTTGTATGACACATTGAAAATCTCAAGAGTCATGGAATTTCCAAATTTAGGAGATATAATGTTTGTCAGAGGGTTTTGAGATAGATCCAACATGGCTAAAGCATTAATTGCTGCAAGTTCAGAAGGAATGGCTCCACTCAGTTCATTTTGTTTCGAGTCCAAGTTGACCAATTTATCACATATTCTAATGCTTCTCAGAATTGTCCCTAAAAATTTATTCTTAGGTAAGTCCAGAACTGAAAGGCTAAAACAACCTCCAAAATCTGTTGGAATTTTACTAACTAAATTGTTGTTGGAGGCATAGAAATTCTCCAAACTGACCATTTTTGAAATATTCCCTGGAAGACTTCCTTCAAAATCATTATAAAAGAGATCCATAAATGAAACCTTTGAGAACAGGCTGAGAATATGTCATAGAAGTGGGTAAATTTACTTTCCTTTCAAATGGAGGGAAGCAATCTACTTTTGGTAGGATACTTTCTATACTTCAATTTTATAGCTCTTTTGATCAGTTTTAGTAGTGGAGGGCAAGTTGCATCGCTCCTATATTACAGATGGTCTTTGTGTGGTTTTTGCTAAACTGTTGAGCATGTTATGTGGAGAGGCACAATTACAAGGGGCCTTTTATGGTAGAAGGTTTGCTGTTGAATATACCATTTTCTTTGTTACCTTCATCTCAAGAGATATTTTCTTGGGACAAGTTGATGGTCCAACAACCATGAGTAATTGATCTGATCATATTGAGAGGCATAGATGACCAGTTACACTCGAAAGTTTCTTTAAGAATGCATTAAATCCCCGTGCAAAAAAAGTTACCCCTCACCAATGTTAATTTCTTCAGGTCCAAACCAATGTCAATTTACGTTTTCCAAATCTCATTGATTGCCCATTAATTTGATATAGAAACTTTTAGGAAACCCATAAACATCATATTTTGGAGGTCTAGGGAGAGGATCTAAGAGGAGACCTGCTACAAGCATAGTTACTTAAAATTAAACAAATATTGAACTTGGAGATGGAAGCATTTCACTACTTAATAAATAGATCTTAAGTAAGCACCACGTTCTCAATTTGGTTTGGGAGATCTACATATTTATCAATTTGGATTGGAAGATCTACACTGGATGGTCACAAATTTTCAATCATCAAGGTTTATCTTTTTATGATTTCAATGGATCTACTAATACAACAAGATCAAGAATAAATTCAACAAGGTGATACACTAGTTATATTGGTGGAGGTGGAGTGTGGGAAGGAATATATTAGAAAAACCTTTAAGTTGCATAAAATTCATACAAAATAATTTGTGAATCACTATAGGCGAATCACTCAAACAACCCTTCTCCCACGCCCTATTGTCTTCCAGGAAAAGCATAAGCTCAATTAGTACAAAATAAGTTTATATTTCAATGTCATCAGAAAAATGAATGAAAATTTGAAAACTAACTTTCTCTTTATATAAAAAAAAAATGAAACCTTAAAGGGGTCTTGGTTTGACTGTAAGGCAGGGGTGTTTCATGCCCAATGTAGATTCAAAGGCCATTTCACTTGCTTAAGCAGGCCAGTGGATGGGACCAAGTATTAAGTCTTGGGTGAAATCTGGTGAATAAATATTAAATAGATTCAAATTTGTTGTAAAAAAATAACATCGTCAAGATTTGGGTGAAATATAGTGAATAAATATTAAATAGATTCAGACTTGTTGTAAAACAATAACATCGTCAAGAAAAGAAGAAAGAGAGAGACAAATGCAATCAAATTCAGAACATCAACAGGAGAAATGAACACAATAGTCAAGAAAATTGATACATATGGTTTACCTTCTCTTCCAAGTCTGTATGTAAGAACGTCAGACATGAGCCTAACCTTGATGGACATTTTTGTGAACTCTGGACTGAATGGTAATAGAGAGTACTTCTTGGAGTCCATAGCGTATCCTATAGCATCAAGGCCCTTTGTAAAGAAACCATTGTTTGTTTTTCCTTTGGGTATCAAATCCTCAATTGAAGCCATCAGTTCATGCTTTCCGGGGCCATCAGGAAACTTTGGGTCTCTTCCTTCAACAACTACATTTAGGGCACTAACAAAAATGCTTCGCTATAAGGAGACAAGATTTACTGTCACAAGCACCACTGTGAAATCTTATCACAACAATTGTCTGTGGCCCTGAAGATGAGTCCTTGTAAAAATGAACTTCTAGGACACCAAGAGGAGGAGCTGCCATCTTGTTCTCATTAAGGAGGTGATAATTGAGTTCGCTTCACATAATCTGATGCAATGAAAGGCTCAACGAATGTTTCTCGTCATCATGGGGAAGATGTAAAACCACTGGAATGTCCATAGATGCATCCACAATGGGACATAACTTCTCTTTGACAGTGAGATCAAATGGGATATTGCCATTTAACATGTTTTTTTCCAATTCAAGCTTGTTAAGACTTGGCAGCAATCCAAATCCTGCAGAGATCACACCAGAGAGTTGATTATTCTGCATTCTTACTCTCCAAAGAGATGGGAAAATAACCAAGCTATTGGGAATGGGTAATGAGAAATGGTTATTAAAAATAATGAAATTGGTAAGATTTTCTCCTCTACACAACTGAGGATGTATTGGACCTACGAAGGAATTAGAAGAGACATCCAACCATTGGAGAGTCGAATTTCTGCCAAGTGCTTGAGGAAGTATACTTGAAAATGAATTATTCCATATCTCCAAAGTTACAAGGTTAGGAAGATCACATATACTGTCCAGGACATGACCACTCATGTGGTTGAACATAGCAATGAAAAGTGTCAAACTCTTCAACTTACCTATTTCATCATGAATGGTACCTGAGAGAAAATCATCACAAGTATCAAGTGACTTCAGTGAAATAATATTACTAGTATTTCGAGGTATAATTCCAGTCAGGCTATTCTTATAAAAAAATAATGTACTAAGCATACTTAGCTTGGTCAACTCTACGGGAATACTTGCAGAAAGATTAGAGCAAGCCATATCTAAATACTCCGATCTACTAAAATTTCCCAGCTCTGAAGGAATTGGACCCTCCAACTTATTATACCCTAATAGAAACGTCTATAACATGGAAATATTACCTAGCTTCGGAGGAATAAGCCCTATAAGATTATTTCCCGACAGACCTAGAAACTTGAGTTTGGTCAGATTTCCAAATGCGGACATAATACTTCCATAAAAAAAACTTCCCCTGAAATCTAGATGCTCAAGCTGGGACAATAACCCTATGTCCTCAGGCAAAGGTCCTATGAAGTTGTTGCTGTAAGCAAACACGTTCATGAGACCCTTTGCTCTAGACAATCCAGTGGGGAAGTAACTAACAAAGAAATTTCGACTTATGTCTAAAACAACAAGATCTATTAGATTGGATATGGATCCTGGTAGTGGCCTAGAGAAACCACTGGAGGCCAATTTTAAGCTTTTGAGTTTTGAAAGAAAATGTATATCATAAAAAATATTTCTAGTGAGAATCATTCCAGATAGGTCGAGCCCTGTCACTCAAGCCACACCAACACCATCACAAGACACTCCTAACCAACAATGAGACTCTAATCCATCTGATCTCCAGTTACATAGGTAGCCCACAGAGTCCACCATACTCAACTTGAGTCTCAAGAGCATTTTTCCATTTTGATATAAATCAGTACCCCTGGCAGAAAAGCACAAGAGTAATAATATGGGAGGAACATTGCTTCTTCGAGGGCACATTGTGGGAGGAACATGCCTTCTTTGAAGGAGGAAAATTGCTTCTTCGAGGGCACATGTGGGAGGAACATTTCTTCGAATACCCCGACAGAAAAGCACAAGAGTAATAATATGGGAGGAACATTAATTTTTCGAGGGCACATTGTGGGAGGAACATTGCTTCTTCAAGGGCACATGTGGGAGGAACGTTGCTTCTTCGAGGGCACATATTAGGTTGGATTCCTGGTGACCTAATTCGTCACAGGCTTCACAGTCCTTCCCTGGGCTGTCTATTCTATTGCCCCAATACAAGTTTCCAAAATTTCAACTTGATGGATACAAAGTCGAACCCCAGGAAGAGAAATCGGTGACAAATTTTACCTGAAAACAACAGGAGGTGCCAAGATCGATCCCTGGGGTATCTTCGTCCGTCCGGAACACCTGGATCATGAAATTCAAATGTATGATCGATCCCTTGGGTCTATAACGATGATTTCAATGCAGAATTGGTTACCTGAACGAACCTTTACATTGTTCACACTACGATTAAATTAAATCTTGGTTAACCCCGCCGGGTTTGGAGACAAAACAACGCGATTTTAATAGCCATTTCCATTTACACGTGTCGAATTTTAATTAGTTGGAACGACGATAACGAAAGCTTATTATTGGCTGGGGTGAACAATGTTTGCTCACCCCAAGCCAACAAAGAAAACGCCTTCGGCGTAAAATAAATTAAAATATTTATAGTAAATTATAATAAAGTTTTAAATATGTATGAGGAAATTATAATTCATTTTTGTATAAAATAAAATATTTTAATATTTATTTTAGATAAAATAGTTTTAATATGGTTTATCAATATATAAAAAAGAGAGAAATAATTAAATATAAAAAATTTCTTTATTTCATTAATAAATATTCTTTATTTTCCGATTATTTTAATGCTTAATAAGTAGTTGATACATTTCTAGATGGGGCAATAATGAAGAAAAAATGGGGAGGGGAGTGGGTAGCGGAGGGGAGTGGCTTGTTCCATCTAGTTGATGGACCTAGGGGTGTGGCAACACACTCCCGTGAATAATTAATGGTCTTGATATACAACAAGCAAGTTGTCATTCTCGCTAGCTACACCTGGAGGTAATGGATTTGGATATGAGTTGTTTACCATTCTTCCTATGCATTAGTCGATTTCCCACCCATGTTGTTCTAATTCATGAAAGGAATTTTCCCATGGATCTAAGCCCACATCCTCATTTAGAGTTAGTTCCTGTGGCAAGTAGCATTCATGGGTATCTGTGTTTGGAACCTATATGTTCTGAGATATGCTAAACATGGTGCTATTTATAACTAGACTCTCATGTGGTTTTGACTCCAAAAAAGTTGCCTGAGTGGATCTCTACTTGAATGGTTCATGAGGCACAATACTTGTTGAGGTTTTGCAAATGGGGTAGCAAGCTAAGTGGGCTTGATTGTGGGGAAAACTCCACAGTTAAGCACGCTTGAGCCAGAGGAGTTTTGGGGTGGGTGACCTCCCGGGAAGTCCTAGTTACCGGGTGCAAGCCCTAGAAGTGATGATTGACGCTATGTGATTATTTTCACTAGTTTCAATCCCACTTCTTCACCCCTGTAAGCATCACTCGATCCAATGAGTGCTAAGTGGACTATTCAAAAATCATGAGCAATTAGTCGGTTATGACTACCTCTCATGGAAATGGTCATACATGAATGAATTACTTAACTAATGAATCCCCAAAATGATATCTAATATTATGCACTGGGGAAACCCCTCATACTTAAACAAAAATATTTCGACCTAATTCATGTCAGATATACATCGTGAGTAGTTGTAAAAAAAAAACTTCTCACCTCATTCCTACCAGACTTATTAGACAAAATATAATAATAGAAACACATTTTTAGTGAAAATAACAAACTAAGAGACCACATGCAGATAGTCCAAAAATACCAAAAGATACCAAGAACCAGAATACATCTAATTTTCATCCTTGATATAAGAAGTTTCCTAGAACTAGATTATCCGGGTTTTTTTCCTGTTAGAGAAGGAGAACAAAAAACCTTATGAAAGTCTCCCTCCTTATGTTCCATTCTTCCTTCCAAACAATCTAGCCTCATGAATTAATTTTTTGTCACAATGAAAAGCTACTAGTTGGTCCATCATGTGCCACTAATTATTCTGGAGATCATTCATAAAACTAGTCATTTCATTCTTGTCTTCATACCAATATTGAGTGTGTTGTCCTAGGAGTAGAGTAACCTGTTGGAGTTGGTTTTTTAGAGAATCAAATGGAGGGGGAAATTTTATTCTTCCTGGAGAATGGATAGCCTGGTTATCCAATTCTCCACCTAAATCTGAAATCTCTACCCAGTGTTATGCTCCATGGCCCTATGGCCCACCAACTCAACCACATTGGCATTGAATGGCCTTTAGGGTATCAAATATACTCCAAACCAAAACCCAACACACTATGTGTTAGTTCCTCTTAATTATTCGATCATTGGTGGTGTTTCCAATTCTAATGCAAATATAATGATGTGAGCTATAAGGAGAACATTTGTTTGGGACTCCCCCCCCTCCTCCAAATTTCATGAACTATGGGAAATACCACTCACACTAAGCCCATAAGGAAACAGGAGGCAAAGCATCCTCACCACCCTTAGGTCACCAATAAATTACTAAAACTAATGAGGAAAGCACAACCCAGGTGATTATCATCCCAATCCTCCTAAATTTCCACCAGAACAAAACCCCTCTAAGAAGGAAAGGCATTATACAAAAAAATATTGGAAGAAATAGTGATAGCCCTTTCATAATAGCAACAAATTCTTAAGGGAGATGAACGCTCAAAAGGGTCACCACCAGGTCCAGAACTATTGACCACAAACTCATACCACAATGAGCAAAAGTGGTCTAGCCCTCTCTCCGCCAATCTTTCGCAGAAACGATCTACATATATAAACAAAAATTCCATGAAACACACTGCTACCCTTCCATAAAAATAAGCAAATCCACTAGAGGAGAGAATTTGAGACAAACTTAAATTGGAGAAGGAAATGTACCAGAGGATTGGAAATTGATGGGAACTACAGCCATAACGGTGGCCCGAGCACTGTCTCTCCCCTTGAAAAACAAAGACCCAACCCAATGATTACGAAGACGTACATGAGCCTAGGTCTCAAATCCTTATGCTCTAAATTTCTACAATGGAAAAACTAGAGTCTCCCAAACGAGGTGAAATTCCACTCCTCCTTATCTCAGTTTGAAAGACTAGGGATGGTGAAGTCAGAAGGGCACCTTGGACGCACAAAAAAACTTTTTCCATCCACCGCCTTAACTCCCATTACCATGCACAGCCAAAAACAATAAAGAGAGTTGCAAGTTTTTGTTATACCTCTTGAGTTTTCTAGAAGCATCCCTTGAAGCGTCACCTTCCTCCTAAGCAAAGAGACTTCCTTGACATGCCTCATTAATTAAAATATTTTAAAAATTAATTAATATTAACAAAAATAAACACCCCTCAATATAATATTATTTTCTCTCAATTATTAAAATTTTAATTTATAATTTTTTAATTCGAAGTAAAATATTTCTAAAAGTAATTACTTGTTAATATTATGATTTTTTCTAATTTCCAAAGGCTTCTGATTTCAACTCAAGGAGGATGAGGATCTGTTGATTTTTTTTTTTTTGAATTGCGGCCTAGATTAAATTCTCAATGGAATATGCTTTGTCTAAATGTTTATTAAGAGTTGTAGTATGTTAGAGAGTATTCCAATTCTAATAAATTCCTCCATGATAAATTCCTTGTTATAATTTATAATGTTAATTTATATATAAGAAAAGTTTATTTAGCAAAATGGTCCATTACTTTTAATAAATTTTAAAAATTAGATTCAAGCCAATTGGCCCTACCCACAAATTTCCTATGGATTTGAGATTATTCCAATTCTAATAAGTTCCCATGATAAGTTCCTCATTATTATTTACAACATTCATTTATATATAAGAAAATTTTATTTAGAAAAATGGTCCATTTTATAATAATATCTGCAATTCCATTTTTTTTCTCAAGTTAAAGCTGACCCATAACATTTTTATACATAGTTAATCAGGTAAATGTATGCATTGGCAAGACATTATTCATGTTGTCATAGTAGATCTTCAGAGCACTTAATGTGTGTGGAATTCTGGTTGGGAGACATTTAGAACCCAATACTGATATCTATGCTTCAATATTCCCTTGGAATCACTTCAAACTCATTTTTCAAACAAAAGTTATGCAATTAAAAAGAAAAGATACACACATTTTTCTTGCCTTTGAGGAGCTTGATATTGAAACTGATGTATCTCTGTGATTTTAGATCCCTGATATTTTATCTTCAGTCCTGTAGTATCCCTCTAATTATTCTTTCCAATGCCACATGTCAGACTGAATTTAGATTCCTCAATTTAAAGTTATGCCCGATCTCGCACAATGGCCTAATTATGGACTAGTTCAGTAGAGCGAACTTGTATGGTGTTGCACGTCTCACTATTTCTACCTTCGGATAAAAAATTGATACAAAAGAAAGTACCTTATGTTCACTTTTAGACGCTTTTTACAGAATTCCATTATGATGCCTAAAACGAAAGTTATGACAGTTTTCCCTCGGTCACCTGTTTGAGATGAAATTATGGAACCTGAAAAACCCTAATTTTCACAAATCATATCTCTGAAAATATAGTGAAACAAGATCTAAAATTTTTACAAGATTTTCTTCAAGATTTCTTCTCCTCGTGGTAAACATTTCAGCTTCTGAAGCCTTGTAGAAAAAAAAATTATAGTGAAAATTCGAAGATGACCTGTTTGAAGAAGAGAAACCCTAGAATCCCAAGCTATGATCCCAAATGTTATGCAACCAACTCAAAAAATAGAAGAAAAGATACATCAACGACTTAGAAATCAGTCTCTTCGAGGGGGAAACCTCTTTTAAATTACATAAATGAAAAATTCTTGGATGATTCAAATGAAAAAAACCTACTTTCTATATATAGGAGTCTAAAGGGTCCTAATATAATCAGAGCCTACATAACAATAATAATGTAAGGGTGCAACAATAACAATAGTGTGATTATATTGGGCACAATAATAACACTATGGGGACTACATGGGCACAACAATAACAATAAGGAGGCTACACTAAAAATAACAACAAGAGGCCACACTAGTATTATAGGGACCTAACATCCTAATATAGTAATATGTCAATGGTGATGACCTTATTGGATGCATGTGGATAGTATGTTGAATGCAAGTGAAAATTATGAAGCATATACGTGCTGGAAAAGGAGCATGAAATAAATGCAAGAGTATGTGTGCTTTTGTGTTGATTCATGAAACCAAATGAAATAAAGTGATGATTGTAAGCGTGAAATATAGGAAACATATTCCTTTTGGTCTTAAGAAAAGATGAAATTTCTTCGACAATATGAATGGTTTCGCAAAATACCAAAACCCCACAAAACCAACAGAATTGGAACTGTAGCATATCAATTAGTAATATTAATTTTTTAAAAATGTTTTTCATATATTGTTACTTAATAAATAGGTACATGATAACTTCCATCTAATTGATTGGAAAATGCTACAGGTAGAGTCGAGGGAGACCTTCTGACAGAACTCTATGTATTTAAGACCGGAAAGACTCTTCGACTCCGGAATCGAGCCTTCGCTCAGGATAAAGTGCAATGAAAGTCTTTACTTTTGAATAAATTATATGAGAATAAGACGATGAAAAGAAGAAAAGTTATCCAGCAAGGTTTCTGGAAAAAAGAACCAGACAACGAACACCGATGAAGGTGTTAATTAAAAAGGAGGAGAATGTAATATCCCTCTGCTGTTGTAATATTGTTTTGGTTAGACAGGGTTATGCTAGAAAGAATGGCGGAAAAACCATGAAGAATATTGGAATAATTATGTAAATGAATATTTATTAAAAAATAAACGGGATGTATGTACTTAGGAATGAGACACTAAGAAATGAGACTCTTGCCAAAGAAATAAAGAAAAAAAATTATCATTGGTAAATGAGATTGGATAATTATTTCATGGTAAGAATTTTAGATGAAATTATAGATAGGCTTAATGGATGGGAGAGAAAAATGCATTAAGTTCCTTAGCTGGAAAAAAATGCTAATACATAAAAGCATTGTGGGAGAGAGATGCTGGCTTTTATGGAAAATCCTAGCCAAATGGATAAAAAGGTCCACAGAAGCAGGATGTCACTAAAGGAAACTTTATCATGAAAGATGTGTATTAAATACCTATTGAAGGGATCATATTATCTCGACTCGAAGGCGAACTAGAGGAACTCAGTTCATGGTTAGGTGCATAACAATATATCTGGTTAAAACATATGTGATGTAATTATTTAGCTGTGATTTGTTATTTTATTGTTATATTCTCTTAATTTTTGGTTAATATTAGTTTATATTTTATATTATGTTAGTCTGTTGGGAAACCAGTAGAGAATCTGTCAGAATTAGATTCTTACTTTTATTTTATGGACAAGAATTTTAGGAAAATACAGTAGTTTAAAAAGGAAGATACGATATTTAAAGGAAACAATAACTAGATTATATAGTTGAAAGAAAAAGGAATTTGTGAATGTACTATATCATTTATTAGAGTGTGCATGTCTGGTGGAATTATACAACTTTCTTCTTATATAGAAATAAGGATATCGTTAATATGGTCTGAATTTCTCTATTATAAATTTGTTTTAGAATATGAAAGTTAATTCAGTTATCGTGAAATTTATTGTAGTAGATATGGAATATATTAGAATTAGGCTACAGTGAAAAACTAATTTAGCGGATCCAAAACGCATATGATAATTAGAGTTCGCGTCTGGAATGTAAATGAAAATTAGAGTGCACAACAAAGATATAGTAGGGTAATGGCTTACAAAAAGGAACCAAAACGAAAGAGTTTACCTCCAATGCGTTAGTGATTATGGCGCAAAGTCGAGAGGGAGTAAGTTTAAGGATTTGACTATTGTAATGGAATCTAGTCCAAGTAGAAACAATTAATTATGTTAAGATATTGAGCCGAATCAGGTCTCTACAGGTAGAAAAAACAATTAAATACCTGTTACGAACAAGAAAAGAAGTATAATATTAAAACACTGGTAAGTTGATAACAACAAAGTTCTAATTCGAAGAGAGTGTGTGGAGTGGAAATGACTTAGACACTAAAGGTGAATTAATTGTTTAGATAATGGGTAATGACATATAAAATTGTCAGTTATACGGTAGAGAACGATGTACTACACACATTACAATGGTATACTACTAGTACACATTATGTGAATCGAAGTGATAATGAATAGAGAGGTATCGTATAAAAATTGGAGGAGCCGAAATGTATTACAAAATATTATCTACACTATCGTGTGGCGTGACACTATAAGGATTCATTTTATTAACCAACGACAAAGCATTGATCCTTTTGCAAAATCTTGGTCACAATTCAAGAGTTCATTTATTAACGCTAAAATCCCAAGAACAATTAGATGCATGTAGTAATATATATATATATATATATATATATATATATATATATGGGAAATGTGAAGCTTGATGATTACATACATGCGGTAAGAGCCGAGCCGGAGGAGGAAGACTCCCTCAATGGCGCGGCCTCAAAAACCTGAACGGATAACTGAATGCGCAAGGTGAAAAAGAAAGGAATACCCTGAACATTAAGGGAACCAAGAGTTGGGTTATTAAACAACTTATCAGTGTGACAACGCACACATGAAAAGTGCCACAACTAATCAAGTCGTCAGAAACCCTTAACTCACCAGAAATTGTATAGGAGCCAAGTGCATGGGATGGTTCCATAAGGAGGTTGCAGAACCACCCGTCGAGCGAAGCAACGACGAAAAATCATCGATTGATCAACCACACTTGGAATCGAGAGGTTGCCGTTTGAAGAGAAAATACTGACCCTTGAATCTCCATATCTCAGCGCCATAGTTGAAGAGGTAATCAATGAGCACCCATGTTCACGTGAAACATACATACGTGGCAGGTGTAGAGTAGACCTATCTGAAAACCAAGTTGGAGTGCAAGAGTGGGAATTAAACAATATGCACAGAAACTGTATCATCATAATGACTAAGGTTTGGATGCCAATTTTGTTTAAATTAAGTCAAGAATATTATTCCTGAGACTTTCTAGGTAAAGAAACCCCAATCACATCACCTTTAAGAAAATACACATGATACCATGGTGAGATGAGTAACGTACGTGTTACAAAAATATTAAGTCATGTTTCCCAACTTTAGAATAAAGTGTCGTTAGATTTGAATATAAGGTTATACCAAAGACGATATTGCCACACCTTTAAAATAAGAAAATGCAAGACTATAATGTGAATAATATACACGTGTATTGTTAACTTAAAATAATACTTAATGTTACCAAACGTGGTCGTGTAGATCATATATCAGGTAGAAGCGATATGATAAATATATGATATTATAACCATAGTGTTACTAACTATAATAGAAATCGGAACCAACCTAGAGTTGTTAGTGGTAAAGAGGAATCAGAACATTTACGTAATAAATATGGATTAACCTGGATAACATTTAGATTTTAGACAAAAAGTGAGATGTAATTATACACCAATATATTTATGATGAATACAGGAAACAATAACCTCTTTTTACCATGCAATGTGAGTAATGCTCTCCGACATGAGGAAATAAACCCTTATCGATATTGAAATACTACTGAGTAACTAAATTATAAAGTTCTAAGTATAATAAATAGAGGAAATTAAATCATTATTAAAACATATTGTTCTTACATATGTAGTGTAAATGTAAAGTGAAGATTGAAGATCAAGGGAAAAATGAAAATAAGATATTTCTCAAGGGAATATGGAACCATATATACCTTGTAATAAGTACTCGAAATATATATATATTTAAATATATATATATATATATAATTGATTATGAATGAGAGATGTGACAATATAATTTTTTATTATTTAAGTTAGACATCAAAATAATGTTATTATTATTTTTAAATTCCATGTATAGTTCTCTATCAATGTTTCCATGTAATGCTAAAGAAAGTATTCTCATTTGTGTTATATATATGTGTGTAAGAAATTGACTTTGAAATATTTTATTTATGATTATATTGAAATATATTTTGTTATTAATATTTTTTGTTATTATTTTTGTGTCAAATATGTTTTTTTTAAGAGTAAATTGTATTCCCTTCAAAATTGGAAATTATAAGGTAAACTAAAAATTCAAGTCAACCTCTTACTAGAGAGACCTAAAAAAATCCAATAATTTACTTTGTGTAGAGAGGTGATAGATAGTTGAGTACTAGGAGATACAAGATTTAGCATACATAAACTTAGATTCGAGAAAATAGAAAATCAACAGTGACAAAGGAACCATAAAGCATATACATGATAGAAATAGGGAAGAAGGGTTCGAGTTTGAAACAGTGACCTGTATGAGCTCTTAGTATCTATGTAGGTTCTTCCCACTAAGGGGAGAATGTTGATATGTTTTTAAATACACTTCATCCTTCAATCTAATTCCTTCATATGCCAATACAGATGCAGGGAAATTTTTAAGAAACCCCTTCCCCCATGCCTCCCAAATTTATATGTATAATAAATGGGTGAATATCCACAACATACAGAAAAATGTATAGCCTATTTTTTCAATAATATAATATACGTATATAAATTTTTTGCAAATATTTCACTAAATTATAAAATTTTGTTAAGTCTTAGCAAATTTTTCACAAGGTTATAAAGTAATACAAATTCTGGTCTAATCTTCTAAAAAATTATAAAACATTGTAAAATATTGGTGATTCCTTGATAATGCATATAAACATATATAGTAATAAGAATTTTTTTTTTGTTAAAATTCATGTCTGGGAAAAGAAAAAGAATAGGTAATGTTGTTCTAGGTTCTTATTATACACTATTGTAAATATTTTTGCATGTCTTTATCATGTTTTACCACAATTGTCTTATTACATCCCAAAGGGAAAATAGTTGGAGAAACACCCTATCACAAAAGTCTTCACAAAGGTCTTATTGCATCTCAAGGGGAAACTAGTTGGAGAGGAACCCTCAAAGGTGTGTGATGTTGAACTAAAGAAATATAAATCTAAATTAAGCATGAGGTGATACAAATCCAAATCTAAATATATTTAGTAAAAAAATTATTACTAGCCAACATTTAGGTCGTAAGACGTTCTTATTTGAAAACAACTCCCCTAGGTGTCATTGTGTCAATGTCTAAGCCATTGGATCAAATGTTAGACAATTGAAATGTTTTAGGCCATTAAATTCACAAGTTAAAGTTTTATATATGTTTTTTATGTTGTTAGTTTTTTTTTTTAATAAGTGATTGAATTTAGGTTTGGTGACTTTGTCAAATTACACAAAAATAAAAATAAAAGTAAATTAAATAAAAATATTGACATATTGTAATGAACATTTTAACTAGGTCAAATAAAAAATAAAAATAATACTAAACTATAAAAACAACCCATGGTATTGACTCATGGTATGCATGTGGAATGTGGTTTATGTAAAGGGGGAAATTAAGATGGCCTAACTTTGGATCTACCAAGAGCCAAGAGGGATCAAATGTCTTGATATGCAAACCTCATTGATCCCTCTCATCAATAATATAGATTTAAACTAATTATTTAATAAAATTATTTACTAAACTATAAAAACAACCCATGGTATTGACTCATGGTATTCATGTGGAATGTGGTTTATCTAAAGGGGGAAATTAAGATGGCCTAACTATAAATCTACTGAGAGCCAAGAGGGATCAAATGTCTTGATATGCAAACCTCATTGATCCCTCTCATCAATAATATATATCTAAACTAATTATTTAATAAAATTATTTTTAAATTTTTATAACGATTATTATTTTAAAATTTCACATAATAAAATGTATCTAAATTTCATACATCCAAATATACATAGTTTTTCTTGTTCTATATTATTTTTGTTACAACTATTTTATTATTCCACAAATACATGGTTTTTTTGTTATATATTACCTATATTACAATTGTTTTATTATTCATGAGTAGTATTTCTTAATAAATAAAAAATTAAAGTAATAATGAAATTTTTTAAAATATGTGATCTTTTTAAATTTCCAAATTATTTCACACGACATGATTTATCTTGAGAAATAATGATGAATGTTCATAATTCTCATTTCTTAAATAACACTAAATTTACCTTTAATTACTTAATTGTAATAGTTTGTAACTGCATACATACTCTTTCTTCCGTTAAAAAAAAACTATATACATATCTTTAATTACCTAATTTTAGCTTTTATAATTTTTCATATTATATGATGTCAAACTTACTCAACTTTTTATTATGAAATTTTAAACAGTGTTTCTTGCTACATAATTTTAGCCTTTATAATTTTTATTTTTTTTTCAATTCCAAACAAAACTTACAAAAGAAAAAACCCACTCAGTCCTTATTGTAGATTATATTTTTACAAAATTGACACCATGCGATTAACAATAGAGTAATTTGAGACAACGTTAAGGGGTTTTTCGTACAATTTTTATCATAACCTTTCCCTCCATCAAATTTATAATGTAGAGTATTTTGAAGAGAGAGTATAATTTAGTTTATAACTTGATCCACAATCAAAGAAAATGGCTAGGGATTTCACAAGTTATTAGTTTATAACTTGATCCATAATAAAAGAAAATGGCTAGGGATGTCACAAGTTATTATTGATGTATTGACGTTCTTAGTTGAAATAGATCCTATTAGATGCATGGTAGCTAGAGACACTAAAAAATTCGAAAAAGATATATGTTATGAAATCCATATTGTCTACAAACCATCCAAATTTCTCATCTTATACAACAATTTCTAAATGAATAACCACTCAATTTACTCTCCAATTTTTGAAACCCTCACCCATGCTGGGGAGATCACACTGTAAAATCAAATGTTCCTCTGGTTTTTTTAAGGGATTCATAAACAAAACATACAACAAGAAAGTCATTATTCTGGTATAATAATTGATTTTTAAATCATTGTGACAAAAAAAAAAATCACATTAGCTCACATAATATATATAATGCTATAAGGATCTAACATGATAACAAATTTTTGAATCATAATAACTAGGTGAAAACCAAAACTAAGTTGTAGCCACAAGAAAAAAATCACAACAACTCACAGAATATATCCAAGGTTGCAATGAAGCCCATACATTGTGATGGACCTCATGGAAATTTTAGTGCACATATAACACCACCCTAATAATTTTATACTCTTGATCAATTTAGAATAACTTAGGATGTGTAAAATATTTTAATAATATAAACAAAACAGATAACAAGAAAGTCAATATTGTGGTATAATAACTGATTTTTGAATCATTGTGACAAACAAAACATCAAATTAACTCACATAATATATATAATTCTATAAGGATCTAAGATGATAAATTTTTTTTGAATCATGATAATTAGGTGAAAACCAAAACTAAGTTGTAGCCACAAGCAAAAAATCACAACAACTCACAAAATATATCCAAGGCTGCAATGAACCCCATACATTGTGATGGACCTCATGGGAATTTTAGTGCACATAGAACACCACCCTAATAATTCTATATTCTTGATCAATTTAGAATAACCTAGGATGTGTAAAATATTTTAATAAGAAACTAGATTTGTAATTATGAAGTATAAAACTATAACTTAAATTTGTGAATTTAATTTGTATTTTTTTTCTTATGTATATAGAGAAAGAATAAACCAAGTTTGGAGTTAAGAAAATAAACCATAACATAAAGAAAAATATCTCCTTCCAAAAATGTCTCCATATTACAATGATATTCACTTTCTTGTATACCAAGACTATTGTTCTTCATATACAATTTCTGATAAGCATGGAATTGCCACTGCATCACCAAAGGATTTTCACCCCCAATTTCCTATTTCAATATCTATAACAAAATTTGTATATATGTGAACATATTATGTTGGTTTACATATATGTTTTCAGCCCCAATTGAGTATTTCAAAATTTATAACAAAATTTTTTGGTTGATAACTCTTATCATCAATATCTTTGAAACCTCCATGACTTGCTTCCATGGAAGCACAATTTTCCTTTCATTCCTTCACGATGATTTGTTCTTTGCAACATCTTGTTTCTTCTAGGCTACTCTTTCCTATGCTATTGCCTAAGGACGTTTCTTTTGCAACATATAATTAATCGCTAGTTTTACTAAAGTAGGATATATTTACTAACAAATTAACATACTTAATAGCATCAAGCTATCATATGAGTAAACATGTCTTATTAAATTGGTGCTGGAGGTATATATAAAGCAAATGAAAGTAAGAAAATAAATTAAGTATGAAAAGATACAAATCAATATATTATTAACCAATCAACAATTTATTACAATATATATATATATATATATATATATATATATATATATATATATATATATATATATATATATATATATATATATATACTAACCGATTAACATAGCTATTGGCATGGACAAATTTTGATAATATAAAATTGTGTTTACTAGTCGAGAGAGTTGGACAGTAAGACAAATAAATTAAATATGAGAATAAACAAATATAAATATAAATATATTTAGTAAAACATTTATTACTAATCAAATATACTTACTAACCAATTAACATAACTATTAGCATCAACAACTCTTCATAATATAAAAATGTGTTTGTTAATGAAGAGTTGGACTTATATATATATATATATATATATATGAATGTTTCAATATTTGAATATGAGTGTATGCACTAAGAAAAATAAATTAAATATGAGAAAAATAAAAATCTTAAATTTAAATATATTTAGTAAAAAAAGTATTGCTAAACAACTATATTTAATCTAAATATGTTTATTGATCAATTAACATAAGTATTAACATCACTAAATTTTCATAATATAAAATTGTTTTTATTAGTTGAGAGTTGGACACATGCACATATATAAATAAAATGAATAGATGCAGTAAGAAAAATAAATTAAGCATGAAAAGATACGTATCTAAGTCTAAATATATTTAGTAAAAAAAATATTACTAACAAAAAATATTTACTAACAAATTTACCATTTATTATTAACCAAATGGAAAATTTATTTAGTAATCAATTAACATAACTATTAGCGTCTACAAGTTTTCATAATATAAACTATGATTATTAGACGAGGTTTGGACTTATGCATATATATAAAGCAAATGAATGTTTCAAGATTTGAATATGAGTGTATGCAGTAAGAAAAATAAATTAAGTATGAGAAGATACATATTTAAATTTAAATATATTTAGTAAAAATTTATTACTAACCAAATATATTTACTAACCAATTAACATAACTATCACCATCATTAAATTTTCATAATATAAAAATGTGGTTATTAGTCGAGAGTTGGAATATATATATATATATATATATATATATATATATGTCCACTAAGACCAATGTGGCCTATCAGACCTCAAGAAAGGAAAAAGAATCTCAGTTTGATTCTTCAAAATCTTGTTCTTATGATCAAAGAGGAGGGAAAGAAGCGCTCCAATATCGCTATAGGTGGGTTGGCTTAATAGGTCAAGAAGATTGGAAGATTGGAAGTGTGGGAGATGTTAGGGAATTGAGAGTAGATGTGAGCAAGAGCCAAACCGTCTAAAAGAAAGTGGTTTTCATCTTCCAGCTACTTAGTATCACAAATATGACAGATTTTATCATTCCAAGGAGTCTTTGGAATAGACCACCGCCCGATCTCACTCCGAAGTTCATGAGAATTAGTTCTTATCCTAGCGATGTTCATTTTTTTTCACAGAGAGGTAATTTTGATTATCAAGGGTGGGGTTGATCACCTCCTTATAGTATCTTAGCTTCCTTTTACCCTCCAACTCTCGTTATTCCCACAAATTGTACTTAAACTTGGAGGTAAAAGTATTTTTGACACTATCTTTGCTTCTCATACTGAGCTCCTCCTTAATTCCCCAATGGTTGAGCCAAGACTGGGCATCCTTATGCCAGCTGCATTTGAGATGAAGGTGGTGGTTTTGACTAAAGTTAGAAGCAAATTTAGGGAGCCTTTTGGATTCTATGTTGTATAGATTCTTCTTATACATCATATATTTAAACATAGCTGTACTTTTAATTGGTGATAAACCAGCTTCGATCAAGATGATAGGATAGGGATTATTTCCCTTGATATTAAGGTTGAAGGTTATGAATTCCTTTTGAATCATCTCAATCTTCCTCCATGACTCTTTGGATATACTCCAACCCCAAACTTCACATCTATATAAGACAACAGGGGTGACGAAAGTCCCAAAGATACTCCAAATGTAAAGATCAAACGACTTACAATTATTTTCAAGCTCATAATAAGCTTTCCAGCCACCAATAATCCTTTTCTTGATGATATAATTCTAGCTCAGTTGATGAGGGAAGTCAATGCCCAAATATTTATAAGAAGAAACTTGCTCTAAGAACTGGTTATTATACACAAAACTACCCTGTGTGATATTTTTGGATTTAATAATCATGAGTTTAGTCTTGTCTTTATTAACCTTCATACCCATATTGGAGCACTAGGTCTGAAGAGTCTGAAGTTATTTTTCAAGGTCATCATAGACTTTTGCAAGAAGAACGATATCATCAACATAAAGGAGAAAAGTAATGAGAACAACATCAAGCTCGGTTTCCTTGCATCCTACAGTTTCCACACACTCTTCTAGCTTATCAATGTATATGCCAAAAAGGGTAGGGGATATGGGACACCCTTGTTTGACATTGATATTACATTTAATGTCTTTAGACCACCACTCGATGGTCTTAAGCTTGGCAGTGACAGTGTTGTAGAGACAGATCACAACAATCCTCAACTTAGGAGGGACCATGATCTCTTTAAGTCTCTCCCAAAGTTTATCACGAGGAATAGTGTCAAAATATTTTCTAAATTCCACAAAACAATAGAAGAGATCTACTTTACTATTGTGACATTCTTCGAAATGATTATAAGAGTGACAAGATAGTCAATAGTCGAGTGATGTATCCTAAAACCAGATTGTCGTTTAGCTCTTTTCCCTGGATTTCAATCCAAAGGATAAGCTTCTTTTCCAAAATGAGCCTATAAAACTTGGCGAGGATGTGGCTGGTCATAATGGTCCTATAGTTAGATGGAATGCTTTTGTCCCCAATTTTTAAATACATGCACTGTATATATATATATATATAAAGCAAATAAATGTTTCAAGTTTTTAATCTGAGCAAGCATGAGAAAATACAAATCTAAATCTAAATATATTTAGTAAAAAAAATTATTACTAACCAAATATATTTACTAATCAATGAGCATAATTGTTAGCATCGCCAAGTTTTCATGATATAAAACTGTGTTTATTAATCAAGAGTTAGACTTATATATATATATATATATATATATATATATATATATATATATATATATATATTTTTTTTTTTTTTAGCATATTTGAATGTTAGACGTATGCATATGCAAAAGAAGACAAACCCTCAAGGGCACCACAAAACCCCTTTCATGTTCTTTTATTCATTACATTCAACGGTAATCATATAGGTAGTGGTAGTAATCACTTTAGTTCTGGTGAATGTTGTTACATCACAAATGGACTTCACTCTTTTAAGTAATCTATTCACCTGAATTGTTAGTAATAGAACATGATATTATAGTTAGTTTTATTTTGGCCTAATTATCATGTAAATTTTTCCAATAACCTGGAATTTGTGTGTACATCATAGAGTAGGGTACACAATTTTTTCTTTTTCCTTTTATAAATACAAGTTCTTCTCTATCTATATTTTTTATCTAGGTTTTCTTCCTCTCTGTTTATTTTATGTATTTTTTTTCCTCTCTCTTTGTTTCTTTAGTTGAATAATGAATGGATTTGAATTTGTTGGATCTCTTAAATATTACAACTAAGTAGGTCATCCATTCAATCTATTCTTATTTACCCTCTTTGTTTTTAGTGAACATAATAGAGATCGAAGCCATAGATAATCACTACTCATTAGACACACATGATGATAAAAAGGCAATTTGTTTTTGGACATCATGGATTTTAATCTAAAATGGGTAGATATAAATAACCATACTTATTTTATTATCCTGGAGTACTTTTCCAAACAAAAATTGTTATGGTTCCCAGAAATGAAAAAAAAAATTATGAGGAAAAGGGAGAGTACGCAAGAGGAATTGGAATGTAAAACATATATACAAAGTTACGTGTACCTCTATATGCTAAATATTTCCTTTTTAATTCAAATTCCACTACTTTGTGAACAACATGTACCACAACGTGTTGAGTCTTAACTTCTTAATTTAAATTCCACAAATTTGCGAACAACCCTCGCTCATTAGATATGACTGTGACTAAACAAATGAAAACTTCAAAGATGGAAAGAATACCATTGTATCTTTAAATAAACACATCAATATGACACTTGAAAGACGAGTTTCTCCAAAAAATGAGGGGCATTTTCTCCAAATTAATCCCAATACCATGAAATATTGGCGAATGAAAGAAAAAAAAAAACTTGTTTTTCACCAAATAGGGAGGGTGAAATAGCAAATTGGGGTGACTGGAAGCTTGTAGCTCCTAATTTCAAGGGCTAAATTTATTTTCCCCCCCTCTCCCTTAAAATAAGGTGGCCTACGGTCCATACCTAATATTTTTACTAAATAAATTTGAGGCTATTTCTAATAATGTACTATGACACAAAATATTCACCTAATAAAAATTTAAAACTCCTTAATTTCTCCAAGGGGAGAAAATTCACCCCTAAAATTTTATGTGTAACAGATGCTCAAGGAAATGGAGAATATTTGCTCAATGCTCAAGCTTTTCTAAGAAAGTATGCCCCACTAGAAATTTCATGTGCATGTAGAGATCAACTGTATGCATATACTGATTAAAACGACCTCTCATATGCCCTGTGTCTCGAATCTAGTCTTCCCACTTAGTAAAAACCTTTGTATCTGAGAGAGATAGTCCATGAGAGGAAGCTTCCCCTTAGACTAAGTGAGCTCTTCCTAAATAGTTATTGGCATGAGGTCACGAAAGCTAGAGGCAATGTCCTTGAGATGAAAATACAATGCATGTATTACTCTTATGGTCCCACTCTTGGTTATAAGCGGCACCCCTTCAAACTTGCACCAATTGACGAGGCATAGAGAAAAGGTCACATAATAGGTAAGGCTTGAGTAATGACTAGAACAAAGTCAAGGATTCAGGGAACCAAGAGGAGCGTGACGTAATTTGAGTACTGGACAAAGAATCACCACGACAAAAGGGATCTCCAATGAGATAAGTAAGTTGTGTTAGCACAAAGGGATGGGGAAGATAAAAAGCGGACCTAGATAAGAAAAAAACCAAAATATACCAAAGCAAGAGCTTGCATCAAACCAAGTGAAAAGGCAGAGCACAGAGTGAGATGGAGCAAGCTCAAGGAAGATGGAGAGGAAGTGTTGCAGAGGAATAGGGGTGGGCCAAGAATGGGAACGAGTCTAAATGAAAACAAAGAGGCGGATGCTTGAAGGAAGTAGTTAGGAACAAGGGCTGAATAAATGAAAAGACCAAAGCTTGACCACTAGTGCGGATGATGAGTTGACCAACCTGTAAAGAACAAATAATATGGACTAAAACAAATTTTGCATGACAACCAATATTATCAGGTTTCAAACTTGGGTACCATTGCATGCTACTTTCCACATGAACAAACTTGAAATGCGGACGTGGGCTCTTAGAGCCATGGGCGAAGTCCTTTAACACATTAGAACTACATGAGTGGGAACTTGATTGACGCACATTAAAACTACATGAGTGGGGGGCGAAGTCTTCAAGGCATTAGAACTACATGAGTGGGAACTTGATTGACGCACATTAAAACTACATGAGTGGGGGGCGAAGTCCTTTAACACATTAGAACTACATGAGTGGGAACTTGATTGACGCACATTAAAACTACATGAGGGCAAAATGGTAAACAATTCATTTCCAAATCCATTATATCCATGGTGTGGTTGGCCAGAATGATAGCTTCTTATATCAATGCCATTAATTATTCATGGGAGCATGCTGCCATGTCTCTGGGCCTTTGGGGCCAGATGGGACGACGGAAACCCCTTTCCTCTGCCCCGTTGCCACACTCACCCTCCTATCCCGATCATTACTCTATTCGGGAATGTGTCAAGTACATATTAAATATTAACATATTAAGGAAGAACCAACCAATAAAATCAGATAAAATCAGATAAGGACATTACCCAATACAATTTATTGATAACAATAATGAAATACCTAAGAACACTACAACAGAATAACACTCCCACAGAATGAAATTGATACAGTGACATGAGCAGTTGCAGAATGCGTTCAGTTTTTATTTAATCGGAGAAGCAATACGTTCCTTGCGAGGCTGGAGGAGAGGGCAGTTGCAGAATTTTCAGATTTGTCTAATTGCAATACATTTCGGAGGGCAGTCGTGGCGTGGGAATCGCCTCCAACGGCACTGCCTTCTCAAGTGTCATTCCAAACCTGTCGCTCATATCCACCTGGTCGGCACTCATGCCCTTAGGCGGCACCCACTCGAATGATTGAAGGAGAGAAGCCAACAGCATATGGACCATCCGACTGGCCAAGGGTAGTCCCACGCACATTCTCCTTCCTGATCCGAACGGAATGAGCTCGAAGTTTTGTCCCTTGTAATCCACGCAACTCATCTCCTTTTCAAGAAATCTCTCGGGCCTGAATTTCAACGGCTCCTTCCACGTCGAAGCGTCCCTTCCGATAGCCCAGACGTTGATGATTATTTGGGTGTGTTTGGGTATCAGGAACCCCGCAATCTCACAGCAGTTATCGGCTCTGTGAGGGATGAGTAAAGGAGCAGCGGGGTGCAATCGGAACACTTCTTTGACAACCGCGCGGAGATACGGGAGACGCTCTGCGTCGCTCTCTGCAACCATTCGGTCCTGCCCGACTACCTCTTCCAATTCGTGTTGGACTCCTTTCATCTTCTTCGGATTGTGGATGAGTTCTGTCATCGCCCATTCTATCGTGTCTGCGGTGGTCTGAGCTCCCGCCCCAAATATTTCCTGCAACAAAAATAATTAAACATGAGAAAAAGGAGAAGCTTCTATACATTTTCCAATTTTCATGAAAGTTTAGTCGAGGAATAGATATTACTAAATTTTCTCTGTCAAGGACAAATTTACATCGCGAGGGTTATTTTGCTCTAGGTTGATATAATGTTAACATTCTTACAAACAAGTGCACACGATAAGTTTAAATGAAATTTAATTATTTAAATTAATGAGTTAATAACCATGTATAATTAATCAATTAGTTGATGTTTCTCTATAATTAAAACTTTGCAACCTAACATAATTAATACACTAATACTCTTGAAAAAGTAGATTACTAACCTCTATTATGATTTAAAATTATTATTATCATTATTATTAACCAGTATTACAAAGTAATGCAATTCCTCTCACTTAAGTTACACATTATGTTATATTAAAAAAATATAATTTATATTGATCAATGTTAAATTAATTATGATTAATAGGCAAATCAAATCTTATAGTCCTGTTTTGGCTAGAATAAATTGAGATGTGAAGTAGATAAATTAATTGTTTGCACAACTACTTACATTAATTTTGATTTTGGTGGGTAGTAACCACTAGTAAGTTGACATATTTACTAAGTTTTGAAAAAAACATAAGTAATAGTGACAAATAGTTTCCTGTAAATATATTTTTTTATATTTTATTACTATTCATTTTTTTTATAAAAATAAAACTTAAATTTAAATTATGGTGGTAAGTGTATATATATATATATATATATATATATATATATAAACCATGGTGAGTTGATAATATACATATCTTATGAAATGAGAAATCTATTTTTTAAGCTTAGATCATAGCATGTCATAGAAAAACTTATACTTAAACCACATAGATATGTTATTACATGAGTATGAGTCTTTTTAAGAATTTGATTTTTTTGGATAGTTTCATAGAAAAATCATTAAACAAATATCTAAAACCATGCATAAATATTGTAAACACATATATACATAATATGTGAGGCAATTATTTACATTGTGCATAAGTTACAATAATATATTTAAATTATAATTCAATTAAATATTTAGAAAAAAAATATAATAATAATATTGAAATATAAATATTTATTTTTCAAAATTAAAATTATACTCTAAAAACAAATCTATTACTAAATTTTTGAGGGTAGAAGCAAAAAAGACTTAGGACAAATCTATTACTAAATTCTTGCATGGCAGGAACTAAAAAGAAGAAGAAAGTGGTATTTGTTTCACCGCAGGAACTAAAAAGAGGAAGAAAATAGTATTTGTTTTAGTGGTAGTTTTAAGGAAAAAACAATGCAAAAATGGCAATATAAAATATTGCCCCCACACTCCATTTAAGAACTTGTAGTATAAGAAATCCAACACCATGAATGAGCTGTGAGCAATCAATAAGTAACGAAAAGCTTACAGTTAAGTAGGCTGTGATATTGGCGAGAGTAAATTCGTCACTCCTCATATCCAGGAGAACGTCCAAGAAATCTTTTTCGCTGTAACTTCTGTCACTGTTTCTGCTTGACTTGTCACCCAGTCGATCCTGTATAAATTTGTCCATAACATCATATAGCTTCTTGGTATATATTTGCGCACTACGGTACACACCCTGGGGATCCAAGAACTGGAGGCATGGGAAAAAATCGGCGAGGTTGGGAGTTCCGTGAATGACTGCCAGTTTAGAAAGGACGTCTTTCAACTCTCGAGAAGCTCCAGCGAACTGGGGATCGAACACGTCTTTACCGAAGACCATATTGCCCAACACATTAAAGGAGGCCTGGAACACAATGTGTCCGATATTCACACACTTTCCATTCACGGCGTCTTGGAAAATCTGGCGAATCGTTCGATTTACTTGTTCTCTTCTGAGATGTCGCAGAGATTCCAGCCTTTTCACATTGAAGAGTTGGGTATTGGATAAACGCCTGAGCATGCGCCAATGGGATCCGCACTGGCTAAAGACTATGGAAGTCTCGTGCTGGGAAAGAACCTTGGCTGCCTGTGTCACGATCCGGCCTGACAATACGTTGCCATGGGTTTTGAGCACCTCCTTTGCCATGGCAGAAGACGAGACCACCACTGTGGTGTCATGAGCGGCCCGTATTTGGTAGCAAGTTGGAGAAATGATTCATTGGGCTTCTTACCCAACTGCAACAGATTTCCTACAAGTGGCCATCCTGGAGGACCAGGAGGAAGCCTCCTGTGTGTCTTCCTTTTCGCATCAAAAATCAAGAATGTAAGAACAGTACTCCACAGCACCACAAAATACCAAAACAACTCTCCAAGATACATTTGAGCCATGACAGATTTCAAGCAAAACTAGCCGGGGGAAGAAAGATTATTGAATATGAAACGAAGTCCTTAATTTTTTGTTATATATATAACTGTGAACTCACATTCGTCACATTCCATGGATCATTTCACGGAAAAAAATATATATATATATATATATTTTATTTATTTCTATAAGAATGTTCTTGCCTTTTTCTTATATATGGTTTGCATTTTTATTCCATGGATCATTTCACCAAAAAAAAAATTATTTTTATTTCTGTATGAATGTTCTTGCCTTTTTCTTATATATGGTTTAGTTTGCGTCACATTGTATACATCATTTGATCGTAAATTATATTTTTATTTTTCCTTGTAAGAATGTTCTTGGCATTTTCTTATTATGATTTAGTTTATGTCACATTGTATATTTTTATTTATAATTTAGTTTATTATAAATATTAAATTTCATTCCAAAATATTTTGGGATGAAATAATTTGTCACTTTTATCATATTAAAAAGGTTGAATATGAAAATCATTTTCTCTTAGATTTCTTGACTTTTACTCATATAAATTAAATTATTTACTCATATTATATGTTTATTAATTAAATTTAACCATGAATTTAGGAAATATAATGGTTATTAATATAACTTATCATTATTTTTTTAAAATGTAATATGTGTTATATAATTTTTTTCTTTATTTTATTTTAAAAAAAAAACAAAATGACATTACAACCAAATAAAGATTTTAATATATAATAGTGTCAAAAATATAAGAGTGTTCTTCCTAAAAGAACCATGATTTGAGATTAGGGAAATAGTCATTTATGGTGTGAATTGAAGGGAAAACAACATTTTTAATATAGAATTAAGGGTAAGAATTATAATAAAATCATTGAAGAAAAAATGCCATATATATAGTTAGATATTTAGAGAATTTTATTAATTTAATAGAGCAATGAAATACTTAATGTCTACCTTGTATATTTTTAATGATAATTAAAATTATTATGAAAAAATATAGATAATTTGATTATAAAAACAATATACATATTTATAATAATAATAAAATGAATAAAATTAAAAATAAGAATATTTCTAGATATAAAAGTGTGAAATTTACATTAGATGTAACTATACATTATTAAGGCTTTAAGAATTTTCTATATATTGAAATATATAATGACGTGTCCATATTGTATTAGCTCATCTCCGTGATAACAAATTATTGAATATAGATGTGAGGTCAATAACCATAATAAAATTATTGAAAAAAAATACCTCCTAGGTTTATGTATATAATTATATATAATATTAGGGTTTTAATATTTTTCTTCTCTCAATAAAATACATAATATTCACATTGCATTATTTCTCTTATAATTATTAAAAAACAATTTAATTTATATTATTTAAATAGTAAAACATTAATAACAAATATTAAATATAATAAACATAAAAATAAATAAATAAAATAAAATATTAAAATAAACAAAAGCATAAAATTTAAAAAATATAACACTAAAATAAATTATATTATAAATATAATATAATTTAATATGACAAAAATACTATAAACATAGTCAATTGAAAAAATATATATATTATAAACATAGAAGTCAAATATCGAAAGAAGGAATACACTAAGATAATAAAACAAATTACAATACCAAAATTTCAAAGTCAAATTTGAAAAAAATTATATATTATAAACATAAAACTCAAATATCAAAAGAAGGAATAAATTAAAATAATAGGACAAATTACAATACCAAAATCTCAAAGTCAGGTTTGAAAATATATATATATTTTTAACATAGAAGTCAAATATCAAATGAAAGAATAAACTAAGATAATAAGACAAATTACAATACAACAAAACATTAGACGACATAGAAGTCAAATCTCAAAGTCAAATTTGAAAAAATATATATATTTTTAACATAGAAGTCAAATATCAAAAGAAGGAATAAACTAAGATAAGAAGACAAATTACAATACCAAAATCACAAAATACAACAAAACATTAGACGACAAATATCTCGAAATATAATAAGCGAGGATATCAAGGAATGAAAATATCTGAATATATAATAAGCATGGATACCAAGAAACGAAATTAGACAAAAATACAAAGCATTCAGATATTTTCATTCCTTGACGAAATTAGACAAAAATACAAAGCATTCAAAATATAAGAAGCATGAAAAATGAGGGAGTCAATTGAAAATTGAAATTTGATAGTATGCATGTGTGGTGAATTAATTTTATATGATAAATAATTTATAAATATAAAAGGTGTGTGAATCCAGCGAATAACACTAAATCTAGATGAGAGTTAAGAAAATAATTAAAATGAGAAATTAAAAAAAATTAAAATAGGCATAAAAAAAATTAAAATTTAACAATATATAATATAAATTAATATTATACAATAAATATATTAAAATACAACGCCGGATGCGGCTGCGGAAGAGAGTTAATGAGCCTTGGGCTCTCGCGCAGCTCCCAACGCTGCACACACGCTGTGCCCACATGGCCCATAGCACTACACCTGCTGGCGTTATTAATACGCCTCGATCTGAACAGAGATGTAGTTATTACACCATCGCTCTCGGGTATATGGTGATGGTTTTGTTGAACGTTTGCAATATGGAGGGAGTGCAGAACGATGAGGGCCATGGCGGACCTCTGAACCCTCTAGACGCTGTTTGTTCGCCCGGATGTGCCAATTCTAGCTGCAAGACGCAGACAGGACGCCGCTGCAGCATTCTCGCCTGTCTGGAGACTATCCCGGGCGTTCATTTCTCCAACAGCCCCTTCTGCAGTGCTTCGACCTCAATTGGAGCTACAGCAGTGCTCATTGCAGGTACTTTGGCTCCCTCTGGTCTCAATTTGCATTCTCGGGACAATTTCTCCTCTAGCAATCGCATTTCTGGTTATATTGCTTCTCCGTCTGGTCGGCATCACCCTGGTGGCCTCCTCACCATTTCTCAAGCTCCCCACCCTCTCCTTGGAAGTCCTCGCACGCGCCACCTTTTGTTAGCCATGCCACGCCTCAGGCAGCGCATGCGCTGCAGAAGGGGCACGAGTCGAGGTCTTGCTCATGAAAATCCTCCTTCGCCGCTCTCTGAACTCAGCTCGTCCTCTGAGGATGACGCTAACACGCCCCCGCCTGTCTCTCGCGGTGGCGGAGGCAGAGGCAGGGGCAGAGGGCGACGTGCTGTGAATTATGTTCATGCAGGCAGAGGTCGAGGCCGCGTTCGTGCTACGAGTTCTGGTGATTTCCCCTGTCAGCCCCCTCCCGCCTCTGAGCCTCCTGGTCTTGGCCGTCCTCCTGAAGCTCTTGCTCATTCCAGTCAGCCACCCTCCGACTTCTCTGTCCCTCCCAGTCAGCCCAATCCACGGGATAGTCGCTTTCGGGGCTCTACTATCAGACAAACTACTCAGAATGCTGAGCTCCGATTCCACTGCACCTCCTTCGACTCCATAATCACCGCCTTCATCTCTGTCTCTCTCCGTGAGGAAATCCCGCACTGCTCCGCCCCCTCCCCTCCCATTGACCATTGCCCCTCACCCCCTCCTCTCACGGAGCTGCGTTCTGAAGCTGACAACAAAGATTTGAAGACTGACAGCCATGCAGGAAAGGAGGACAGTAGCGAGGAGAATGAATATGCATGCAGGATTGAAGAGGAACCAATGTCTTCTGAGCACGAGGGCTAAATCCCCTGGCTCATACACTTCTGGTTTTTTTGAGTTTTGCTGTTTCAATTGCTCCACTGATGAGCAGTATGATGCTTCTAGCTTTTATATTGCTGTTTACATTTTATGTATAAGCCTCTGGCCGGTTTCCCTTCCAAGGGCGGCCCAGTACATTATGCTTAATGGGTCGATTTCCCACTCTGGGCGGCCCAAAACAATCAAGAACAGTGCTGATAATCAGTCCCAGCTAGCTGGCTCACACAGCAGCAGCGGGGGTAGTTTTGTAACAGTATTTTTATAAATTAATAGATTTAGTCTTATTTAGAAAAAAATATATATATATATATTAAAATACAAATATACTAAGTATAAAAGTTAATGAATTTATTTATAAAATTTGTTTTTAGAATATATATATATATATATTAAAATTAAAATATAAATATACTGAGTATAAAAGTTAACAAAATTATTTATAAAAAATGTTTTTAGAATATATATATATATATATAAAAGTATTTTGATGGATAATAGGTTTCTTATTTCATCATAGTCTAAGGCATTTATCAACAAAGTTGGGTGGTGATCTTTCTCTTCATAGTTAATTGGTCTCATTAAATGTGGAGTGGAGTGTGGTAAAGAATTGAGGATAATGTATTTACTCCTTGCTCGGAACAAGAATTCAACTATCAAGACTAAGAGGAACAATCACTCCCTCATTCAATTTGATCTGCAAGTAATTGGTCGTTGTGGTTTTCGCATAGAAAAAATATTCACGAAGCTTGAAGCTAGGGGCAGAGAATTTTCTTGCATAACTGTCATGGTCCTTGAAAGGGGATGCACCAAGAGAGGTGAAAGAGGATGAGGGCATCAACATCTCCCCCTTGGCATGGTCACAAAGAAGAGAAAATTAATGAATATTTGCCTCTACATATCCATTGCTTAGTTGATGCCATGGAAGCGCGGGAATGTAGGAACATAGGCAATGCCCATTGGGTAGTCATGAACCTACTTGGCCGCCATTTCAGGGATTGAGAAGAAGTCTGGAAGATGGTGGAAAGAAAAATTACAAATATTGATTCACATCTCATCCACACTTGATCGACTCTAGGAAATCTATCCAAACCTCCAAAGCTCCCATTCCCTCCCCATCCCCCTCCTCTAACTTCCTCTAATTCGCCAAAAGGATTAGATGTTGTAGACTCGATCCATTAAGTAACCAAGCCACCTATCCCTAAACACATAGGGACTCAACAAAATATGAAAAATCTGTTAGGCAATCCTTGCTCTTCTAGCCATGAGGTGCAAGAACAATTTTGGCTAACCAAAAAACTAATGCAAATAAAACCAAGGGTGAAACCTCTTAGAAGGATGTTGACACCAATACAGGGGTAGTGCTTGTTATAGAGGGAACACCCTCCATGGTTCCTAGAAGGCTATGATGATCCATTACAATATCTCACTCATCACGACTACGCATGACATGACCAAGCCTATCACTACCACGATCAGAGTGGCTAGCCTCAATGAAACTAAGACCAACATTACCAGGCTCAGACACAACATGGCTAGGCTCATTAACCATTTCCAAGAAATTCTTACCCAACCTCTATTACTTCTACCTTTTCCTTTTAGTTTTTGTTGTCCATGTCCACTCAGTTTCTATTACATCTACTTTTGTTGTGGCTCCATGTTGTCAAAAATTTCTCTTAGAACTCTTAGAGAGACCATTTGGTTTCCCACCTAGAGGATAGATGATCTCCCTTAAGTTTAATTCAAGAAAGGAAAGTTTATTGACATAATGAAATCATCTTGGACATTTTCTGCCCATGTTTCTCCATCCATTTATTTTATGTAAAATTATGATATCACAATGAATTTTTTCTTGCTTACAGAAAAAAAATATGTATGTGAGAAATCCCGATGGGGGTGGATAAACAACAAAATGGTGGGGTTGGGGGGACGAGGGCACCAGCCACCCTACCGACTCCCAAGGCACATAAATAGGGGGGGCGGTATAGCATCCCCCCCCCCATACACCATACGTATCATTAAGGTTTAAACCATGGTGGGTATTGATTGTAATTTTATGATCCTTCATTGTAGCTACTCATTGTTGAGGGTGGTATAATGCTTAAATATGGCTTCATAATCTTTGTTCTCAACTACATCGAAGGCCATTTTTTGTTCAAGTGGTTGTATTCTATAAGAGTTTGTGGCTGGAAAATGCATGACGATGACGCTTGGGACCTTGGTGATATGAAAATTTTGTACTCCTAGAAGGTGCCAGTCATGGACAGGGCTTGGAAGAAGGTTCATAATTGTGTTGTGAGCCTCTAATTGAGCTTCTCTCTCTTCATTCAGTTTTTTTATGAGGTAACTTATATTCCCTGGATGGATTGGTATATTATTTCTGTCATAGTGATTTGCGGTTGAATTTTAGGTTCCATCTCCTCTCTTGTTATATTTTGGGTGTTGGATTTTGTGGTATACCTAGTTTATTACATTTGGCTTTGTGTGCTTTATATTGGTTCAATTATTGTGTGTTACACTGATTTGAAAATGGAACTATTTGTAAATGTTGTGAAAAGTATCCATTTCCATTTAATTAAGTGTACAAAGTATTCTCCATGTCTTGCAAGTTAAACAAAATGTTTTTGGTAATTGTTTCTGAGTTTATGTGTGAGGAAATGTTAATTAAGATTACTATTTAACATATTATATCAGAATACAAAAAAAATTGATAAGGCAGTTCACCCCTCATTGGCTACATCTGCCAGGTCCAAGGCTCCTAATGGGCATGTCCTTGTTCTATTAAGTTGCTCAAAATGGTTATACCATGAAATATATGCCTAAACAGGAAAAAAAAGCTCTGAATTTGACTTCAGAAGATAAAATAAGCTAAAAGTGGCTTTTGTTTCACCTCAAACAGTGAAGTACAACCCAATACAACTCCATCTCCTTGATGGCCCTGATGGCTCTTTCCTATTCCCTGAAGAAAAAATGGCTATAGAACACCTCTGTTCACTCTAAAACCTATCCCAAACTCTCTAGAATGCTTAGAAGACCCAAAATTGACTAAACTTTTGTCCAATTTGGTTCAATATTGAGGAAGTTATGACCTCCCAAAGAAAACTGCCCAATGTCACTTGAAAACCCCACCAAATGTGGTCTAACTCTAGTTAACTCTGCTAAAAAGGTGGAATATTCGTAATAGTCGGACTGGCGCAAAATATGGTCGAACAGTTTAGTGGTGGCATTTAATATTTATCGTGGGGCGGTCATATAGTGACCACCACCCAAACTCCGACCAAACCGCTGGCATGAATGTTTGCAAAAACCGTAATATAAAACGATTATATTAAATGCCACCCCATGCGCTGGCACATGTAACGGTTTTCATAACCATTTACTCTCGCCGGTTGAGGCCTTTAGGCCCTGGTTCATAGTGCTTGGTCATGTGGTAAGGTTGATGTGGGGGCTGGCCCCCTTTTTCCACCGACGGAATGCAATTTAAACTTCAAATAGATATTGACTCCATAATATGTTAACAACCACTTGATATATGGATTGGTCGGGCTCGTGGACTGCCAGCGGGGAGACCCCGGTTCGAATCCTGCGATGTAACAAAATTTTGTAACGCCTTTCAACTACAACCTGCGGCCATGTGGCGGCCTCCGGGCTTGCCACATGGCACCCATTGATTGGCCACCAAAACCAAAAAGTGAACCAATCAATAAATGAAATGCTGCCACATGTTAGATTATAGTACACCTACAGGGAATATTCTAGGGGAATATTATTTGGAATATTCCAAAGAATATTCTTTTTTTTTTAATTTTTCCAATTTGCAAAAGTCGAACTTGGTCAACTGAAAAATGGAGTTTACTGGAGACTTAAAACCTCAATAACTTTCAAATACAACATCGGATTTGAGTCCCGTTCACGGTGCCAGAATCATAATGACGAGGCCTTTCCGGTCGTTTACATTTCAACCAATTCTAAGTAGTTACATTTTTGAGCATTTTTTCAACTTGGACATGATCACATGATCACACCTCCCAAATGGGAAGCTTTTGGACCCCAAAAGCTCTCTGAATTACAGAAACTGAAGATGAGGAGACTGATTCTCCACTCTTCCAACCTTGAACCACTGAAATCTTCTTGACTTCATCAAATTGAGCTTCTCATAAAAAGATAAATTCTTCCTTGAGTTTGTTGACCAACTGTTGCTAACCTTGACTGTGTCATACTGCAATATTTTGAAACTTGCAAAACAACAACTGAAATTTTCAGAATACATACTGTTTCTACAATGGTCTAACTTCAAAGGAAACTGAAAATAAGATTCACCTTGCCAACTTCCCTCATGGCGAATTTTTGCCGAATGAGACAAGTACTTGTGTTGATTCCCAACCAAGTTTTCTCGCCATACCAAAATACCATTCTGAATTCAACATTGATCCATGTTGAAATTTGTGTCCTCTTTGCTTGCATGCTTTTCCCTTTCTTGGATTCTTGCACCCTTTTGCACTGACACTTTGTTCTTTGCACCGATTGACACCAAAGGCACTTTCTGCAACATCTTGTCATCTTCCAAAGACGACCTGCTTTCAGGCTGAAACGTATCAGAATTTATATCAGAAATAAAATGAAAATGATTATGTACAAAATATTTTTTCTTAACCATCAAAAAAGTCAAATTTTGACTTGCATTGACAAGCATTTTTAATTGCCTTGTGTTGACTAAAGAAGATTCTAGATTCTTCCGATGTGCTCTCACAATAAACTCCTTACCATCCTTGAACAGATGATACTTGTTCTCATGGCGATGGAAGATCACTTTTCTGTCATATAAATATGGACTACCCAACACCACACCTATAATGTCAAACGGTACCACATCTAGTTCAACTAAATCAACATAATGAGTTGTTATGGCAAAGTGCAACATGCACTTTCTTGAGACTTGTAAATTAGCATCCTTGCAAATCCATCCAAGTGGATATGGCTTTGGATGTGGAATGGTCTCAAGTTTCAGCTTCTTGACTAAGTCTTATGAGGTGAGATTCGCTTGTGACCCACTGTCAAATAGTGTGTCTATATTTGTGTGTTTTGAAATTATCCTCACATTCTATCCTCCTCTCTTCATTTGGAGCTTCTATGTGACAGTTTAAAGTGCTAGAACTGGGATTTGTTTCCTTTAAAATCTCTTTCCCCTTTATGTTCTTTAGTACCATGGCTATTATTTTAGCTTCATCACTTGATTCAGACCCTAAGTCTTGTTCAGCAGTTGCAACCGTTTTGCCCTTTTCTTTGGCCTTATCTTTGGTTTTATTTTTTTTTGGTTTCAACTCTGGATGAAGTTTCCAGCAATGTTCTTCATCGTGGCTTGTTCTGGAACAATTTTTACAAAAGAAATTTCGTTTTTCTTTCCTATAGTTTGCATTTCTTTTCCTCCCTTTGCCTTTAAATTCACTATCTACATTCCCATCAAAATATTGTTTCCCTCTAGCCTCTAAATGCGTGGCTTGGACACAAACCTCGTCTAGACTAGTAGGATTGAACATAAGGATAATATGTATAAGATAATTGTGTAAACCACCTATATATTTCAGCAAAGTATCTTGACTATGCAGATCAATTCCAAGTAATAAATCCCTTCGTCTAAACTCTTGAGTGTAATCTTGAACACTTTGTCCCTTAAGTTGTCTAAAATTTTTCCAATTCATGATATCCTTTTGTAAATGAGCTAATGGATAAAATTGTTGCTTAATTGCGGATATAAATTCAGCCCATGATAAAGTGATCTTACCATGTTTTTTAATTTCATCCTTGGTCTTGGCTTCCCACCATACGAATGCTGCTCCTTCCATTCTTAAAGAGGCTAACTGTATCTTGGGGTCATCTTCATGAAGGTTTTGTATCCTCAAATAAAATTTCAACTGTCTTATCCAATTGTCAAGTTTCTCTGCATTGAATTCACCATTAAACGTAGGCAACTCAAATTTAACATCAAGCTTTAAAAATGGACTTTTACCAGTGGTTGTAGACTTGTGAGATTGATTCACCGAAGTAGAGGATGATGATGTAGAGGAAGAGGATGAAGATGGGGATGGTGGATCACCATTTCCTCCATGTCCTTCTTTGAATTGACATCACTTTTCTTTCCTCCTGAAGAACCCTCTCCTTCTTTCTGATGTTTAGACCCTTCTCCAACAAGTCTATCATTCCTTTCTTAGTAGAGTATCCTCACCATCTCTGTCATGTCTAGGAAAGCCTTTCGGAATACCCGTTCTTCATCTTTGGGATCCATGTCTTTAGGAAATTCTCCTTCTCTTGAAGACATGCTTAAAGCTTCTTCAGCAACTCTTGGGGGTGAAACAGATGGTGGAGATAGTGGCACTCTAGGCCTCCTTGGTTGAGGATTACTTTGTGCTCTAACCAATTGTTCTTCCCCTGTTTTGATTTTAAGCCTAGTAAGCATCAAAACTTGCAAACAATCAACTATATATTTGCACAAAACAAATGCGGAGTAAAACTCTAGCTCTGATACCAACTGATCTGAAAATGGAAGTATTTGTAAATGTTGTGCAAAGTATCCGTTTCCATTTAATTAAGTGTGAAAAATATTCTCCATGTCTTGCAAGTTAAACAAAATGTTTTTGGTAATTGTTTCTGAGTTTGTGTGTGAGGAAATGTTAATTAAGTTTATTGTTTAACATATTATATCAAAAATACAGAGCAAGATAAATTCACCATAGCATAACACAACAAACTGATGAGGCATTTCACCCCTCCTAGGCTACATCTGCCAGGTCCAAGGCTCCCAATGTGTATGTCCTTGCTCTATTAAGTTTCTCAAAATGGTTATGCAGTGAAATATATGCCTAAAAAGGAAAAAAAAGCTCTGAATCTGACTTCAGAAGACAGAAATAAGCTAAAAATGGCTTTTGTTTCACCTCAAACAATGAAGTACAACCCAATACAACTCCATCTCCTTGATGGCCCTAGTGGATCTTTCCTCTTTCTTGAAGCAAAAATGGCTGTAGAATACCTTTTTTCACTCTAAAACCTGTCCCAAACTCTCTAGAATGCTTAGAATACCCAAATTTGACTAAAATTTCGTCCAATTTGGTTCAATATTGAGGAAGTTATGACCTCCCAAAGAAAATTGCCCAATGTCACTTGAAAACCCCACCAAATGTGGGCTAACTCCAATTAACTCCGCTAAAAAGGTGGAATCTCCGTAATAGTTGGACTGGTGACAAATATGGTTGGGCGGTTTAGTGGTGGCATTTAATATTTATCGTGGGGCGGTCACATAGTGACTACCACCCAAACTCTGACCAAACCACCGGCATGAACATTTGCAAAAACTGTAATATAAAATGGTTATATTAAATGCCACCCCATGCGCTGGCACATGTAATGTTTTTCATAACTTGAGGCCTTTAGGCCATAGTTCATAGCGCTCAGTCATGTGGTAAGGTTGAAGTGGGGGCTGACCCCCTTTTGCCGCCGATGGAATGCAATTTAAACTTCAAATAGATATTGACTCCGTAGTATGTTAAGAACCACTTGATAGATGGACTGGTCGGGCTCGTGGGATGACAACAGGGAGACCACGGTTTGACTCCTGCGGAGTAACACAATTTTTTTAATGCCTTTCAATTGTGGCCTGGGGCACGTGGCAGCCTCTGGGCTTGCCACGTGGCACCCAGTGATTGGCCACCAAAACCAAAAAGTCAACCAATCAACAAATGAAATGCTACCACATGTTCGATTTTGGTACGCCCGTAGGGAATATTCTTTGGAATATTCTAAAGAATATTCTTTTTTTTTTTAAATTTCCAATTTGCAAAAGTCAAACTTGGTCAACTTAAAAATGGAGTTTACTAGAGACTTAAAACCTCAATAACTTTCACATACGATGTCGGATTTTGAGTCCCATTTACGGTGCCAGAATCGTAGCGACGAGGCCTTTTTGGTCATTCAGATTTCAACCAATTATGAGCAGTTCCATTTTTGAGCATTTTTTCATCTTGGACATGATCACCTAGAATATAGACTAGAGACCACTTTCTTTTCTTTTGCATCGTATCTCCTCTGGTGGCTTTGCATTAACCTTGTGAGAGCGATGTTTTTTGTCCCATGTTCGATTTATCTGAGGTTAGGGGGCTTTCAACTTTCTTTGTTTCCTTAGGACCATGGAAATTCGCAGCCAATAGGCTCTGTTGGTATCAAATTCACGATGTGGTGTTGCTCTTCCCTAGTGGTGTGGGAATCCCTTCTCCAACGGTTTATTTGTGAATTCTCTAAGATTTTCGAGGTGTTAGACAAAGGGGATAGTAAAGCAGGCTTTTACTTGAGGGGCAAGACCAGGCAAAAGAAATGACCTTTCATATTGAAAATTCACCCAACCTATAGAAAAACACTCTTTTTTTGTAGGGCTTTTCTCGAAGGGAACGAAAATTGTTCTTTGACTTTAAGCTTATCAATAGCTTTTGTTGTTGGTCCTCAAACATTGGAATTACTAGGGGGCATAAAGTTCAACACCTCCATTCTCTCACCCTACACAGGAAGCTCAAAACACTTCTAAAACATCTCCTAAATGAAAGGCATTTTGACTGCCATGCAATTATTTCTTTCATGAATGACCTTCAAAGGAACCAATGGCATATCCAGTGTAACACCCTCCTCCCATATCTACCCAAGTAACCATCCAACCAGGATAAACATGTGACGAGAGGCTACTATGAACTGATTGAACCTCCTAGGTGACCTTAAGGTAGTGGAATCTACGAAAACACATCACACAAGCCTTCCACATCAACAACAAGAATCCCAGGAACCATCCCAACCAGATAGGTAATTAGCCCCTAGGTCCCACTGAGGTTTTATACCATTAAACCCTCGAATTCTCCCACAGTATATACATGGGTACGTATGGGAGGCTATGGAAGCTCCCTCAACATATGCATGCATGTGTCCAATTAATTTTTCTCGCATAATTGTGTTAGCATCTTTAGGATTTGAGCCACTTTTTCAGGCCCAGATCCCAAGTCACTTCCAAAAACTCAATGACAAGTTCAGAAATGAATTATAACAGTGGAAAAATGATAAATTTGCAAAAAAATTGACAAGGACTTGTCTGTAACCCTACTAGCCATGACAGGAATTTCGTCAAACGTGTCACAAATATGTAAGCTAGAGGTATAAACAACATATCTGAGCATAAGGGTCTCATACTTATCCAAGAACCACTGAGAAGCATTGCTCCCTTATATCATTAGTTGCATTATCATCTATTACTGGTCACAGATACATTATCCATTCATTTAAAAATCAAAACATGATGAGAGCCATACATCATCATTATTATAATACATGATTATAACTAGCATCATATCAAAAGAAATACCAAGGATACACCGGCCATAAAATCCACATATAAACCAATAAATTTACACATAAGATGTCAAGGAGATAACCTCTTATTAACGAATGTGAAAGTCAACTTGGGATGGGACCACATTCCACTCGACCATAGATTGGATGAACCAAATCTCTCTTCAACCAATAAACCCTGTGCCATATTCCAAGCATTAATGTGGGACTCAAACCGAAAGAACCAACAAGGGAATCCTAAGGCGAAACCACCTCACCTTCATCAATAGAAACCTAGTTTTACCGTAATACACACTGGATCACTAGGCCAAAAAAATAAACATGTCATAATAGGATTTACCATGAACTCCACTTGATCACTAGGCCAAACCAAGCATGGATGCCATCAGATTTTTCCACCTACATCGTGAGGAATTTTCCTGTCTCCTAGTCTCTTAGGCTTTATCGCAATCCATGATCTAATATAGGGATTATTAGGCCCTAAACCGAGACACACTCTCCAAGATTTATCATATATCCCAACTCGAGATTCCAAGGTCTGATGGAGAGAACCTACCTCTCATGATTTCCCACAATCCACATCAGATCAATAAACCCTAAAATGAGGCAACACACTATCCAGATTTATAGCAACCCACCGTCTAGTTTAGGGGTTACTATGCCATGTGTTCTATCATTCAAAGATCCACCTCACTTGGCTTCGAATCCATCTGGAAATCTAGCTCAATCAAAACAAGAGAACCCCATCACACCATGGCTATCCTAACATGGCAAGGCTAGGCTGAAAAAACTGTCACACCTATAAAATCACATGCAATGACAAAAAAGAACCACATGCAATACCGTGAATTCCAAATCTAGCAAGGAAATCACATATGCAAATCGATACTTGCAAAGAATCTTGTTGTAGCTGCTTGATCCTGCTCTTCCTTGCTTTATCCTTCCTTACTCTTGCCTTCTTTTCCTTTATTGATAGAATTACAAAGTGCTCCAAGGAAAGTATAAGTGTGAAAGAGAGAGAGAGAGAGAGAGAGAGAGAGAGAGAGAGAGAGAGAGAATAATGAGAGAGCTCTAACACTAAACTAAAAAAAGGTACCAACTGATCCTCAGAAGCCTTTTTATCAATTAGTCCTCTATTTCGTCATTTTCGATTATTTTCCTTCATTTTCCTCCTCACATGCAACATGTGACCTTTCACCTTCCTTTCCTCCTATTTTCCATTATTTTCATAAATAAATGTGCCAAAAATTTCATTTTTCCTTTCCAAAGCCTTTGCCATTTCCTTTTCCAATTTCCTTCAGCCATAATAACTGAAATGAACACCCACGAGGATGTTTTTCCCACCATTTAGCTTGGAATAAGTGTCCCATCAACCATGGTTATTATTTTTCCTTTATTAAATTTTATTACATGGAATTTTCACCAGGGCTATTAGAGAACCCCCCCCCTTGGAGGAACACCATCCTCGGTGTTCAATGACACCTACAAACCATTAAAAATAAAACATAATGCTTATGGAGCTTTATAACAAAGCCCGTTGCAGTATTTACAATAACATACATATATCCAACCATATTGTCTATGGATTTTTATAAATCCAGCTCAATACAGTATTTACAATAATATACACATATGCATAGTTTCTCATCGAAAAAATAAAAGGATGTGATGTATGTATCATAAAAAAGGGAATTGAGAGGCTCACATCTCCACCCTCAAATTAATACCAGTATTCACCTCCTTCCTAGGACGTCCAGAATCCACTACCAAGTCAAAGTTGCATCCAATGTCTAGCACTAAAATCCTGTGCCACTTTTCCTTTCAATGAACAGTTACCAAATAATTTTTACAAGGCACACTCCCAATGTGCATCTGATCCATATGGAAATGTTAATAACCAAAGAAAATCCATTCTCGACCTTCCCTTCACTAATACACAATCCCTCAGGAAATCAGGTCATACCTTCCATGCAGTCACTCACCTTCCAAGTTCCTTAGAATCCCCTATCCTGGGAAATCCATCCCTTGGCAAGGCTTCCTTGCATTAGAAGTTCAAACAACCAAGGCATATACCTGCCTCAAAACTATCATACCAATCATAACATGCTCATGGAAATCGATCGACACTATTGGGTACCAGTGTCCTAATGGGCTTGCTCATGAAGTGCTTTACCAATATATAGTTGCATGTTACAATTCCTCTTTTTGATGTTGCTAGAGCTTGCAATCAGTTTCAACCACCCAACCGACCATTTTCATGCTTCCTCTACAAAGCACATAACTTCCATTAGATTCAAAATAAATTGAAATAAATTCACATCATACCTCATTGGTAGCTCATCAATAAAGTACACTTGCAATTTTGTTCACTTCCTATTACAACAACTCAAAACAATTGTTTGATCAAATCATGATGTATAAACATATCACATCTAGTTAGCTCAAACACAACCATTATAGGTCAAAATTGTGAATCACATGCAATCATCATAAATCACATGTAACCATCATAATTCAGAATCGTAGATCACATGCATAATAGAACTGAAATAAAACATCGATACTTATCCTTCATCGGTCCTTATTTCTTCCTTCGTTATTTTTGTACACACATCGGATCGATTTCCACACCTGGCAGGCACCCAATGCCTTTTCTTCTCTTCAATCAAGTACACATACACACAGTGTACATCACAACACATACATGCACACACGACATACAACACCACACAATACATACACCCACACCGTCATACAACACCACACAATACATACACCCACACCGTCATACAACACATACACCTACACCTGGTGTACAATACAACACAATACATAGACCTACACCGACATAAAACATATGTGCCTACACTCGATGTATAATACGACACAATACATACACCTACATCCGGTGTACAACACAACATAATACACATACATATACAAAGTACAACACAACGAATACACATGTCACGATACCACGACTACACCATGCACATACATAGTATCACATGCCCGCAACACAACATGTAGGACATGCACACAATACGACATGTATATTAGTACCATATGCACAACATTTACACAGTACCACTGGTACATAGCACCACACGTACAATGTGTGCACAAAATCACATGTACACGACACTACCTACATAATGTGTACACAACGCCACATGTAAACCGCACCACCTGTACAATGTGTACACAATACCACATGTATACAACACCACATGCACGACATGTACACAAAACCACACGCATGACATGTACACGACACCACCTGCATACAACACCACATGTGAAAAATGCACACATCACCACATGCACACAACACCACATGTACAATCATGCACAAAACACCATATGTACAAAATGAACACAACACCATATGTACACAACACTGCATATAAAACATGTACATAGCACCATACATACACAACAATGCATTTCTAACATGCGCACAACACCATATGCACACAATCATTTCATATCCAACATGCACACAGTACGGTATGTATACAACACTGCATATCCAAAATGTACATAACACCATCTATACCTAGCACTGCATATGAAATATACACACAACAGTAGTATTAGACATCCATATAACACACATTACACAAAAATAAACCTTGCTCCTAGTGTCTCTCCACTATGCATGCATGCTTCAACATTCCACATATCATAATGCTTTCATTTCATTGATGTACCCCTCAACATTACCTGCCATAACATAAACATATGCATAGTATAATCACATAATATCAAATCATACCCACATGATATTTACCTTGTATATCTGTTAGGGTTATTCTTCCCATTTGACTCCTCATATGCCAAGAACCTTTTTAGCCATTCACCTGCATAAGCAATCATTCCTCCATGAGAATGATTCCTGATGACCATGTCAGACAACGACATACATAAATACATATATACATGTGAATACTAGCACAAAAGAATCCTAAAGCAATCATGACCCCGTCAGAAAACATAAGGTCAAGGTTAAGAGAACTTCCTTTATGTGTGCATAGTATGCAAAACATTGAGAACAACAATTCCCAACATAGCCAAGGCATCTGATGCCACAATTATATTCACTTTACCTTACTTGATTACCTTTCTCATGACTATCCTACCAATGTCCATTTACACTAATGGACCCAACTAATCCAATTCAATATCATACTCTTGCCTTAAACTTTCCTCACTTGTGCACCGAGCTTCGTCTAAGTCTTGCATCACATGTTGGGTTTGATTCAGATCTCCCCAAGCTCCATTAAATTTCCTCCTTCCCAACAAATTCCCAAGACCCTCAAAACATAAAAGGAAATAACAAGAAACAATTAACAAGAGGAAAACCATGAAAACCAAGAGAAATATGATACCATAAATAAAGTGGAAATGCCTTGCACTAAAAATAGAAAAAACCCATAAATCAAGCTCAAACAAATCACAGAAGATCAAAAGCACAATACTAGCAATAGACATCATGACTCAATCCCCATGGTTCCCAATGCTTCCAAATGAAAGATCAGCCCGAGCCTTCTTCAATATTTCATGGAAATATCTTTCCATGTCATCCCCTCCATCATACTGCCATAAACACATAATTGTCAGCGCATAAATAAACATAATCATATACCAGTTATCTTACCTTGTTGTGACAAGAGCACTGCCTTGTAACTGAACATGTACACCTCTCAAGGAACTCCAATTCCTTGATGAATCCATCCATAGATGGAAAAAAGTTATCATACCTGACAAATACATGTTTATGAATATAGCATGTATCCACATAATTTCAGACAAATTTAAGGTTAAGAACTCATTAGTTTGGAGTTTCAGTTTCCAAACAGAGCCAGAGGAATTCTTACCCAATTCCTTTATTTTACCCTTACCTTACTGCACATGAATCTGACTATGCACTGTCACATCACCCAACCATTAGTTATATAAACAAATCAAGTATTACATTTTCATCTATTACAAGACCATTCATTCGTGCAACCTTTTAGTCACATATTCATATCATGCAATTAATCAAGCATTTAGATAACTTGTAAACATAGCATTCTAGATAAATCAAATAGATGACATAATAAAACTCATGCCTTAATGTATCGATTGGGAGGCTATCTTATCTACACAATCATTCTATATTAGCATGATATAAATTTAGAACATATCAACTCAAACATAAATAAGTTCATGTTGTTCATAATAGTAACTAGCTAACATGTTCACATCATAAACTCATAAACAACTGTCATTCATGCATAAAAATCACATATGCACAATCAGCCTAGATTAGTATGACATAATATCACAATATATTAACTCATATATGATTATCGTAACCGTAACCTTCTGTATGAGCCAATCCTAATCAACATGATACATATAAAATCAATATATCAATACAATAACCCTAATCATCAAGCTAACTAACATATAAAAGCAACAAGTTAACACATAACACACTCATCAACAACATATAACATAATCCTCATGCTAAATATCCTATAACAATCAACAAGTTAACATATAACATACTTATCAACAACATATAGCATATTCATCAAGTTAACTAACATAAAACAATAACAATAATGCATATAACAACACATTACTATCATTCATGACTATTCGACACACGTGCATATGACCACACTGATTCACTAGTATCTATCACACATGTAACCACATCAACAATAAAATGAAAGACATGTATATAACCCTAATGCATATAAAAATCCCTTAACTAACATACCTACATTTCATTCATACAATACTTGTATGAAGATATGCTCTTACCCCAAAGTCTAGTGCTGCAACTTCACCTTGATAATATGCATCTCATGCTCTATCTCAACCAACACACCAACATCATAACATATCAACAACATCATGATGACCTAAAATTTGCAGATAAACCTCAATCATCTGCCCTATTTATAGATGATCCTAAATCCTGTCTAAAAAATGACATACAATTTTAGCGTAGTTCTACCTACATGGGATTTTGGGGCTAGTTTAGCCCAAGAAGAAGAAGAAATGAATGAGGTCATTTATGTCAGTCAAGACATTCTACAAAAAGTGCAGAAGAAAGGTCCTGCTTTCCAAAAAGACAAATACAAACAATTTTTGGTTTTCCTCAAAGTAGAACTAGATACTAATACATTGATGATGACCCAAGCGAGTACATCAAGACTGCTAATTTCTGCAGCAAATACAGGAGTTTCAATGTTAAACAAATCCATCCAAAAGATGCCTGCAAATCCTATGTTCATGCCTAACTGCCAATCGAAGGTAGAATTAGAGAATGTTATATCTTTTTTAGCCAGCTGAGCTACAAAGAAAATTTCTGAAGATCCTACTCAATCCAAGAGAAACATTACAAAGAAAATCATTAATGGATTCAGAGGACTGGCACATACATGGTGGCACTATGCACTGGGAGAACAAGTGCAGTCAAGAATTTCTGCAGCAAAAACTTTTTGTTAGTCAAGACTTTCTGCAACAAGTGCAGAAGAAAGGTCCTGCTTTCCTAGTGTTTTGTGTAATATTTTAACGCGTCTAGCCTTCGAACATGGAAGCTTGTTAAGCATCATCCGATCCGTCCTTTTTGGGTGATTATTTTTCATTCTGATTATAATTATTTCAAATAATAATTCTGTTAAATTTTTGTTCGCGGGAATAATTTTGTTCAATTATCAACGTGAATTATAAGCAACTAAATGGCACTCTGAACATGGCAAGTAAAGCATTGAATGTCAAACATGGCTCAATTAAGTTGAGAAATGGATTGCAACGCTCAATTCTTTCAAACATGGTTAGCAAACGTATCAATGAATTAGTACATATGTGACAAATTTTTACCATTACTTATAAATAAATATTGGACTGGAACACGACCACACAAAATGCAGTCATATCAAGACCTCTACTTATATGTTTATATAATTTACAGCAAAGATAACAATTTATATCTTGAAAGCAGGTGGTAGACATGAAATAGTAGATAACTGAGCTTCACTGATTTAAAACTAAATTGACTGAAATTAACTAAAACGCCTAAACATAATTATAAATCACTAAAAATAACTAATTGAAATTTGTAGTCCCCACAGCAAGAACACAACCACACAAAATAAATATTGGACTGGAACACGACCACACAAAATGCAATTATATCAAGACCTCTACTTATATGTTTATAGAATTTACAACAAAGACAACAATTTATATCTTGAAAGAAGGTGGTAGACATGCAAAATAGTAGATAACTGAGCTTCACTGAATTAAAACTAAATTAACTGAAATTAATTAAAACACCTAAACATAATTATAAATCACTAAAAATAACTAATTGAAAGTCGCAGTCTCTACAACAAGAACACGACCACACAAAATAATTATTGGATTGGAACATGGCCACACAAAATGCAGTCATATTAAGACATCTACCTATATGTTTATAGAATTTATAACAAAGACAACAATTTATATCTTGAACGCAGGTGGTGCCAACCTGGAAATTCAAAATTCGGAGCCGAGGCCGAAAAACAAGACTTCAGGCCCAAAACAGACAGTAAACCCAGAGGAAACATGATCACAACAAACGCAGACGCTAATAAGCCCAAAACCCATTAACAACTCTGGGCTAGCATATTTATAAACTAAAGTTCGACCGAACTATTTTAAGAGTTCGGCCGAACTTATGTTGTCGGTTTTCCAATCTCTAGCCAAAAATCTGTTTTCCCACGCCGTCAATGTAAACTGCAGAATGAGTTCGGTCGAACTAATTTCAAAAGTTTAGTCGAACTCTATAACAGTTTGGCTGAACTTTTATAAAAGTTTGGCCGAATTGTTGAGAAAAAAAATTTTCTGCCCCCGATTCTCACAAAATTTTAACCCAACTTCGTGGGTTTAACCATAGATGTCCCAATTTTATAAGGATATCAAATGGTTATTTTTTGTTTTACGAACAAGCACATTCCACCAAATATTTATGGGCACAACCTTAAAAAGGTGAAGAATATGATCTTGTCTCTCATTAATATATGATATCTTCTTCCTTTTGATGAGATATTTGTATATTCTTATAATTCATAGCTTTACAGTTTCGTTAGAAGTGCTTCCAATCACTTTCCTGGAATTTTTACAGTAATTTTCACACAAAGGGTTGGAAGTTTAATTATTCTTTTTATACAAAACCTTTGTAGAGAACTTGTTAATGGAAGTGGAAAGGGTTGTAGTAAAATTGTAGTAAATTTGATCAATGTTATTATAATTCACAGAGCCTAAATCCCTTTCTAGATCCTTTAATAAAAGGTCTACATTTTTTATATTGAAACGAGTGTGTCTTTGGCTTTCACCGGTCTCCTGCATCTGGCTAGTATGCATAATGAAATTGAGAGTTAATAACAAAGGCCCGTGGTCAAAATCAGGCTCCTAATCTTTAATTAGCTCAAAGTTTGTAATACGATTAAGGACATGGATGTAAAAAATCACATATTCCATGACACTACTTCCCAAACCATGGAAATAGGTCATCTTGTCAGAGGAAGACCACTTGTTAATACAATCACAAATAATTAGGTCCTGGGAACTACAAATCTTGAGGAGCTCGATGTTGAATAATTTCTCGATTTTTTTCTTCAGAGTTTCTCTTGAATCTATTAGCTAAGTTACCATCTTCATCAAACCATAAGGGGCCAGGGTTAGAGGTGTTACGTAACATAATAGCTTGGTTAGTAGCAGTTCTAGAATTGAAGTCCCCAAGAAAAAGGATAATACCTTCATTCATTAAGTTATGAATGTCTTTTTCTAAGGTATTTAAAGAACACTTATTATCCAAGTTGTTTTTCTTATAAGATGTAGAGTTGATAGGAGCAAAACAACATATCGCAAGAAAAATCCTATTGGTGGTAGAATCAGAGATCTATATCCAAATGTTTTGATTGAAAGGGTTGATTTTATAAAGTTGGATGTGAGAAGAAACAATGTTCTTTATATAAAAGGCTATACCTCCAAGACCCCTCCGAGAGGATTTCTTATTCCAAGCTGACCAAAGAATGAATTTGTCAAGGTGAGGGACCCTCAATTCATCATGCTCCCAAGTTTCAAATAAAATAATAAGATCAATGTCACTCGAGATCCAACTTAACATAGAAAATTTACAAAATGGAAAAGCATGGTAGTTCCAGAAGAAGATCCATAATGATGCTAGTCCCTATTTATCACTCGTATTTTGGGCTCTATCTTTAATAATAGCTTTCCTATTCCTAACGATAACCCACTTCCTTTCTTTTATTGCCTCCTTTACCTTTTGGACTTATTTCCTAAGTTCAATTTGGTCTTATGGAATAAGATCTTCATTTATAAATATTCTTGTTCCTTTTGGGCTTGGGGATTTCTTGAGTATATCTAATTTATGGTCATTACAACTTACTAAGTAACTCGGATTAGATTTTGTTTATGATAAATTATATTTCTTACCCTTATTGCTTCTGTGAGATAAGTTCTTTGAATTTGATATTTTGTTTTTAATTATTCTTTTACTATTTCTAACGTGTCCTTATTGTTTTGTTCTTTTATACTAGCAATTATAAGGTGTAAGTCTCTTTTATGGCACTCATGGTCAAGTTGAATCAATTTTTTAATTCATATTTTATGGGATTAATATCTAATTTATTCTCTGTGTTATTTAGGGTTGAGTTGTTATTTTAAATTTATAATCTCGGTTTTCAGGGTCTCATTTTCTTCAACCATTTATTGTTTACAATGTTCTATTTCTTGCATCCTACCTTTCAATGGGGGAAAGGCCAACTTATATCAGGATAATATGATAGGGAGTATTTCCATGGAGTTTGAGGTTGTAGGTTATGAATTTTTTTTGAACCATCTCAATCTTTCTCCATGACTCTCTAGATATACTTCAACCCCAAACTTCACATTCGTATAAGACAACATGGGTGATGAGAGTCTCAAAGAAGAACCTTTTCTCCAAATACAAAAATCAATCGACTTACAATTTTTTTCAATTTCATAACAATTTTTCCAACCTCTAATAATCCTTTTCTCAATGCTATAATTCAATGGGGGAAAGGCCAACTTATATAAGGAGGATAGGATAGGGAGTATTTCCCTTGATCTTGAAATTGTAGGTATATTTCTCCACGACTCTCTGGATATACTGCAACCCCAAACTTCACATTTGTATAAGACAATAGGGGCGACAAGATTCTCAAAGAGGAACCTTTTTTAACTCAAAATACAAAGATCGACCGACTTGCGATTGTTTTCAAGCTCATAATAAGCTTTCCAACCTCCAATAATCCTTTTCTCAATGCTATAATTATAGTTGAGCTAATGAGAATGCTATATATATATAAGTTGAGTTTTTCAGTGGAATCCAACAAAACAATTTCAAGAAAGAATGCAATATTTTGACGTTTAAAATGCATATTTAGTCAAGCAATTATATATATATATATATATATATATATATATATATATATATATATATATATATAATTCTTGTTGAATCATTTTATATTCAATTTAATTTTCAATGTTTAATTGTTTTATTCTTTGAATTTCAAAATCTTGGCTTTATGATTCTTTCTATATATTAAATTAAATAACATTATATTATTAGTATTTTATAATTTTGTGACCCAAATTTTTTTTTTTTTTGTTATTATTTTCCATTGTAGTTAATGATTAATTCATAGTTTTATGGATTTTTCTACTTTTATTTTTATTTTCTAACGTTTTGTTTATGTATTTTATTATTTATTTATGTCTGTTCTAATTTAGTCATTGCATCTTTGTTGTATTTAATTGTTCCTCAGATTTGGAAATCCATATTTGTCTTTATGATGAGCCATAGTAGGCAGTTTGAAACGAGTCGACCTCAAAAATCCCATGTAATTTATCCATAAGAGATTTGTTTACAATAATGAATCATAGAAGCCTACATTCAGAGAATTATTGAAATTTCCATAGGGACACAATACAGGTAGGCTTGTTGCGCCCCTCGCCTCCTACCTCTAGCTCATCTCATGAGTTGCAAGGGTAAATACTCACACGCATTGCATGCACGGGGGTGGTCACACCACCCCATCTGTTGCTCTATGTTCAGTTAGTAGGTTTGTATTGGTACTATAGGGTAAGTTATTTGCTTAAAAGAGAACAATATTTTGATTATTCTAGAGTTCTTTCTCGTTGAAAATTTTCTATGTTAAAGTTTATTATTTTTATTAATTTTTTTTTTAAAATTAATAAATCTACAAAATCAATTTTTATCTTATTTGAGTAAAGAGAATATAGTAATGGTATGGATAATTAGTCCTATGCTGCAAATTTTCAAAGACAAGTGATATTGCAATATGACTACCTTTAATTTGTAGCAAGATCTAAAAATCCTTTACTTCAATCATTCATAACCTAGGTGTTCTTAAGAATAGTCATTTTATCAGTTTCAAGGGAATGATTGTTGAGCAACCTCTACCATTTTCCAATCACCATAAAACTCAAATATATTTTAGTAATGTACAATCTAGCATAATTCATGGCCATTGATTTATGCCACTATATCCTTCCTAATGGTTGAGAGTAATGTCCCTTATAATTACTATGAAGATAACACATTCTATCACTCATACTCTCTTCACTCTAAACTTAATGTTTTCTTGTGTTTTTAGAATTTCCATGGTAAACTTGATCATCATCAAAATGCTATCCTAATAGATATTTATTTAGTCATTTACTTTAAGTTATTTTTTTAATTTGTTTACAAGATTGCCTCCACTAAAATTCTTTTTTATTGCTCATATTTCACTGATCAAATATATAAATAATTTTTTTTTGCAATAATAATAAAAAAAATCATCAACAACAAACCTACATAACAATATTGATGAATGTAAATCTTCAATATTTTTAAATGAAAAAATATGTGTTATAAACCACTAGATACATTAGATACATTTTTCCCTTGCTAATTTTTTTAACAAAAATCCCTTCCAATGTTTATCTAACAAAGCCTTATTACTATGTAATTAACTTTAACAAAATGAGTGAGCGAGGAATTTGGTCCCCTGAGGTTATGAGTTCAAGTCCTCCCTAGGTGAACAATGTAATCATATGTAAATATTGTATCAGCCTAAAAAAACATTGAATTAAAGAATCTAAAACTTCATTTTAGTGAATAAAAAAATATCTTTGTTATATAACCACTACAGGCATTTTCCCTCGCTTAATTTTTTTTTAAAAACTTCCTTCCAACTCCTATCTAACCAAACCCTCTTATTTCCCTGATGGGGGTGTTTTGACGACCACCTTGGTTTAGTTAGGAGACGATCAAAATTTGAATGAAGAACATTTTGCAATGGTTCTAAGCCTCATTGGTGTTATATTCACGACAACCTTGTCATAATTGGCATGCATGAAATTTTTGTGTGGTCACCAAAGTGGTGGTCCTCCATGGTAGCACTATGCCTTACACCTGGAGGTGCACGACACTAGTATGGCAGGGTTTCACATCTCGACAAGGTTTACAAATGTTTAAGTCGATGTGACTTAAATGCAAGTAGGTGGGACTATTAATCCTTTGCGTGTGGGAAAATGCTTGGCTATACATTCCATTCTTCCTATTCAGAGATGGGCCGCCCCCCTCATGGAGGATTGGATGTGTTTGAAGTCACCTCTGATAGCTGAGGTAAGCTCATTTATGAGTGAATTATGGTTAATAGTATCAAAAGGCAGGTTTATCAGTTCATTCTCTAGACCTGGTTCACAATGGAGAGTGTACCTGTACTTATCCTTATTCTACACGCTCATATATATCAATGTAAGTGTACAAAGCACACAGATATATCAACAACCTTCTCATGTTGCAAGTATATACAAAGATATTAGTTTCTCGGTACTTCACTCACGTTGCTAAGGAATGTTCTTGCGGAGGTATTTGTTTCTTGGTCTTCACCTATATGTTCAATGAATGGTCCTATGCTAGCTTCATAGTTGCTGGCTTATCGTTTGGAAGTAGGGTAGCCTCCTCAAGTCTCTCTTTAATATTTTCTAAGCAACGTTTGGTTTTTGTCTTGCAAAGGTCGAACCATCTCTTACAATTCAATCTTGGGATTCCAGTTACACTGCTAACGTTTGGTCCTGTTATAGTTTTGTCGATGGTGGGTTTAAATTGGTTATTTTTAACCACTCACATTTTATCTATTTCCAAGCTCTGATGTTTACTTCTCACAAGGTTCAATGTTCTTTGTTCTTTTTATCCACAATTATGGGTCTGGTCCATCTTTTGAACTAGTTGTAGTCCACCCCTTGGCAACCCCCTAGAACTTGGACCCTACCAGGATTTCCTTTACCTATCCTTTTTTGGTGTGTGGAGTATGGTCGCCTGGTACCTTCTCCATATGGTTTTAATTGGGTCTATGAGAGTCTCTACAATGTAATCTTCAAAGTCATTGGTATAACATTACGTCTCTTGAACCCTCTTGTTACCTTGTTGTACCATCATAGGGTTCAATCTAGTGAAGTTGGTCTTTCCACCAGAAGTGTTAGTTATTTGTATTGTAGGTTCATTGTGTTCATGGCTCCATGGCTACACACTCCCAGCCACAGAGATGGTGCTTCAAGGTCTCCTTCGATGCATCGTCAGAGACTGTTTGGTTGGGGATTAGTAGCAAATTTATTTGAAGCAATGCCCTTGGAGGTCAAGAAGGAAATTCTTCAGGTTGAGGCTAAAGAACTCGGGTATCATGTTTATTTCTTATATTATAAGTTAGGAGGAAATAACCTCAAGTGGATACCCAACCCGGGGAATTTTCGTAAGCTAAGGATCCACTTCCTTCATTCCATTAATCTTCATTACCAATTGGATCTCTTCTCATCATGGTTATTATAGAAAAGCAAGTAGACAACTACATGCTCTTTGTAGGTCAGGAGGATATAAAGAGAAATCTTAGAGACATTAGATATAACTTGGATGATATAGTTGTTCGGTTGTATCGAATAGAATCTATGTGGTTTCTGACTCAGACACAAAGTCAAATGAACACTAGGAAGGGCCTATATTCATGAATGCTCTAGCTCAAACCTCGCCTCACCCAACTCTTCTGCCACATCGCCAGTCATAACCTTGGACTAAAAAATCTACCAAGAAGTCTAAGTGTTAGTCTACAATGGATACAATTTGGGTTGTTTAATGCTAAGATGTTTTAGTCAGTTTTTTTTGACAAGCATATATATTACGATAAATACTTTACTTTTCCAATTTATTTCAATATACAGTAGCAGGTCTCGATAAACATCAAAGATAGTTTTTAAAATACTCTATACTTTGCTTTTTGGATAGTTCAAAGCAAACTTACTCAAAAAAAAAAAAATTTAAGAAATTTTTAAAAAGAAATTACAATATAAATTTTTCTTATCCTAATATTAATAAAAATCTATTGAGCAATTAAAAAAAACACAAGAAGACCTTCCTAATATTCGATAAGCACCTTCCAATGTCTATCAACCATAGAAAACGATTTTAGCAACCACTAAATGAGGCTTTTTGGTCTTATATTTTTCATTACTGAATACATCTTATTAAAAGGAAACAAATTGGTATGATAGTGGCAAAACACGAGTAATTGAAAAGCAAGTGAGAATATAAAGAGGACCATACCAAACGATTTGAGCAACCATTAAATGAGGGCTTTGATCTCATATTTTTCATTATTGAATACATCTTATTACAAGGAAACAAATGGATATGATAGTTGATTTTACGATTATATAAAGGAAATGAATCGTGATTTTTTCTTAAAATTTTGAACTTATTAGTTAAAAATGTATATATTAATATGAATAATTAAAATAATAGGAATTACTATTATCCTTGCCATTTGGTTTGAGTTTCAAAGGTATTCATATGTTCGTTCCTCGAAAGCCACTCTTACAAGAAAGATAAACGGCTTACTTAAATACAAATAGATTAATATAACTAATAAACCACACAAAAATATAATTAAAATAAATAACGATATTCCAAATATCAATAAATATTAATAAATTCTAAATTTTGTTCAAAGCATACACATTCTATGTAAAGAGATTTGCATTGACATAAAACAAACCATAATTTCGAGGTCTTCCAATGGTTGGTAAAGCGAACGCATTGAACGAAAAAAAATTGTTCACTTAGAGAATTAAAAGTGCATACTTAAAGCTTCTCAACAATATTAAATCACCACAAGAGTGGATAGCTTGTGTCCAACATATCAAAGCCCCTTAATTAGTTTGTGATTGGTTTTGTACTTTATTGATAATTTTTAAAATTAAGTTTGTTTGAATTTTGATTTAGGCGTTTAAAGTTTTTTCATTATATTATTAAAAAATGTTTAGTATAAAACTGATCTTAAACAATTTTTTTCTCTCATTTTGATACTTCGAGGAAACTATAAGCAACTGATAACATCCATTATTTCCTATAGGCCTAGTAGCCTTGGCATACATACATTAAACAAAAAGCGAAGAAAAACGAAGAGAAACATATTAAGGAGGAGGGTTGGGGGATTACAGGGGGAGTTGCAAAGTAGCCCACGTGTTCATGCATGTGAAAGTAAATATGCTCCACCCTCACTTCCAGGGTACAAAGGTGGTCATTAGTGCATCGATGTTGGCATTGCAAGGTTTCCACTTGTTCCTAGATTTCACTCTGGCTTAATTGGATGTTGTTGATGTATCCTACCAACTCGTTGCAATCATCATATCGATGTTCCCAGAGAATTTCCATGTTCACCTAGACATTCCTCAATTGTGCCGCAATGGATTCGAGAGTGGCTGGAGCTACCATGTGGCCTGGGGAGGGGGCCAAGGAAAGAGAAACGACCTCCTCAGTTTCTCGGTTGCCGGAATAATCTTAGGATAGCAGATTTCCAAGATTAGGTCGCGCGGCTTGGCGGTTATTTCCACCCTCGTGACAGGGACGTCCTCTATGTTGCGCCATGCAAAATTCAACACGATTGTAGATAAACCAATATCGGATCTTGCAATAATTACCCACCCCCAAGGAACTACACCACTGAATAACAAAACCACACTCCACTACACTGCAAGGAGAAAATTAGATGCAATTCTAGTACTTGTCATGTCTATAATCCTCCCCCCACACCCTGGAGATGAAGTGAGAGAGACCTATGTCTCAAGGCCATTGGAAACCCAAACCCCTACCTTCCTCCACGTAATTAGGCACCCCCTCGAACTTCCACAGGGGCGAGGTGAAACCCAAGGCGTACCCTTCCCTCTGAATGAAAAATTGAGCACATTCGATGAACCTCTAAACCAGGGAAATCCTAATTACTAAACCATTATGCTCTATAGCCCTCAGAAAGAAAAGGACGAAAATTCAGAGTGATCTTACCTTGAGTGTCCTACACTATATCCATCTCACGCACTAGTGGCTCACTCCTCAAATGAAGGTTCCATGCGAGAAAATGAAACGATTCATCCACCCTTCGCATTCTAGGATCCCATGAGCCTTCCCTGGACTTAACCACCCCTCCATCCCTCACTGTCCCTGTCGACCTCGCCTCCTCTCACCCAAGGTCGAGACGTCGTTGATGCATACAGGAGTTGTATACCCCTATCAACTATACAACCCATATTCATCTCCCATCGCGACTAACTGAAGGTTATCACCTTGTGGAGGTTGTATTTATTACTAGCGCATTCGAGTAGTAATTCCCCTCGTAGGCATTTAGAACTTGCTAGTCTCATCATCGTGGTTTGAGCGATGAATTATCGACCGCTAGTTGTCTTCCCTGATGTGCACCCCCATCGAGGATGTTTTCAATATATATATCTATATATATATATATATATATCACACTTATCTTTGCAAGCTTAATCATGAAAATCTCAAGGCATATTATTATGTATTTCCAAATTTTTTATTGTTCTTTGTTCTTGAGAGTATTGGCATTCACAAATATGGGACATCAACGTCGTATAAGGTTCATAAAATTCATTTTGTTTTGGGTATTTTCTAAATAAAAGCATAGGAAATTTTATCTAAATTATTCACAATTATTTGCATTGATTGTTATTCATAAAAAAAGATGATTGCAGTTTTTTTTAGATGTTAGTATGCATCAAAAAACATAACCTTGATAATCTTGATTTATATTATCTACATAACTTTAAAATAGTTTTTTTTTCTCAAATTTTTTCTTTAGAAATGCTGGATACTTAAAAATAGAGTGCCATTGTGCGGAGTGGTTGGATCATAAAGAAACTATGACCTATGACGAAGTTAAATTTTGGTAGAACTGAATGAAATTTTAGTTTCATTTATCTATGTAATGAGTTAATAAGTGGAAAAAATTGTTAATCCAAGTTGTCATTGATGGCAACAGGTTGATGAATAAGCCTAACAATGAAGATGACCTTGGAGACAGAATTTTTTACTCTCTGCACATAAATATTCAAGGTCAGTTATAAAGAAATTTTTTTTTTGTCACCTTGGAGGCAGCCTATCACAATGAATCCTAGACCATCTAAAAGAATATTTTTTTGTCTTACTAACGAGCCTTTACTTGCCCTGGAACTCCCAACAGTTGATGAGATATGGAATTTTTAAGTAAAGGAAAATTAACCACAACAGTGAGCCGACCTATTCTTGTCCTTCATGTTGGCCTATTTGCAGAGACATGTCCTTTCATTTTGCTGTGCGAAAATCACTATTTATTAAAGTTTTCAAGCTCATTATTTACCAAGGAATTCGGTCACACATCTACAGGAAAGTGCAGAGTAAGTTCACATCTCGTGAACCAAAAAAAAAACAAAGAGGAGAACAATGATTCTGCTTGGGCTTGAAGTTATTTAATCCATAAAATACTGTGAAGATTTTTGGACTTATCATAGTGGATTCATTACAGTGCTGTGACCTCCTGTGGCACAGACTTATAAAAATCAAATCTGTGGTAAAGGAGCTCGGACCCTCTTCAACAACAACAATATTATCTTCAGACTGTATACATATACCAATTTCTATTTTAGAAAATTGTGGGCCTAATCTGTGGGTTAAATTCTATTTTATAGACCTGGTAAGCAGTGCTTCAATCTTGCCTTCAAAAGGTTCGGACTATCACTCAAAACTCATGACCTGTTGCAGCATTAGGAGCTCAAATCAGTACTTACAGACTTCGGATCAGTAGACCTCTAGCTCGGTACTATTGCATATATACAGAACCTTGGATCTGTGTATTCTTATTGTGAAATAGTGGCTCGATACTCATGAAAAAATCTCAGATTTATCCTTGTGGTGGCTCAACTTCTTCGTATTGTTATAACTTGCAATCACGTTGAATTTGGACAAAGTACTGTGAACAGCTGGTGGAGGGTTGTACAATTAAGAATGTGAAAGGTCTTGAACAGTGAGTCTTAGAGCATATTTGGACAGTGAAGGCATTGACAGTTCATTGAAGGCAGTCCTAGAGGCTAGTGTAGACATTCCCAAAGTAGAACATTTAAAGATCCTTGAAGCAAAAGTAACTTGAAGAGATTTGTTTGGAAGACCTGGTGCAAAAATTGAGCAGATTATTGAAAACACCTTTGAGGAATTATTGAAGTAATCTAAAGACACTTGTAGAACCTGATCTTGAGACACCATTGGAAACCATGAAGCGGTGACTTGGAGGATTTGGCCGGGTATCATAGTTCTTGTTGAAGACACTTATGTAAGTACATATCACATTTTCTCTCTAAATATTTCTGAAGGATTGGTGTCCTTGGAGTAGGAGCTCCTAAACACAAGGTTGGTGCCTTGAGAAGATAGGGTCGAAGCCCTAGAGGTCGGAGCCTCATCAAAGTCCAAGTTGGTGCTTGGCAACAGGTTGGTGCCTGTTTCATTAAAAGGGTTGGTACACTTCACTCATCTATTGTATACTATTATTAAAAAAAGGGATTGAAGTTCTGATTAATCCTTAATATCATTATTATACACCTCTCTGTTTTTTATTGTGAAGAATCTAACTAGCAATAATTAACAATTGAAAAGAAATACTGATTCACCCCCTCTTAGTATTTCCAACAATTGGTATCAGAGAAGCTTCTTCAATATTAGCCTAACAGCTGGAAGAAGGATTCTTAGGCACAATGAAGAACATGGAAGCAACAGAGAAACTACCTATCTTTGACGAAACAAATTTTGGTTTTTGGAAAAAGAGGATGTCCTACTATCTAATGTCTCTTGGTCCTGAAGTATGGAACTCTGTTCTGGATGGGTACAAAGCTCCTGCAAATCTTCCAACTGATCAAGATGAAAGAAGAGCTTACATTGCTAATGCCAAAGCTTTAAATTCCATCACTAGTGGAATTACCGATTCCGAATTTACGAAAGTCATGAACTGTGACTCAGCCAAAGAAGTATGGGATAAGTTGGTTTCTCTATATGATGGCGAATCCAAAGTCAAGAAGGCAAAGCTTCAAACCTATAGAAGACAATTCAAGAGTCTGAAAATGGATGATGAAGAAGATATTGCATCATATTTCCTTCGAGTAGCTGAAGTGGTTAACTCTCTTAGAGGACTAGGAGAAAATATTGAAGAAAGCACCACTGTTCAAAAAATCCTGAGATCGCTTCCTGACAGATTTGACTCCAAAGTAAGTGCCATAGAAGAAATGAAGGATCTAGATACTCTCAAGATGGATGAACTCCATGGAATTATCATTTCCTATGAGATGAGGAAAGGGAGTCCAAATTTCAAAGAAGTAGCCTTCAAAGCCTCAAGATCTACAAAAGAAGGAAAAGGAAGGAATTACAACAACGATGAATCTGATACTGAAAACGAATTAGCTCAATTTGTACAAAGAATAAAAAGAGGATCCAAGCTAAAAGGTAAGTACCCTCTTATTTGTTTCAATTGTGGAAGAATAGGTCATTACACTGCAAAATTTCCCCATAAACATGATAGTGATGATGAAAAGGACTCTAAAAGGATGATGTACAAAAAGAAAGGGTTTAATAAAAAGAAATTTTTCTCCAAACAAGATGAGTCCAAAGAAGATGAATTTGTAGTCATCAAAAAGAAATCAACCAGAAATATGCATCATCACAAAGAAAGAGATGATGAATCAGATGAGGAAAGTGATTATGTTGGAAGAAAAGAAACATTATTCATGGCATTTACAAATGATGATGACTTAGAACTGGAAGATGAAAGAAACATGGATAGTTTGTTGATGAATGCCATTGAAGAAAATGATAATCTACAAAAGAAGATAATTTCTCTTAAAATAGAAAGGGAGGAAGCAAAAAGAAGGGAATACTTCTTGAACATCAAGTTAAAAGAGAAGGATGATATCTGTGAAAAACGTGAAGCTAAAATAATGTCCCTAAGAAAGGAATTAGAGGAAATAAAAAGGAGTTGGCAAAGCTCTCTAGCTCTTGACAACATTCTTAACACTCAAAGACCTCAACATGACAAGTCTGGCATTGGTTTCAAAGGGGAATCATCAGGTATGAAGAATAATACCAGAAGTTATGCTGATGTACTCTCTTTCCATCCAAAAGAAGGAAAATCATCTCAGGAAAAAGGTCACATCTCAAAACCAAGATTTGAAAGAGCAACTTCAAGGAAGAATGTTGATTCAAGCTATGGATACTACAACAGGTATCAAACTATTTTTCTTGGGCATTGTAACACTTGTAAAAATTTTGGGCATCAAGCTAAGCATTGCAAGGCTCATAAGAATGAAGCACCAATATTGAATAATCAACCAAACCATCTGCGTGGGCCTAAAGAGAAAGAAAAAATAAAAACTTACAATTCCTTTAATCCTTTGGCTAAGTTTGATCCGTCTTGCTCATTATGTGATGATTATGATCATAATGAACAAAATTTCCCTCTCAAAAGGGAAAAAGCTAAAAACGTAAATCTCAAAACTAATAAATGTGGCCTAGCTCTATGTGCTCATAGTGAAGAAAATCATTGGTTCGTGGATAGTGGATGCTTGATGTTGGGAATCACGATTGTCGTTAGACAAAAACCCACAGGTGTTAGTCAATGATTGCATCGCCAGAGATAAGAATCCACGAGAGGCGGTTAGTCCATGTCACGAAACACACGGGGAGTGTTGGTTTATCCAATGTCCAACAATCTCCCCCCCAACATGAGTCGGGTGTGTATCGAACTCGTGACCTACGCTCTGATACCACTTGTTGGGAATCATGATTGCCGTTAGACCAAAACCTGCAGGTGTTAGTCAACGATCACATCGCCAGAGATAAGGATCCACGAGAGGCGGTTAGTCCATGTCACGAAACACACGGGGAGTTTTGGTTTATCCAATGTCCAACACTCGAGACATATGATAGGTGACCAAAAGAAGTTTATCTCATTAAACAAGAAAAATGAAAATATATCCTTTGGAAGTGGATCTGCTAAAATCACTGGAAAAGGGACTGCTACCCTTGTCAATGGACTAGGAAAGGCTCTAAATACCTTGCTGGTAAAAGGGCTCAAACACAATCTCTTAAGTGTCAGCTAGATTTGTGACCAAGGACATAATGTTGTCTTTAGTACAAAAAATTGTGAAATAAGAGACTCGTCCTTAGGAGAGCTTGTGGCGAAAGGAGTAAGAACACCAGATAATGTTTACATTCTCAGTAGAATTCAAGGAGATAAATGTTACTTAAGTCAAACAAATGAAAGTTGGTTATGGCACAAGCGATTGGGGCATGCAAGTTTTGATAACCTAGTCAACATCAGCAAAATTAATGCAGTAAGGGATATTCCAAAAATGTGAAAACCAAATCAAGTTGTATGTGGCCCATGCCAACATGGAAAGCAAACCAGAACTAGCCACAAAACTAAGGTGTTCTCAACAAAAAAACCTTTGGAAATTATTCATGCAGATTTGTGTGGGCCAACCAGAACTCCAGCTGTTCAGGGAGAAAGGTACTTTGCTCTATTTGTTGATGACTATACTAGAATGATGTGTATATATTTCATAAAATATAAATCCGAAGCATTTGAATGTTTTAAAAGTTTGAAGGCTCTCATTGAGAATGAGAAAGATTCTAAGATTAAATGCCTTAAAACGGATAGAGGAGGAGAATTCACCTCAAAAGAGTTCGATAAATTCTATAAAGAGCATGGAATCAAAAGAGAACTCTCTACTACTAGGACACCCCAGAAAAATGGAGTAGTTGAAAGAAGGAACCAAACCATTCAAGAAATGGCAAGGACAATGCTACTAGTAGCCGATTTGCAACCAAAATTTTGGAGAGAAGCAGTTGGCACCGCAGTTTACACCTTAAATCGAACTCAACTAAGACCAAATAATGAAAAGACTCCTTATGAATTATGGAAAGGAAGACCTGCTTCAGTAAAATATTTCGGGGTTTTTGGAAGAAAATGTTTCATAAAAATAAATGATGACTCACCAGGTAAATTTGATTCAAGAGTTGACGAAGGAATATTTCTTGGATACTCCACTAGGAGAAAAGCTTACAAATGTTACAACTATCATCTACGAAGAATAGTGGAAAGCATTGATGTAAAGATTGATGAAGGCCTTCCAGAAAAAGGAATTGAAGATCATGAAGTTGAGCCTTTCCTTGAGCAAAGTGAAGAAGAAGAACCTGAAAAAGAAGAGGAGAATGAAGAACCTTGAAGAGAACCTCAAAATGAATCTTCAAAAACTCCCTCCAAGATCAAGTTTGTTCAAAGATATCATCTAGAAGAACAGGTCATCGGAAATATAGATGAAGGAATCCAAACTTGAAGAAGGATGATAAGCACCCCTAGGAAAACTGATGTGGCTCTATTATCTTTAATATAACCTGAAAATTTTTCTCAAGCAAGCAAAGATCCTCATTGGATAAAGGCCATGGAAGAAGAAATGTCTCAAATCGAGAAAAATGAGACTTGGGAACTGGTACCTCGCCCAAAAGATAAAAATATAATTGGAACAAAATGGGTATTCAAAAACAAGATGAATGAAGATAGACAAATCATCATAAATAAATCCAGAATTGTCTGCAAAGGATACTCGTAAATCAAAGGAATTGACTTCGAAGAAACCTTTGCACCAATAGCCTGAATGGAAGCCATAAGAATGTTTCTAGCATTTACTTGCTCAAAAGGATTCAAGGTTTATCAAATGGATGTAAAATCAACATTCCTGAATGGAGATCTTAAGGAGGAAGTTTACATAGAGCAACTAGAAGGATTTGATCTTGCTGAAGGAAAAGACCTTGTATGCAAACTAAAAAAGGCCTTGTATAGATTGAAACAAGCCCCTAGAGCATGGTATGCAAAGTTGGATCAATATTTGCAACAAGAAGGTTTCAAAAAGGGAGTGGCAGGTAGCAATCTCTACATGAATATGGACAAGGAAAAACTTCTGATCACTCTTGTTTACATCGATGATCTAATATTTAGTAGAAATGATGAAGAAATGAGCCATGAATTTTCTCTAAATATGTCCAAAATATTTGAGATGTCAATGATTGGTGAGTTGTCTTAATTTCTTGGGCTACAAATATCTCAAACCTCTGTAGGCATATTTATATCTCAAGAAAAATATCTTAAAGACATTCTTAAAAAATATGGGATGGAAGATTGTGCACCTATGAGCACACCAATGACCACAGATTGTAAACTAAGCAAAGACGATGATGCCCCCAAAATAGATGCAACTCTTTACTGGTCAATAATTGGAGCTCTCCTATACTTAACTGCTACAAGACCAGATATTATGCAAGCAGTAGGAATGGTAGCAAGATTTCAGTCAAGTCCTAAACAATCCCATCTAGCAGCTATGAAAATAATTCTTAGATATTTGAAAGGAATGACTGATTTCAGTCTTTGGTATCCTAAGAGTTCAACTCTTATGGTGACAGCTTATTCTGATGTTGATTGGGCCAGAAGCGTGGATGATCGAAAAAGCACCAGTGGAAATGCATTCTTTATGGGAGATTGTCTTGTATCTTGGCTCAGCAAAAAGCAATCATCTATATCCCTTTCTACAGCTGAAGCCGAATATATAGCTGCTGCTGATTGTTGTACACAAATTCTATGGATGAAGGAAGCCTTGAAGGATGTCAACATAGAAAATAAGCAACCAATTACTATTTTTGTGACAATAATAGCGCCATCAGTCTTTCAAAGAATTCGGTGATGCACTCAAGAACCAAACATATTCTAATCAAATACCACTTTCTCCGTGAACAAGTTGTTAAACACAATATCAGGCTGGAATACGTCAATACAAAAGAGCAAATTGCAGACATCTTTACAAAACCTCTTCCACGAGAAGCATTTGAGTATCTGCGCAAAAAGATGGGGGTCATTGCTCTTGCATCACATTAAATCAAGCAGCATGTTAGGGGTACATTATGTTAGGGGGAGTAGCATGACAGGGGGAGTACTTTGGCACCCCATTGCCATTGATGTCAAAGGGGGAGAGAAGAAGAATATTTCCATCCAATGACAAAGGGGGAGATTGTTAATCCAAGTTGTCATTGATGGCAATAGGTTGATGAATAAGCCTAACAATGAAGATGACCTTGGAGACATAATTTTTTACTCTCTGCACATAAATATTCAAGGTCAGTTATAAAGAAAAAATATTTTTTTCACCTTAGAGGCAGCCTATCCCAATGAATCCTAGACCATCTAAAAGAATATTTTTTGTCTTTCTAATGAGCCTTTACTTGCCCTGAAACTCCCAACGGTTGATGAGATATGGAATTTTTAAGTGAAGGAAAATTAACCACAGCAGTGAGCTGACCTATTCTTGTCCTTCATGTCGGCCTATTTGCAGAGACGTGTCCTTTCATTTTGCTGTGCGAAAATCACTATTTATTAAAGTTTTCAAGCTCATTCTCTACCAAGGAATTCGGTCACACATCTACAAGAAAGTGCAGAGTAAGTTCACATCTCGTGAACCAAAAAAAAAACAAAGAGGAGAACAACGATTCTGCTTGGGCTTGAAGTTATTTAATCCATAAAATCCTGTGAATATTTTCGGACTTATCATAGTGGATTCATTAAAGTGTTGTGACCTCCTGTGGCATGGAATTATAAAAATCCAATCTGTGGTAAAGGAGCTTGGACCCTCTTCAATAGTGATAGTATTATCTTCGAACTGTATACATATCCCAGTTCTGTTTTAGAAAATTGTGGGCCTAATATGTGGGTTAAATTATATTGTATAGACCTGGTAAGCAGTGCTTCAATATTGCCTTCAAAAGGTTCAGACTATCACTCAAAACACATGACCTGTTGCAGCGTTAGGAGCTCAGATCAGTACCTACATACTTTGGATCAGTAGACCCCAAGCTCGGTACTATTGCATATATACAAAACCTCGGATCTGTGTATTCTTATTGTGAAACAGTGGCTCAATACTCATTACAACAGCTTAGATTTATCCTTGTGGTGGCTCAACTTCTTCGGATTGTTATAGCTTGCAATCACCTTGAATCTGAACAAAGTACTGTGAATAGCTTGTGGAGGGTTGTACAAGTTAAGAATGTGAAAGGTCTTGAACAATGAGTCTTGTAGCATATTTGGACAGTGAAGGCATTGATAGTTCTTTGAAGGCAGTCCTAGAGGCTGGTGTAGACATTCCCAAAGCAGAACATTTGAAGATCCTTGAAGCAGAAGTAACTTGAAGAGAGTTGTTTGGAAGACCTGGTGCAAAACTTGAGCAGATTATTGAAAACACCTTTGAGGAATTATTGAAGTCATCTAAAGACACTTGTAGAACCTGATCTTGAGACACCATTGGAAACCATGATGCGGTGACTTGGAGGATTTGGCTGGGTATCAGAGATCTTGTTAAAGACACTTATGTAAGTACATCTCACATTTTCTCTCTAAAGATTTCTGAAGGATTGGTGTCCTTGGAGTAGGAGCTCCTAAACACAAGGTTGGTGCCTTAAGAAGATAGGGTCGAAGCCCTAGAGGTCGGAACCTCATCAAAGTCCAAGTTGGTGCTTGGCAACAGGTTGGTGCCTGTTTCATTAAAAGGGTTAGTGCCCTTCACTCATATATTGTATACTATTATTAAAAAAAGGGATTGAAGTTTTGATTAATCCTTAATATCATTATTATACACCTCTCTGTTTTTAATTGTGAAGAATCTAACTGGCAATAATTAACAATTGAAAAGAAATACTGATTCACCCCCTCTCAGTATTTCCAACAAAACTCAATATTTTTAGTGAATTCATTGTTTTCCAAAATTAATCTTAACCCAATTATTGGTTCAAGTCACTTGTAAACTAAGTGACGAATTTAGTCATTGAATTTTGTCACTACACCTTTTCATGACTATCTACATCTCCCCATAATAATTTAACTTTTTATTTATATTTTAAAATTTCACTTTTAGAAATAATGGATACCTAACAGCATAACACCACTTTTCAGAATGGTTGGATCATAAAAGAAAGTATTATGAAGTTAATTTTTGGTAACTTTAATTGCAATTTGAGTGTCATTTATCTATGTATTGAATTAATAAGCACAAAAATTCAATCATTTCAATGAATTCATTCTTTTAAAAAATTAAACTTAACCCATTTTGGATTTAGGTCACTAGTAAGCTTAGTGATAAAGTCATTCATTAACTTTTGTCACTAAAACTTTTCATGACTATCTATATTACCCCATAATAACTTAAGTTTTTTCAAAATTTATCTTTTAGATATACTGAATACCTGAAACCAAGACGTCACTATAGAAAATGATTAGATCATAAAAAGACAATTACAAAGTTAATTTTTGTAAACTAAATTATATTTTAGTGTCATTTATCTATGTAATGAGTTAATAAGTGGACAAAATTTTTAATGAATTCATTCTTTTCCGAAATTAACCTTAATCCAATAGTAGATTAAAGTCACTTATAAGCCTAGTGAAAAATTTAATCCTTAACTTCCATCACTAAACCCTTTCATAACTATCTACATGGCTCCACAATAGATTTATTTATTTTTAAAAAATTTTCTCTTAGAAATTATGGATACCTGAAAGAAAAACACCTCCCCAATGAAAAAATTAGTCATCAACTTTTATCACTAAACATTTTGTTGACTATTTACATTACCCCACATTAATTTCACTTTTGAAAAAACTAATTATCTTTTAGAAATGATAAACACATTAAAAAAAAAATGTCTCGTACACAATAAGTAGATCTTAAGAAACTATGACCAAGTTAATTTTTTTTGTTAAAGAATAAAGTTTGAGTGACATTTATCTATATAATGAATTAATAAGCGGAGAAGCTAGAATTCATTGTTTTTCAAAATTAAGCTTATCTTATAAATTTAGATCACTTGAAAGTTTAATAACAATGTTACTCATTAAATTTTGTCACTAAATCTTTTCATAATTTAAATAAAAAAGAAAATAAAAAATAATTATTTTCCAATCAAATAAAATTATATCTTAATATATTAATTAAAAAAAAAGCCAAACCAAACGATACCATTATATTACATGGAAAATTCCGTAATTGAAATTCTTATCCCTAAAATATGTACCAATACAACTTCAAAGAAATCATATAAATATTAAAAGAGAAATTCCCCAAAATATAAAAAGAAAAAAATGGTGTATTACTTTATTATCTATTCCCTCAGGGATGGAATTTGACTGGCAAATTTCCTGTCATGGGGTGATTTTCCCGTCAATTCCAGTTAAAAGTATTGCTCAATCATCAAAATTTTTTGTTGAAGCTCTAAAAAAAAGATGAGAAGTTGTGAAAATTGTCAATTTTGACGGGTGAGTCCATTTTGAAATTCCAACCCTGATTCCCACAATCACATAAATTTCAATATTGCATATTTATTTTATGGCCACATCATGTTGAGTGGGGAAAGATCAATTATGCTAATTTTACATCATGCAGTCATTAAAGTCCATGCATATCTCTTTATTCACAGACGTGATGGAAAATGTTCCTTCCACATAGTGTGTTTAGTATTATGCTTGGACATATGGCCAAATTATATCTCCACGGTAAGAAGGGTAAGTGTTATTTAGTAACCAGATTTAGATGTAAGATATTTTATTTTGTTGGCTTTAGCCTTGTGGGAGGGTTTTAGAGTTTAGATTTTGCAGTTGTTCCATTTTCTCTGGTGATGGCTATCACTGTGGATGTGGTAACAACGAACAATGTAGTCTGCGACGCTATTATGGGTTGTGCACCCAAGTGAGTATAATTCCTTTTCATGTAATGGAGTATCTGGGTCTCAAACCCACCAGGCCGAGTACTCATTCTCTGTGTTTTCCTGGCGATTATAAGAGAATTCCATAAGGCTTGATTGAGGATGTTCCCTTTGACGTTGGCCAGGTTCGAATTGTGACTGCATTTCATGTTTTAACAATGCTAAATATCAACAATTCCTACAATTTTCTGGTTAGCATTCCATGGCTGGAAGCTATGAAAGCCATGAACAAATTTGATAATGATGGCAGGTGTGTGGCCAATATACGTGACGGTAATGAAACCATCAGTATTCCTGAACGACCATATACATATCTCGATTATAGATTCTCAGGCGGGCCCACCTCTTTGTCTCCCCCCAATACCCACCTCTCTGTCTCCACCCACATATCTTTTGATAAATGGGCCACTTCTCCATATCCATTTTTATAGACTGATGTTCTCTCCAAATCTTGTAGATTTTTTCCATTTCATTTGTAGAGAGGGACGATTGCAGATTTTTTTTCATTTCTGCTTGCATAATTATCCCAACCCGATTAAGTGGGCCCACCTCTCTATATCCGTTAATAGAGACAAATGTTCTCTCTGTCTCGGAACACGCTAACAGATGTTTGTGTTGATTACTATAATTATTTCTAGTCAATTCTTAGCCATATTATATATATATTTTTTCATGTCATTCAATAATATTTTTTTTTTGTTATTCTATAAAATCAAAAGGATACAATTAAGATATTTTTTGTTATTCTATAGAATAAAAAAACAAAATTATATTGTAGCAACTTTCAAGAGTTTTTTAAAATTTTACAATAAGACAAAATTCTATCTTTCACTGAAAGACATTGCAGAGGAAAACAAAACTAGCAAAGACACTAACAAAGAACAAAAACTAGCCGACGACCTTGGCGTTCATTATCAAAACTATTTGTGGTTGAAAATTTTTCTTCGTGGAAAACCGATCTCGTATACGACCTTGACATTCATTATTATAAATATTTATTTACGGGAAATTATATCAGTCGGATAATGATCTCATAAATGGACATTGGAATTCATTATCGAAACCAATGTTGGTGTTTAATTGTTTGTGGTCAAAAAAATTTCCCAGCCAGAAACTGATCTCACACCCTCTATCGCATTATAATAGATGGACGTTTTCTCTTCTCCGTTTACATAGACGAACGATGGCATTTCATTATTATAACTATTTGTGGTCGGAAAATTTTCTCGTTTCATTGTTATAACTGTTTGTAGTTAGAAAATGTTCTCCAGATTTTTGTAGATGGAAGTTGGTGTTCATTATCAAAACTGTTTGTGGACGAAAAATTTGGTGTTCATTGTCAGAATTTTTTGTGGACGAAAAGTTTCTTCTCATTTTTATAGATGTTGGTGTTTATTATCAAAATTGTTTGTGGACGAGAAATTTGATGGAAAGGCAGAATATTAAAGGCACAAAATCACACAAATAATTCACACACAAAAACACACACGAGCTGCATCTCTTCTATTGGTCACACAAACTTCAATCTCTCTGAAAACAATGAACCCAGTGAAGGGTATTTATCCTTTTCGAGTAACGAATAGCTTGACATACACACACTTACCAAGCTCATCTATCCCATAACTTGACTTGACTCAATGACCACTTAACTGACTCTGTAAATCTTCATGCAAGAGTTAATTAACTATTTTAACACTCCCCCTTAATTACGACCACTAAAATAAAACATGACTCATGACAACTCAAACATGCCTACTGGTATATGTCTCATCTAGGCTTATAAAACCCAAGTTTCTTTTGTGAAACTCAAACACATATTTTGCTAATGGCTTTGTAAATATATCAGCAAGTTGATCACTATATTTAAAAGGCTTCAAGTGAACTTCTCCATTGCTCACAAGTTCTCTAATAAAGTGATATCTAGTATCAATATGCTTGCTCTTTTGATGAAACACACTATTCTTGGATAATACAGTTGTTGAGGTGTTGTCACAATATATTGTTGTTGATCCCTATTTTTTTTGCTTGAGTCCATCGAATATTCTTCTTAATCATACTGCTTGAAATGTTGTTGATGTTGCTGCTACATATTCTTCTTGTGCTGATGATAGTGTCATAATGGGCTACTTCTTAGATGCCCATGAAATCACACCTGAACCAAGATGAAACACATAACCGGAAGTGCTCTTCCTATTATCCAAACTTCCTGCAAAATCACTATCTGTAAATCAAATCAAATCTTTCTTTTTTGTACTTGCATAAATTATGCCACAATATCTAGTTCATGTTATGTATCTTATAATTATTTTTCTTTCACTCCAATGTGTGCCTTTTGGAGTCTCCATAAATCTAGAAATCAAACTCACTCCTTGCATAATATTTGGTCTTATAGCTGTGAGATACATGAGGCTGCCAACCAATCTTTTGAATAGAGTTGGATTGACATCTGATCCTTCATCATCCTTACTTAACTTTGTGCCTATTACAACTGGTGTAGGTACAAGTTTGCAATTTTCTATCCTGAATGTTTTCAACAAATCTCTAGCATTTTTATTTTGGCAAATAAAAATTCCTTTTTCAGATTACTCAACTTCTATGGAAAGAAATAATTTCATAAGACCAAGATATGTCATCTCTAATTATTTCATCATGTCTGATTTGAATTCATCTAACTCAATATCACCTGTAAAAATCATGTCATCAACATATAAGAAAACAATCAAAATCTATCCATGCTCATTTACCTTTGTGTACAAGGTAGGCTCAATGTTGCTTCTCTAAAATTCATTCTTAATCATGTAACTTTCAATTCTTCTATGGCTATAGGTGCTTGCTTTAGTCCATAGAGCATTTTCTTCAACCTGTAAAATTTATCTTCTTTACCTTCAACTTCATAGCCTGAAGGCTGCTGCACATACATTTCTTCTTCTAGAATTCCATTCAAGAAGGCTGATTTGACATCCATTTTATATAATTTCCACTTGTTCTGAGTTGTAGTGGCTATAATTGTTCTTATAGTATCCAATATGGCTACGGAAGCAAACGTTTCTACAAAGTCTATTCCTGGTTGTTGCGAGAATCCTTTTGCTACAAGTCTTTCTTTAAATCTATCAATTTCACCTTTTTCATTCAAAATTGTCTTTTACACCTACTTCACACCAATGAGGTTTTAATCCTTTGGCAAATTAACCAAATACCATGTATCATTCTTTTCAATAGAATCAATCTCTTCATCCATGGCTTGCACCCAATTTTCATCTCTGATTTCTTCTTCAAACGAAGAAGATTGGAATGAAAACAATGCAAAATTTGAACTAACATCCAAATCATCATAAATATCTTTCAAACTTCTCATATTTCTCTTACAATTTCTTGATTCATCACCTGATTGGCTGCTTGGAGAATTCTGGTCTTTTTATCTGCTTGAGGATCCATGCCGATCTGAAAATATTGGAGTCCTTGCTGGTGTGACTTTGTTTGGTGTCTGATCTTTTGATTCTTGTTGCTCCTTTTCTGCTGCATCATCATCTTCCATCAATGGTGCTTGTGCATCGACTATTTTGTCTACAGTCCCATTCCATGAATCTTGTTCTTTGAACACAACATCTCCGCTAATTATTGTCTTCTTGGTGACAGGGTTATACAATTTTTAAGCTTTTGACTGCTCACTATAACCAATAAATATGCATTTTTCACTTTCATCATCCAATTTTCCTCTTATTTTCTTAGGCACACGTGCATAGGCTACACATTCAAAAACTCTGAAATGAGATACGTTGCATGACATAATTGACCATGCTTCTTTTGGAACTCTGATCATCACACTCTTTTTAGGAGATATGTTTATCACATAAACAACACATGCAAATGCTTCTGCCCAATACTCATTAGACAAGTTTCTTACTTTCAAAATGCTCCTTCTCATGTTCATAATTGTTCTTTTCTTTATCTATGCTACACCATTCTATTGCGATGTGTATCTGGTTGTAAAATGTCTTATGATTCCATGTTGTTTGTAGTACTCATGGAATGCCTTCAAATCATATTCTCCACCACGATCTGACCTCAATACCTTGATCTGTACATCACTTTGGTTCTTTGCTAAGGCTTTGAATTATTTGAACTTTGCAAAAATTTCACACTTCTGCTTCAAAAATTAAACCCAAGTATTTTTTCTATAGTCATCAATAAAAGTGAGGAAGTAACAACTTCCACTAATCGACTGTGTCCTCATAGGTCCACACAAGTCTGTATGCACCAACTCAAGTGGTTTCTTTGTTGTTTATGAAACTCCCTTTGAAAAAAGTTCACGGTTTTTCTTTCCCAAGATGCAACACTCACAAGTACTAGCAGGTTCTTTGATGGGAGGTAATCCTATGACCATCTGTTTATGTTGCAACAATATTAATCCAGAAAAGTGAAAATTTCCAAACCAAAAGTGCCATAACCAGTAATCATTAGAACATGCAACTGTAAAAGAAGTAACCTGATCATTCTAATTCATAATTAGAGGAAAGAGTTTGTTCCTCGTCATTTGCACCTTTGTTATCAACTTCTTGTTTAGGGGTTTGTCATAAATAATACACTCTTGTCCCTGCAAGATAACTTTGTATCCTTTCTGCGTCAATTGACCAACACTTATCAAATTATGTTTAAGACCAGGAACATAATATACCATTGAGATTGTCTTTGGCTCCCCCTGCTTGGTCAAAATGTTTACCACTCCTTTGCCATCTACATCCACAGTCTTGGTATTCCTTAACTTTACCTTTGTCTTCATAGATTGATCCAAACTTGCAACCAAATTTTTGTTGCCTGTCATGTGGTTACTACAACCACTATCTAATAGCCACACCTTATCAGACGGTTCATGCATGTTGTTGCATGTTAGGAAATTGGAGTTAGTATTCTCTGTACTAACATTAGCTCTCTGGTTTCCTTGATCAACTATCTTCTTCTTGTAGTCACGAGCATAGTGAAAAAATTTATTGCAATAATAACATCCAACCTTTGATTTGTTAGATATTTGATTATTTTTGAAGCTTATGTTGTTGGTGTTTCCACTTTCATGTTCATGCTCTTCTTGGCCATCTCTTTGATCACCATATCTTCCACCTTGTCCTCTGCCTCTCGATCGACCTCCGCCTCGAGCTCTTGAAATATAAACTTGACTTTTGAAAACAGTTTCTAAAGTGGAACCCTTATTTATATCTATCATTGCCTCATGTGATAGAAGTGATCCCATCAACTCATATGTCAGTTTTACAAATCCTTGGCTTCTTCTATGGATTTTGCCACTACATCAAACTTGGTAGACAAAGATCTAAGGACCTTCTCAATAAATGTTCGATCTTTAATTTCTTCACCATAATTTTTTAATTGATTTACTACAAACATGACCTGATTCATAAAATTATCGATGTCTTTTGTCTCCTTCATCTGCAGACTTTCAAAATCTCTCCTAGTATTTTGCAATTTAACAATATTGACTTTTTCCATACCTTGATAGCTTGTCACCAAATTTTCCCATGCTTCCTTTACTAAAGACATGATCATAATCTTCTAGAACACTACTCGGTCCTCTCCCTGATGGATAAGAAGCAAAGCTTGTGCATTCTTCCTTTTGTATTTCTTCCATTGTTCCCTCTCTTCATTATTGAGGGCTCGTTCTTCTGCGTCATTCTAAGGTTCTGCAAACCAAAACTTGACATGATCCCAAAAATCATGCACTTTTAACATAGTCTCCATTTTAATGGCCCACACATCATAATCTTTCCCAGTGAAAAAAGGAAGTTGTGGCTGAAAATTGCTTGTTGCTATTTTCTTAAAAAATTTCACTTCTCTTATGAAACCCTAAGCTTCCTTTTTTGCTTTTTTCTTTTATATATGCATTTCTAAGCTAAAAATAATCCTTATAATAAAACCCTAAATTCTTATTTTATATTAAAAAAACTTATAAAAAAATTCTTTATATATAAAATAAAATTTATGATAAACTCCCCTTATTAAAAACCTTATTATACTATCTCTACTTTTTAAGTCTTTTAAAAAATTCCTTTTGAAAAACCTTTTAAAAAAAAATTCCAATATTTTAAATCATGAAGGCATCATATATTTCAAACCTTTATTCTTTTAAACACATATGAACCGTATGACTTTTACCTTCGTGCTTTTTGTTCACTAACGCGTGCCAAGCATAGTAATATGTTGAGTTTTTTAATAACTAACGCATCTGAAGTGCATTGTGGTAGAATTTAACGCTCGTCACCTCAAATTGCACTGTGGTAGTGCGCTGACGTTGCAGAAACAAAAGGACCCCACGTGTTACGCGAAGCTGGTAAGTTTATCCACTGTAGAACAGCTCTCTGTTGATCCCACCAGCGTTATAACACTCTGAATATAATGTAACATATGCGTTATAGCTTCAAATAAGAGAGGAAAAAAATCTCTTCTCACACACGGATGATTGTTGATTCGCTCACCTTGGCTCTTTGTAACCTCGCTCTGATACCAATTTTTTGTAAAGGCAGAAGAGTAAAGGCACAAAATCACACAAATAATTCACACACAAAAACACACATGAGCTCCAGCTCTTCTATTGATCACACAAACTTCAATCTCTCTGAATACAATGAACCTAGTGAAGGGTATTTAACCTTTTGGACTAAAGACTAGCTTGACATGCACACACTTAACAAACTCATCTATCACATAACTCGACTTAACCATTACATAACTCGACTTGAATCAACGCTCACTTAACTGACTCTGTAACTCTTCATGCGGGAGTTAATTAACTATTTTAACAAAATTTTCTATGTCAGAAACAGATCTCGTATATTTTCGAATTCTTGTAGATGGATGTTGGTGTTCATTATCTGGTCATAAAATTTTCTCAGCAGGAAACTGATCCCATACCTTGTAGCGAGTTTATATAGATTAACGTTTGTGTTCAGAAAATTTTCTCATCATCATCATGAGGAGAAAATTTAAATGATGATCATTATCTCATGGTTACTTTTGTTGTTTAGTTACAACATTTGAATAAATGGTAGGCAAAGCTTTAAACATGATAAACTATGGAGACTTGGAGGATATTGGATCAGCAAAGTTCCCTCGGAGGATATTGGATCATCAAAGTTTGCAATCGACCCATTGGAGACTATCATGAGAGCGTTGGAGGGATATGATGGAAGGAAGTGCGGTTTTACGGCATACTCACCTCTAGGGAAGGAAATAATTTGCAGCAATTGGGAGATGGATGTGGTATTTATCCAAATGGGGTTGGGGGTTCACCTACAGCATCTGGACAAGGAAATAATTCACTTTCATACCTCCATAAACAGTTGGGGTCATTGAGGGATGCATTCAGAGATTTGAAAGATGGATGTGGTAATCGTACAAAAGTAGTTGGGGCATTCAAGGATTCATTTAGAGATATTATTAGGATGGATTTTATTAAAATTGGATCAAATCACTTAAGTACTTGAAATTGTTGTATTTCAGCATCCGATGGAGTAGCATGCTCAAGTACTTTGAATTGGAATTGAAGATTTTTGTATTTTTAATTTGAACCATACAATAAGTTGTTGTTGGGTAGTTTTTTTTTACCACTTGAGTTCAAACAAGTTCAAATATGTCTTGAATCTTAACATTAGAGCTATTGTCAAATAGGCCTTGAATTTTAATATTATAAGGATTGTGAAAGATAATATTGCAACACTAAGAATGTTTTAGCAATGGACACATTTACTTGATTAATTATGTATAAAAAAGTTATGGGTTAACTTTAATCATGTATACAAAAGTTATGGGTTAATTTTAACTTGAGAAATTTTTTATTTATATCTCTTATTATAAAATGGACCATTTTGACAAATAAAATTGGCTTATGTATAAAAAATGTTATAAATAATAATGAGAAATTTATTATTAGAATTGGAATAATCTCAAATATCTAGGAAATTGGTGGGCGGGGAGCCACTTGGTACGAATTTAATTTTTTTAATTGATTAAAAGTAACAGACCATTTTGCTTTTTTTTTTTTTTTTTTTTAATATATAAATGAATGTTATAAATAATAATGATGAATTTATTAGAATTGGAATAATCTCAGATCCCAAAGAAATTAGGGGCCACGGAACCACTTGGCACAAATATAATTTTTTAAATTTATTAAAAGTCAATGCAAACTCTGTAACACAATACAAATGAATGTTATAAATACTAATGTGGAATTATCATGTAGGAATTTATTAGAATTGAAATAATCTCAAATCCCTAGGAAACGTGGCAAAAATATAATTTTTCAAATTTATTAAAATTCAATGCAACCTAACAAACTCTCTAACATGCACACGCACTACAACGCTTGATAAACATTCGGACCAAGCATATTCCTAGTATCAATTTAGGCCCTAAATTAAAAAATTAAAATAAAATTCAACATATTCAACCACCTTAAGTTGAAAAAAGAAGCCTTCCACAAATTATAAAAAAAATATAATATTAACAAGTAATTAATTTTAAAAATATTTTACTTCAAAATACAAAATTATAAATTAAAATTTTAATTATTGAGATAAAATAATATTATATTGAGGGGTGTTTATTTTTTATTAATATTAATAAATTTAAAAAATATTTTACTTAATGAGGCATGTCAAGGAAGCCTCTTGGCTTAAGCCCAAGGTGACACTTCATGGGACACTTCTAGAAAACTCAAGAGGTATAACAACTACTTGCAAATCTCCTCATTGTTGTTGGTTGTGCATGGTAATGGGAGTTAAGGTGGTGGAAGAAGAAAGTTTTTTTGGATGTTCAGGGTGGCCTTCTACCTTCGCCATCCCTAGTCTTTCAAACTGAGATAAGGATGAGTGGAATGTCACCTAGTTTGGGAGACACTAGGTTTTCTATTTCAGCAATTTAAAGCATAAGGATTTGGTACTTGGGCTCATAGACGTCTGCTCAATCATTGGGTTGGGTATTTGTTTTTCAAGGGGAGAGACAATGCTTGAGCCAGGAAATTAAGGTGTCATGGTTGCAACTCTTGTCAATTTCCAATCCTCTGGTACATTTCCTTCTCCAAGCTGTAAGTATTTCTCAAAATATCTCCTCTAGTGGATCTGCTTATTTTTATTGAAGGGTATCATTGTGCTTCATGGAATTTGTGTTTGTATTTGTAGATGGTATCTACGAAATATTGGCAGAGAGAGGGCTAGACCACTTTTTATCATTGTGGTATGAGTTTGTGGTCAAGAGTTATGGTCTTGATGGTGACCCTTTTGAGGGCTCATCTCCCTTAATAATTTTTTGCTATTGTGAAAGGGTTATCATTATTTCTTCCAAGCTTCTTTTATATAGTGCCTTCCCTTCTTGGAGGGGTTTCGTTCTAGTGGAAAGTTGGGAGGATTGGGATGATGATTGTTGGGGTTGTCCTTTCCTCATTATTTTTTGTAATTTTTTGGTGACCCAAAGGTGGTGAGGAGGCTTGGCCTCATGTTTCCTTATGGGCTTAGTGTGAGTGGTAGTTCCTATAGTTCAAGAAAGTTGGGGGGTGTGGGGGTTGTTGGGGGCGAGTCCCAAACAAATTTTCTCCTTATAGCTCACATCATTATATCTGCATTAGACTTGGAAACAAAACCAAGGATTGAAGAATTCAAAGAAAACGACATAATGTGTTGGGTTTTCATTTGGAGTAAGTTTGATACCTTATAGGCCATTCAATGCCAGTGTGGTTGCGTGCATAGGGCTGGTGGGTCATAGGGCCATGGAGCATAACACTAGGTAGAGATTTGGGATTTAGGTGAAGAATTGGATCAATAGGCTATCCATTCTCTAGGAAGAATAAAATTTCCCCATCCATTTGATTCTTTGAAAAACCAACTCCAACATGTTAATTTTCTCTCGGGACAACACACTCGATATTGGTACGAAGACAAGAATGAAATTACTAGTTTTATGAATGATCTCTAGCATAATTTGTGGCACATGATGGACCAAACAGTAGCTTTGCATTGTGACCAAAAAATAATTCATGAGAGGCTAGATCGTTTGGAAGGAAGAATGGAACATATGAAGGGACACTTCCATAAATATTTTTGTCCTCCTTCGCTAATAGGAAATAACGCGAATAATCTAGTTTCGGGAAAACTCTTATATCAAGGATGAAAATTAGGTCTATTCTAGTTTTTGGTATCTTCTAGTATTTTTGGGCTATCTGTATGCGGTTTATTAGTTTTCTCTTGTCATTGACAATGTGTTTATGTTATTATATTTTTTCTAATAATTCTGGTAGGATTAAGGTCAGAAGCTTTTTGTTTAACAATTACTCACATTGTATCTTTGACATGAATACGGTCGACATATTTTTGTTTAACAACTACTCACGATGTATCTTTGACATGAATAAGGTCAGAAGCCTTTTTTTAACAACTACTAATGATTCATCTTTGACCTAAATTAATAGAAAGTTTAGACTTAAAAATATATATATATATATTTTACTTAAAAATAAAATAATTATAAATTGAATTTTTAATAATGAGCAAAAATAATATTATATCAAGGGAGTGGCAGGAAATGTTTATTAAGAATCTCTTCTAATAATAATTTTTTTTCTGTAACCCTTTTGACGGAAGACTCAAAGTTCATCATTGCCAATAATCTAATAATCCATATTGCTAATGATCTAATAACCTCCCCATAATAGGTCGTGGAATGTTATAAAGAAGATTGGAGGTAATTTTTGTAGTTTCGTATTTTTTTTTTTCATATCCTAAGAATTAATACACCTTTCCCGTAATTTTTTTCATATTCAAATAATTAATAAACCATTCCCATAAGAATAGGAAGGAATGTCATCAATAAAATCCAATTTTTCATATTATAAGAAATAACAAACCTTCTTTATAACATCAAGTTGCAAATTCTATAAAGAAGATTTAAGGTAGTATCCCATGCTATGGCTAATCATGGAGGTCATTTGAAACTTGATGAAATGTATGGCTAATCACAAAGGACATTTGAAACTTGGTGAAATGTTTGTTAATGGATAAAATTCATTAATAAACAAGATATGAAATGTATTAAAATGTTGTCTTTAAATTATTTTTTTTCAAAGTTAAGAGAAATGGCAAGTGTAAATATAAGGAAGTATATAGGTGTAATGTTTAAATTCCCCTAAAAATTTGTCCATTTCTCACTTCTACCAAAACTAATCAAAATTCCCACGAGGCTGTAGTACAGGTAGCCCGTAACACCCATCTCCTACGTCTAGCTCACCTCATGAGATACAAAGGATGAATACTCACATGCATTACATGCATAGGGTCCATCCATTTAATTCGCTTGTGTTTACAAGGTTGCAAGCAGATGGCCCCAAGATGCCCATATCCTCGATCCTCACCCCATTAGGGTCAGCAACAAAAACATTTTAAAAGATCGATTAAAACATTTTCTCTATAAATACCTCAATTAAAGGTGATAAATTATCCATATCCCTTAATAGTGAGGGTATGATTATTCGAACAGTTTTAATGAAGCCTTAATCAAAGCCCGAGCAGATTTGTCTTGGCACTATACGGTAAGTTATTTGTTTTAAATAGAGTAGTCTTTTAGTTATTCTAGACTAAGTTATTTGTTTTAAATAGAACAGTCTTTTAGTTATTTTAGAGTTCCTTTAGCTATTTTGAAATACTTCTTAAAAATATATATAAAAGAATGATTCAACAATTTATATATATATATATATGTTAAAGTTTATTATTATTATTTTTTAAATTAATAAATCTGCAATATTAATTTTTTATATTATTTGAATAAAATAAATATATTAATTTATAGATAACTATTTTTATTTTACAAATTTTCCAAGATAAACTAGCTTGTAATATAGCTACCTTTTAATTTGTAATAACTTTTTACATTTTCCAATCGTCATGAAATTCAAATCCTTTTTAGTAAAATACAATCTAACATAAACCATAACAAGTAATTCAGGGCACTATATCCTTACTAATAGTTGAGAGTAATATCCATTATAAGTACTATGAAAAGAGCACATTCTATTAGTGATACTCTCTTCACTCTAAACCTAATGTTTTCTTGTGTTTTTTTTTTTTGTAGGGGTAAACTCGATCCTCTTCAAAATGTTACCTCAACATATATTAATTTATCTTAGTTTCTTTTTAAAGTGGTTGGCAAGATTGTCTCCAATTAAGTTTTCCTTCATTTCTCATATTTTAATAAATTAATTCTATAAAAGAAATTCGCGTTTTAATAAATCAATTCTATAAATAATTTCTTTTATAACAATAAAAAATAATAAAAAACTTTTCATAATAATACCAATAAACCTAGAATTTCAATGTTTTTAAATAAAAGATATATTTGTTATACAACCACCAAATAAATTTCAAATTCCTTCCCACGCTTATCTAACAAGGTCTTACTATGTAATCAACTTTTAACATATTGGCTTCAACACAATGTTATAAAAGTGGGATAACCCATGAACAACATTGAAAAGAAAAAGGAAATATAAAGAGGACCATGCCCTTCTAAAGAATTTGAGAAACATGAGGCTTTTGGTTTCCTATTTTTCATTACTAAATACATCTTTATTAAAAAGAAACAAATTGAAATGATACTTGATTTTACCAAATATTTTATAAGCCCGGAACTACTCGTAGATGAACGTTGGCTTTCATTATCAATGTTGTTTGTGGTAGGGAAAGTTTCTCAACCAGAAACTGATCTCCTACACTGTTGCGTAATTACATAGATGAACGTTTTCTCCGTCGTCGTTTACATATGGACGTGGCCTGAAAATTTTCTCAGCCCGAAACTGAGCTCGTAAGCTTGGATGATAGGCAAATTATACAACACGGCGTGATTTTCCTGCTAAAAAATTGTCCTATTGTTTTTCCTAGTACCGATCTTATCAAAACAAAACCATCAGTTTTAGATTTAAAATTCCTACCCTGATAGACTAATCTAATCAGATTTAGAATTCAATTCCTACCCTATTCGACTGATCTTCTAAAAATATTAATTTTATATTTGAATTTCTTAGTTTTAGATTTGAAATTCTTACCCTGGTAGACTGATCTCCTAATCTCCATCAGTTTTAGATTTGAAATCCTAGGTAGACTGATCTTCTACATGGACGTTGGCATTCATTGTCAGTGGCTAGAAAATTTTCCAAGCATGAAACTGATTTATCCATCCAGTTTACATAGACAGACGTTTTACATAGATGGAAGTTTATATAGTAGTGTGTTACATAGATAAACGTTTTATCTGTCCCTTTTACATAGATGAATGTTGGCGTTCATTATCAGAATTGTTTGCTTAGGGTCTACAAGAAATTTAAAATCGTGTATATAAATACATGCTTCCTCTTGTGCTATGAATTTTATGGGTGTCTGCAAGAAACTTAAAGCGCTTGTAAATACATGCTTCACCTTGGCGTGCAAATTTCACTATTTTTCTTTGTCATAGTATATCGAGTCTAGTAATTGCTTGAAAGAGAGTGCATAAATTATCAAATTTTGAGGTGCATTAAAAATCGAGGTACATACGCATTAAAAATCACTAATGAACTTTACACTCTGATGTTGAATATCAAACACCCATATCATCCTGGGCTTGCTTTGGAATGGCGTTGTCTATGAAGGTTACAAATAAATTTGGTTGGAAGTTTTTTTTGGAATTTGGTGAATTTTTTTCAAAAAATCTGAGCAGAGCAGTGTTTGAATTAGTTCAACACCATCAAAACTCTTAATAACCTAAAATATTTAAATCTTTAAATTTGACAGCTCTAAACAAATTTCCCAAAATTTCTATTAAATTTTAACAAAAAATCATTGTTGTTAAAGCCTCTTTAAACTAATCTCTGTGCAATATATTTCATATTAAATGCACCACTCCACCATTACAACTCACAAAGAGTTCCATGGATCTGTAAACACCAATCTAAATTTCTCAGTGCAATAACTCGTCTCGTCACCTAATGACTATTCTCAGTGCACTTCGATCAGTGCAATAACTCCTCTCGTTACCTCATGACTATTTTTGTTGTTTAGTTAACATTAATTTCAAATTTTAAAGTTCGGAAGGGTACAGATAGTTAAACCTTGTCTGTATTTCCTCAGTACAGTTAACTCGTCATCTCATGATTACTTTTTGTTAATTCCAAATTTTAACGCATGAGCATTTGAATAAATTATGACCATCATCTCATGATTAGTTTTGTTGATGAGTTAGTGTTCATTTCAAATTTCAGCATGAGAGTATTTGAATAAATGATAAGCGAAGGCCGTAGTCATGATAAACTATGAAACATTCCAGTACTTCTAGGATGGATTAGCAAAGTTAGTTGACCCACTGAAGACTGTGAGAGCGTTTGAGGGATATGATGGAAGGAAGTGTAGTTTTATGGCACATCCACCTCTGGATAGGGAAACGATTTGCAGTAAGTGGGATATGGATGTGCTATTTCTGTTGAAATATTAATTTCAACTGCAGATTAAAAAGACAGATTGCGACAACATTCTTTTGTATTGCTTGCACGCCACCATGAATCTTTTAAAACTCTGCAAATTCCAGTTTTTGATGAAGGCCGTAGCCATGTCTCCCTGTGATCGCATTGAAAGGTTTTGGTTTCAAAACACGCAACCGAGAACTTAACATTCTGCCATACCGCCATTAAACCAACTCACCAACCAGCATTTAAATCTGGCACGTCGCTTGAATTTTTGAATATGCTAGGTCAACACTAGCAGCCAATCAGATTTTATCGCACAAGTTTTAGGATGATGTCATTGAGGAGATTTTGTATGCGATAATTTTATGCATATGAGCTTAGTTTTTCATTTGAAGTCCGGGGGTCCCATCGTTGACCAATCACAGAGCGATCGCACGGGTTTTGGCCCTGACGTCAACAAAGATATTTTTTTTATGCGATAAATTTTTCAATGGAGTTTAATTGCCGGTTTGGAATCCGCGACAAAGGATTGAAACATTGGTTTAAAATTTTTTATGCGGCATACGTTATATGGCTTCAAAACCATTGTTAAATGTTTTTTTGTTTTAAAGTGCCACGACTAGAGTTTTGTTTTAATATATGTATAAAGTTAATATACATATATATTATAAAATTTTAAGTTTATAACATATATATCTTTCAATAGTTTTTTTTTATACTGTGTGTCATATAAAAAGGAAAAGAGCCCAAAGGAAAAAGGGTCGACTGTGTATTTTTTTCGTATTGAGCCCGAATGCTAAAAAAAAAAAAGTGTTGCTGTGTATTTCTTTTTTGGAGAGACAGAGTGTGAAACTCTGTATTAAAAAAAAACAGAGAGCAGATTTTGTAAAGCACTGTGTGTGCATTTTGAAAAAGATAGAGAACAGTTTTTTCATTGTGTGTTGTAGCAGCCAATAGAATTTTTTTTTTTGCAAATCCCAGAACAACAGTTCTGTGACATCCTTGTAACAATTTTTTTTTCTTAATGAAATAGAAGTATTGTGTGCATCGCTGTCCATTGAATCTCTGTGTTGAAGTTGGGGAATTTTTTATTCCTCTCTTGTTTGGAATCATTTAGAAATTACAACATGGTATCAGAGCTATTCCAGGCTCTTTCAAGTTTGTCAAAGAAGCTTAAGGAAGGAGTTGTTGAAGCAGTTCTCCAGCAGTGTGAAGGCTCAGCAAAAGTCCAAGTATTTTACAAAAATAGAGTGTTTGTTTTGTGTTTAAAAAAGTGCAATCCAGAGAAGTATTTTTGAAGATAGAGTTTGTATCTTAAGCAGAGAGACATTTTTCTTAAAAACATAGTCAAGTTTAGAGCATAGTTCAGTATGCTAGCCATGGCAGGAGCCAACACAAGCGCGAGTATTGGAAATACTCAACTCCCATAATTTAATGGGAAGAACTATGACTATTGGGCAATAACCATGAGAGCCTTGTTTGCCTCTCAGGATTTATGGGAGTTTGTTGAAGATGGTTTTGAAGAACCAACAGATGAAAATGCCTTTAATTCCTTAACATAGGCAGAGAAGAATTTGTTGAAGAGGAATAGGAAGAAGGACTCAAAGGCCCTCTTCTATCTCTATCAAGAAGTGCATGAAAGTGTGTTTCCAAGGATAGAAACAGCTAAGAGGTCCAAGGATGCATGGGATACTCTCCAGACTACCTATCAAGGTATGGAGAAGACGAAGACAACAAAGCAACAATTGTTGAAGAGAGACTTTGAAACTCCATGTATGAAAGAGTCTGATAACAAAGACTCATTCTTCACACATGTGATTGGGTTGGTTACCCAGATAAGGTCTCATGGAGAGACACTTGAATAAAGAAGGATAGTGGAGAAAGTATTGAGGAGCTTACCCTCAAGGTTTGATGTGATAGTTACAACCATTGAAGAGATAAAATATCTCTCAAAGTTTATTGTTGATGAGCTTCATGCATCATTGATGACTCATGAACAAATATTGGGAAGAACAACAAACTCATGTTTGGAGCATGCCTTCAAGACCCAAATTTCCTTTAGAAGAGGAAGAGGTCAAGGCAGAGGAAACAACAGAGGAAAAGGAAGAGGCAGAAGCCAAAACAGAGGAGGAAGAAACAACCCTGCAAATGCTAGTGGAAGGGGCAACAATCAAAATCAGAACCAAGGCCAAGGAAGCAGCCAACAAGGTGGAAAAAATCAAGCACATGGACAAAGGTATGATAAATCCCAAGTCCAATGTCATTACTGTAAAAAGTATGGCCATTATGCTAATGAATGTAGGAAGAAACCGAGTGACATGGGTAATAGACCCAGTGCTAATTTTACTAAGGAAAATATCAGTCAAGAAAAAATGTTTTTAGCATGTAATATGGCTGAAGAAAAGAGTGAAGATATATGGTTTATAGATTCAGGATGTAGCAACCATATGACTGGAAACATTTCCATGTTTTCCTGTTAGATGAAAATGTAAAGTCTTAAGTAACATTAGGGACAGACAGTAAGGTCTCTGTCATGGGAAAAGGCAGAGTAAGTGTTTTGACAAAGAAAGGAGAAGGAAGATCCATATCAGATGTATACTATGTGCCTGGTATGAAGTGTAACCTCTTGAGCATTGGATAACTCATTCAAAATGGGTACAATGTTTTCTTTGAAGATGATGTATGCACCATCATGGATAAACCACCAAGAAAGCAATGCATTGGATAAGTGAAGATGACAAGGAACATAATATTCCCTCTCAAGATGAGAGCATATTTGAAGAAAGGAGTTGAAATGGCAGCAGTGACAGAAGAGACTTACCAAAGAGAAGCAAAGTATGAAAATTGGTTATGGCACTTGAGATTTGGACATCTCAACTTGGGAGGTCTGAATTTGTTGCATAGGAAAGGAATGGTAAAGGGATTACCAATGATTGAGAAACTCGATAGCCTATGTGAAGGCTGCATGTTGGGCAAACAACATAGATAAAGCTTTCCATCAGGAAAGAGCATAAGGGCAAAGACACCCTTAGAAATTGTGCATTCAGATTTGTGTGGAACAATGCAAACACCATCACTAGCAAGAAACCAATATATACTGACTTTTATTGATGATTAAACAAGAAAAACTTGGGTTTATTTCTTGAAATATAAGAGTGAAGTGTTTGAGAAATTTTGCCACTTTAAGGCTCTTGTTGAGAACCAAAGTGGGTAGCATATAAAAGTTTTAAGAACTGATAGAGGAGAAGAGTATATATCAAAATAATTTCTGCGTTTTTGCAGAGAAAATGGCATACACAATAAATTTACAACAAGGTACACACCACAGCAAAATGGAGTTGCTGAAAGGAAAAATAGGACCATCATGGATATGGTAAGAGGTATGCTGAAGGAATTTTTTTTTCCAAATGAGTATTGGGTTGAAGCTGTACATTGTGCAGCATACATCTTGAATAGATGCCCAACCAAAGCTGTAATGAACAGAGTTCTAGAAGAAGCATGGAGTGGCATAAAGCAACATGTCACCCACATGAGAGTTTTTGGTTGTGTGGCTTATGCACACATTCTAGATCAGATGAGGAAGAAGTTGGACAATAAGGGGGAGAAGTGCATATTTATTGGATACAATGAAGAATACAAAGCATATAGATTATGTTAGGGTCACCATAGTTTTGCAAGATTGGTAAATAAAAAACTGCAGAGCCAACATCAAACTACTTTGGAATCAAAGGACCTAGCCATCCTAGATTCAGAGAGGGATCTCTCTATGTATGTGTTCAAAGATATGATCTTTAAGGCTTTTAAATATGATTTTAGGCTAGTTGGGCAAGGATATTATGAAGATGAAGGAAGTCTATATGAAGGGTGAAGGTGTGAGTAAATGACAGAATGGTTCAGCTGGTAAGATAAGCAAGGAACAACTTCAATCCATTGGGCTATTGAGTCATAATAGGATTTAATTGGAAAAAAAGTTTCAAAAGTGGTCCATGGGGCAAGTCATCTATGTCAAAGGATCTCTTTAAGTTGATTTTATGGAATGAAACACTAAGAAATGGAGTGGGGAAATCAAACAAATGAAGAAACAAAGGGCAGACTAAAATCAGGTAAGTACTTTGAAACTAGCTTGCTTTTGGCATGCACTAAAGAGAAAGAAACAAAAGTAATCTAAGATCAGGTAAGTGCTTTGAAACTGGCTTGCTTTTGATGTACTTTCAACAGAAAAACATTAAAAAACGAAGAATAGCCTAAGATCAAGTAAATACTTTTAACTTAGCCTGCTTTCAGCATATTCAAAGGGAAAACATTCAGGATAAACATAAAAAGTAGTCTAAGATTAGGTAAGTACTTTTAAACTAGCATGCTTTCGACATAATCGTAAGGGAACCTTTCCAAGCAACTGTTGGAGAAGAAACTAAAGGAAAGGGATAACCATAGAATTCTCTAGCTCAATCTTTAATTAGCAGATTTTTCAAGAACATTCGAAGACAATATCTCAAGTTGTACTCAGGAAGTATGGGCTTGTCAACACTTCACTGGTTATACTCTATTGAATTACCTTCAAATTAACAATCAGCAGAAAACATAAAGGATAAATATTTATTAGTGAGACTTAGGGTACTTCAGAAGTAAATCCTAATCTATATTTTTTTTTCTTTATCAGAGAATAGTGGACGGAATGAAAACATAAAGAAAATAACAATTTACAGTGAGAAACACATCACCATTGACATAGACCAGGATCCCATAAATCAGCTGTTTGTATTTGATGTTCAAACCAGTTACAATCTTCAAGTCTAGTGGGTCTCTACAGCTTCCAAATTCTCATCTCAGCTTATGTGTATTCAATTACAAACAGAGCTGCAACAGCCTCAAAAAACTATTTACATACAATAGGTATCCAGAGACCAACCCCTAAACTGTCTTCTATAGAAGTATTTATAGAAGAAAGAGGAGGTGGAGTGTAAGAAGGGTTCATTTGTTTAATTAATACAGAGTAATGGTGTATTGACCTTTGGGAGGCCTATGAGAGAAGATTTTGAATGCTCATCTCCACTTGAATCAATTTTTCATTAAGTTTCATCACCTTTGGTTACCTTTGTTGACTTTTGAGGGTTTTAGGTAGGTGGGTGGTTAATGTTGAGCTACCTTTTTTTTTTTTTAAATATCCCTGACTGTTTAATGAATATGCATTCATGGTTCCTTCTTTGGAGGAAATAAACCTGTAGGTGGCAGTTATGGCCTTTATTTCCTCAATGATGTGGCATTCGGAGGCTCCTTCAATGATTTTGTGCTGATCTGGTGGCTTTAAACACTATTATAGCTGTGATTCTGCTTTATGCTCTCATAATCATCTCGGAGCCTTTAATCCTGACCTGTTGAATGTGTTGATCTTTGCACTGTGTTTTAACCTTAACACAATAGGGTTTAACTCTTTAATCCTTCACATTTATGCACAAAACCCTTTTAGTTTCGACCGTTCATTGGCTTTTACTTTATTTGATATGTCTGAATTGTTTATCTTTAAAACCTATTTTAACCTTAAAACCATAGGATTTGAAGCTTTCAAGCTTCGATCTTTTACGCTGGAGTTTCTTCAATCTTTGAATCTTCAACTTTTACTGTCTTTTCCTTTATCACTATGGACTAGAGGTTCTTGGTGTGATGGAGAGTCTTAATGGTATGACCAGCATTCACACAACATAGTCCAAACCTTTGGATGAGACCAGACAGCCTCCTTCCTTTGTGATTTAGCTTCCAATACATGGAAGACTTTGGCACTGTCTTTTTGCAAGTTCTAGATAGGGTTTCCGCTCCAAAAACTATGGTAAAAACTTGCAAAAAACCACAAATTTTTTTATAAAAAACCTCCGATGGGGGGTTTGATTGCGTAGGAGGCTGACGGAGCAGAGGAGTGATGTAGAGGTGGGTGATTATGCAGGTGGAGGAGGCTTATGGAGGAAAACAGGCGAAAATCCAATTCAAGCAGTATTTGGCGCGAATTGGACAAAAGTGGTTTTGAAATAACACGGGTGGTTATCGTGCGACCCTCGGGCGGTAAGTGGTTTTGCTCGAAGGGAATGTGAGTCCATTGATCACTCACCACGTGGATTTTTCGATACCGCTGGTATCGCATGACTTTGGAGTTTTAAACTTCAGACGAAAACATTGTGCGATATGAAATACATACTGTCGGATGAGGGGGAGGAGATCCGACGGTGTGGGTTGGGTGCGATGAAAAAGTTGCACGGTGGGAGTTTGAAGTGGGGGGCAGGTGTCGGGATGTGATAGGAAGGGTCTTTTGCATAGTGGATGGTAGGACCCGGCGAAGTTGGGTTGTCGGGTTTAATAGAGACTGTTGGATCTATAAGATCAATGGATAGGATTCATTTGCAAGGGTGAATGAATGGCAGGATTTGGGTGGAAGGAGGATAGGGGAAGGGGCACGATAGGCATTTGATCTTTAACGATCAACGGTTGGGATTACTTCGTAAAGTGACAAGGCGGGGATAAGGGGAAAGGAGGAAAAGGGAGGAAGGGAAAGGCGGGCTCAAAGGGTTAGGGACTTAGCGCTGGGTAATGGTCATGCGGAGGGAAAAGGTGACCATGGGTTAAGGAGAAAAGGACCTATCACATCGGAAGAAAATTTGTAAAGAACAAAGCGGGTTTATAACAAGAAAGGCCGATGCGGTGAAGGGGGCTAAAGGTTTTAGGCACTCGGTTGCAGGACCAGGTTGTATGGTGGAAGGGGTCGGGGCTCAAACCCAAAGGGGCTTAAGCCTGAGGGTAAAAAAGGCCTAAAATGAAACTTTTTTAGGTGTTCCGATAGGAGGAGTGAGGGTTTTTAAATCATTACAAGGGATTTTTAATGATTTCAAGAGGGGTTTTTTTAGGGAAAATGAGGAGAAATAAGGGGAAATGAGGGCTGGAAAATGAGTGAAAAATAGGTTTAGATAATGATGGAAGAAAGGTCTAAAAGCAGTGATTTTGGACGCCAGCATGGCTCCTTGGTGGGTTTTCTTAATGGAACATCAATGAAGATTACTTGTTGAGTTTAGGCAGCACAAGAAGTCTTCAAGAGTGAGTAGTTTTGCATAAAAACAATCTCTTGAAGGCTCATGACTTATTTTTAGCCATCATTTGCTCAGTCAAAAATTTACTAATGGCTAATAGATTGTATAACCCATCCACCATGAAGTTTGTTATAAGCAGAGATGTGCAATTCATTGAAGAAGAATCTTGGGATGGAAGCATTGAGAAAATAGTGAATGTGAAGAGCTGTTTGTCTCATGATGATGATGAGGAAGAAATGGCTGAAAGGAACACCTCATTAGCAGTACCACCTCCCCCAACACAAGGACAACAAGGGACACCACAAGCAGGAATGAGAACACCCTTGAGAAGTGATAACAGTGCTTCTCCAAGCACACCACAAGGAGCATATTTGAGTGCTTCTACAAGCACAAGTACAACAAGTGAAAGAGGAACTAGATTCATAAATTTGAAAGAGATTTATGAGCAAGAGGCAGCAAATGAAGGTATGAACTCTTTATTTGCATTGTATTGTCATGTTGATGATCCTATTCATTTTGAAGAAGCTATACAAGATAAGAAATGGATAGATGCTATGGATGAAGAAATGAATGTAATAGAGAAAAATAAAACATGGGAATTGGTTGATCTCCCAAAAGGCAAAGAAGTTATTGGAGTTAAATGGGTTTATAAAACCAAAAGCAATGCTGAAGGTAAGATTGAAAGGCACAAGGCTAGACTTGTTGTCAAAGGCTACAAGCAGCAACAAGGTAGAGATTATGAAGAAACATTTGCACCGGTTGCAAGAATGGAAACAAGAAGAGCAGTGTTGTCCATAGCAGCACAACACAAGTGAAAGGTTTACCAAATGGATGTGAAATTAGCATTCCTAAATGGATGTATTGATGGAATTAGCTGAAAGTTTGTAATACAGTTGAGGACATGGTTGTCAGAAGTTGGATAGTCCATCACACTACTTCTCAGCCCATGGAAACATGTCATCTGGTTGGAGGAAGGTCACTTGTTAATACTATTACAAATAATCAAGTCCTGGGAACTACAAATTTTGAGGAGCTCAGTGTCGAATAAGTTCTCAGTTTTGTCTTCAAAGTTTCTCTTAAATATATTAGCTAATTAGTTACCATCTTAATCAAACCGTAAGGGGTCAAGGTTAGAGTTATTGGTTAACATAATATATTGGTTACTATCAGTTCTAGCAGTGAACTCATCAAGAAAAAGGATATTACCTTCATTCTTTAGGTTGTGCATGTCTTTTTATAAGGTATTGAAAGGACAATTCTTATCCAAGTTGTTTTTCTTATAGGATGTAGAGTGACATGTCTCTCCACGAGGTGCTCTTCTATAAGAACCCTCACTCATAAAATATCCTTCATGAAAAAATAAAATTCTCTTACATAAAGTGGCATATAACGATCCTCTCACAAAGTGACAAACATGGATCTCAAATCAAGAAACCATCTCAACAAAAATCAAATAAATACATGGCATCAATGCATATTATATCTCCATTTCCATGTATGGATTTCAAATGCACACCTCTACTGAAGAAACAAACAACATAGTTGAATTCTTGGTGAAAAATCATGAAATATGATTGTAAACTGGACCCCAATTTGACTGGTCAATTTTGGGCTCCTCGAGAATCTCAAAGTTTCCTCAAAAGATTCTATTATAGACACAAACAAAACATTTGTTTCTCGGATTAAAAAATGGATTGCACGATCAAACTCCTAGCAAAAAACTTGTTCAAATGAGTATAAACTTGGCATAATTCTGACATCGTAAAAAATCACCCCCCATGGAATCTTAAAGATTCCTCATAAAGAATATTCTTTAGAATATTCCCTAACTCATGCTCTGAAAATATTCCTAGAATATTCTTGAGATTCATGAATTCATTGGGCTACTTTCACCCTCATCTCTCATGTATTGTCCATGGTTCCCTTTGAACCATTTGAATGACATTTTATAAAAAATTGTGAGGGTGAATAAGATAAAGTGTGTGGTTGGCATAATGGTTAGCATAGTCATATTAGGTTCCTTGTTGTTGGGGAGGTTTTTGGTTCAAAACCCATGGACTACCAATTTTTCTTTAATATGGTTTTCAATCCCAATTTTAGTTTTAATATAGTTTTCAAACTATATAATATATTGTAACGACTCCCAAAACCATGAGAATAAGACAAAAATGGAGGTTGCACAATGCCAAGGCCACTTGGGCCTAATTTGAGGTGCCATGTGGAACCATGTGATCAATCCATGTGGAAATGTCTCATTGGTCCACATCATATTCCGAGAATTAATAAACCTTTCCCATTATTTGTTTCATATTCTAAAAATTAAGAAACCTTTCTCGTAAAAAAAACATGTCAAAGAATGTCATCAATAAGATCCAATTTTTCATATTTGAAGAATTAATAAACCTTCTCCATAACATCACGATGAGGAATGTTATAAAAAATATGTAATGTATTATCCCATGCTATGGCTAATCATGGAGGTCATTTGGAACGTCGTGAAATGTATGGCTAATCATGCAGTTAATTTGAAACTTGGTGAAATGTTTGTCAAGACATAAAGTGATATGAAACATTATAAAATAGTGTTTTTGCTTTTCATTTATTTGTTTCAAAGTTAAAAGAAATGTGGTTTTAATGACAATGAAATATATAGGGGTGATGTTTAAATTAGCATGAAAATATGTCTAATTTTCATTTCTAGTAACAATTATTGAAATTAGCTTTTTCAATCCCATCACTTTATTACTAGGTTTCTTTCTTCAGTGTTTTCTCTTTTCTTCAGTGGTTTATTTTTTTATGCTAAATAATTAATAAATAAATAAATAAAGATGGATAAATAAATAAATGTTCTTTCCTTTTTTAATTAATATGAATTTTCTTTTCCTTTAGCATTGTTTGAGAGTGTATGGTGCTTATGCTATTTTTCTTTCTTCTTTGCCTTCTATTTTTTATTTCTCTTTTTATTAAATTCATTTCCATGTCATGTTGAGCTTAATAAGTGTTCCAATTTTTAGTTATATTTATACATTGTGCTCATGAATATATATATATTTGGTATTGAATAGATTCCATAGTTTCATTTGTATAAACATTATTTTATTGTTTTAAAATTCTTTAATTTGTATTTTTATAAAAATAAACCTTTGTTATATATTTTTTCCATTTTATTATGTTAATTTATATTTTATTTGTTGAAATTCGTGATTATATTCATATGATGATGATGATGATGAAGACGAAGAAGAAGAAGAAGATACACTAATACCAATGCGGTCTATCGGACCTTAAAATAAAAGTAATAAATAAATAAATAAATAAAATAAATAAGTAAAATTGCGATTCTTCACAATCTTATTTCTATGGTAAAAAAGAAGAGTAGGAAGTGCTCTGAGATCACTACAGTTGGGCTGACTGACCAATGTGAGTAAGAGTCGAGCAGTCTAAGAGGAAGTGTTTTTCATCTTCCCCCCTCTAAGTATCAAAAAGTTGAGAGATTACATCGTCCTAGGGAGTCTTGGGCATAGGCCACCACCTCGTTTCAGTTCGAAGTTCATGAGAATTAGTTCTTATCATATAAATTTTCATTGTTTTCTTAGTGTTGGTCAAAACAGAGAGATAATTCTGGTTATTAAGGTTGGGGTTGATCACCTCCTTATTGTATCTTATATTTCTTTTACCTGCCAACTCGTTATCATCCCACATTTTATCCTTAAATTTGGAGGTAATAGTATCTGTGACACTATGCTTGCTTCCCATGATGATCTTCTCCTTTATCCCCTAGTGGTTGAGCCAAGACTGGACATCCTTATGCCACCCATGCTTGAGGAAATGGTGGGGGTTTTGACTAAAGTTAGAAGAAATCTTGGGAGGCCTCTTGGGTTCCATGTTGTAAAGCTTCTTTTTATACATCAGATACCTAAACATAGTCATGCTTTCAGTGGGGGAAAGGAAAAATTTGATCAGGAGGATAGGATAAGAAGTATTTCCCTTGATATTGAGGTTGTATCTTATGCATTTCTTTTGAACCATCTCAATATTTATCAACGACTCTTTGGATATAATACAATCCCAAATTTCACATCTATATAAGACAACAAGGGTGACGAGAGTCTCAAAGAGGAATTTTTTTTTTACTCCAAATACAAAGATCGATCAACTAAAAATGGTTTTCAATCTCATAATAAGATTTCCAACCTCCAATAATTCTTTTCTCAATGCTATAATTCTAGTTGAGCTAATGAGGAATGTCAAACCCAAATATTTATAAGAAGAAACCTGCTCTAAGAAATGGATATCATAGACAAAATTACCATGGGTGATATTTTTGGATTTAATTATCATGACTTTAGTCTTGCCACTATAAAATTTCATACCCATCTTGGAGCAATAATTATGAAGAGTCTTAAGTTTCTTGTTTAGGTCATCATGGATTTTTTCAGAAGAACAATATCATCAGCATAAAGGAGAAGAGTAATGATTAAATTAGCAAGATCAATGCCCTTGCAACCTGCAATTTCCAAACACTCCTCTAGCTTCCTGATGTAAATGCCAAAAATGGTAAGGGATAGGGGACACCCTTGCTTAACCCCGATATTACATTTAATATCTTTAGACCACCCTTTGTTGGTCTTAAGCTTGGCAACAACAGTCTTGTAGAGATAAATCACAACAATCCTCAACTCAAGAGGAACCATAATCTCTTTAAGTCTTTTCCAAATCTTATCTCGAGGAACAATGTCAGAATATCTTTTAAAGTCCACAAAACAACAGAAGAGATTAGATTTACTATTGCAACATTCCTCGACAATGATCTTGAGAGAAACAATATGGTTGATAGTTGAGTGATGAATCTTGAAACCAACTTGCCCTTTAGCTCTTTTACCATGTATTTCAAGCCAAAGGTTAATCTTCTTTTCAAAAATTAGCTCATATAGTTTGGCTAGGGTGTGGTTAATCATAATGGTACTGTAATTAGAGGGAATATTTTTGTCTCAATTTTTAAACATGAACACAATAAGGTTTTGTGTCCAAGGATTATGGAAGCCATCATTTACTTCCAAATTGAGAAGCTTGTGGAGATGAGGAATGAGGATATACATTCCCATTTTAAATATCTCTTCTTGGCATCCTTTAGTATCTTTAACTTTCCCACTACTGAGCTAATTAATCTGAGACTCAACATCTTCTAGAGAAAATATATCTTCCTTAATAGGAGAATTTAAGAAGGTTCCCATGGTGTTTGGAGATTCATATAACTTCTTTAGATATATGTCCTAATTTTCTAAGAGGATCAAATGATTATATCTTGTTTTACGAATAAGCATATTCCTCCAAAAATTTATGGACACAATTTTAAAAATGTGAAAAAGGCGATCTCGTCCCTTATTAATATATGCCCTCTTATTCCTTTTGATGATATATTTGTATATACTTATATTTAAGAGATTTACAGTTTCGTTAGGAGCACCTCTAATCACTTTCCTGGTAGTTTTATAGTCTTTTTCATACCAAGGGTTGGGAGTTATATTATTCTTTTTAAATGAAACCTCAATAGAGAAATTGTTAATGGTAGTGGAAAGGGTAGTCGTAAAATTGGAATAAATTTGATCAATGTTGTTATTATAATTCAGGGAGCCTAAATCCCTTTCTAGATCCTTTAATAAAAGGCTAACATTACTTCTATCAAAACGAGTGTATATTTGGATTTCACCGGTCTCTTGCATGTGGTTGGTATGTATAATGAGAATGAGGGTTAAAAACAAAGGTATGTGGTTAAATTCATGATCGTAATCGTTAAGTATATGAAATTTTGTAATACGGTGGAGGACATGGCTTTCATAAATCACATAGTCCATGACACTCTTTCCCAACCCACAGAAACAGGTCATCTAATCAGAGGAAGGCCACTTGTTAATAACATTACAAATAATCAGGTCATGGGATCTACAAAGCTTGAGGATCTTGGTGCCAAATAAGTTCTAGATGTTTTCTTCAAACTTTCTCTTGAATCTATTAGCTAAGTTACCATCTTCATCAAACCATAAGGGGTCATGTTTAGATTTGTTACTTAACATAATAACTTGGTTACTAGCAGTTCTAGCATTGAAGTCCCCAAGAAAAAGGATATTACCTTCATTCCTTAGGTTGTGGATTCCTTTTTCTAGTGTATTGAAAGGAAAATCTTATCCAAGTTGTTTTTCTTATATAGTGTAGAGTTTATAGGAGAGAAATAGCATATTGAAAGAAAAATCCTATTGGTGGTAGAATACGAGATCTCTATCCAAATGTACTGATTGAAGGGGTAGATTTTATGAAGTCAGAAATAAGAAACAATGTTCTTTATATATAAGGATATACCACCAAGACCCCTCTGAGAGGATTTCTTATTCCAAGCTGACCAAATAATGAATCCGTCAAGGTGAGGGACCCTCAATTTGTCATTCTCCCAAGTTTCAACTAAAATAATAAGATCAATATCACCCAAGATACAATTAACATATGACCTTTAAGTTGTGTAAAACCATGGTAGTTCCAAAAGAGGATCCGGAGTGATGCTATTCCCTATTTATCACTCATGTTTTGGACTATATCTATAATAATAGCTTTCCTATTCCTAATGATAACCCATATTCCTTCTTTTCTTGCCTCCTTGAACTTGTGGACTTCTTTCTTAGTTCAACTTGATCTTCTGGAATAAGATATTTATTTATAAATATTCTTGTTCCCTTTAGGCTTTGGGGTTTTCTGAGTATATTTAATTTATGGCCATTACAACTTACCTTAACACGGATTAGTCTGTGTTTATGCTCAATTATCTTTTCTACCCTTATTGCTTCTGTGAGATAAGTTGTTTGAATTTGAGATTATGTTTTTAATTTTTCTGTTACTATTTCTGATGTGTCCTTATTGTTTTTTTCTTTTATACTAGAAATTATAAGGTGTAAGGCTCTTTTATAGCGCTCATGGTCAAGTTCAATCAATTTGTTAATTCATGTTGAAGATGAACCACAGTTGTTGGTTTGAAACGTTGATTAAAAAAACTTATAAATGCAATGGATCCAAAAACATGTTTACAAAAATTAATCAACTCATTAATTCATATTTTATGGGTTTAACATCTAATTTATTCTCTATGTTATTTAAGGATGATTTATTATTTAGTTTTTCTTTTAAATTTATAATCTCGCTTTTTCAGGATGTCATTTTCTTCAATCATTGATTATTTACTAGGTTCTATTTCTTGAATCCTTCATTTAAATAGGGGAAAACCCAATTTATATCAGGAGGATATGATAGGGATTACTTCCCTTGATCTTGAGGTTGTAGGTTTCGAATTTCTTTTGAACCATGTTAATATTTCTCCATGAATCTCTGGATATACTGCAACCACAAACTTCACATCCATATAAGACAACAGGGGTGACGAGAGTCTCAAAGAGGAACCTTTTTTTACTCCAAATATAAAAATCGACCGATTTACAATTATTTTTGAGGTCATAATAAGCATTCCAACCTCCAATAATCCTTTACTCAATGCTACAATTCAATGGGGGAAAGGCCAACTTATATCAAGAGGATAGGATAGGGAGTATTTCCCTTGATCTTGAGGTTGTATGCTACAAATTGCTTTTGAACAATCTCAATATTTCTCCACGACTCTCTGAATATACTACAACCCCAAACTTCACATACGTATAAGACAATAGGGGTGACGACAGTCTAAAAGAGGAACTTTTTTTTACTCCAAATACAAATATTGACCGACTTGCGCTTATTTTCAAGGTCATAATAAGATTTCCAACCTACAATAATCCTTTTCTCAATGCTATAATTCCAATTGCGTTGATGAGGAATGTTATATATATATATATATATATATATATATATATATATATATATATATATATATATATATATAGATATATAAGTTGAGTTTCAAATTTATGAATCTTAAATCCTTTATTTCTTTTAATTTTCCTTTTCATACATTTACTTATATATTTAATTAATAAAATGCCATGGTTATATATTTATTTTTAGGCATAGTATATCTTATAGACAAAATAAACTTTTTCACTGGAATCCAGCAAAACCTTTTCAAGAAAGAAAGCAATTTTTTGTTGTTTAAAATGCATATTTGAATGCACAAATGGATTCAACACCCCTGAAAAACACCAGGGGCACTCGAACTCTATAGATTAAAGAACTTGAACTCAAGTTTTTAAAAATTTCTATCGAATATTGGTTAAAACTAACGAGGAAAAAATGTCACGAAAAAGGTCATTTCGTCTATAAGTTAGACTACGCCTTTATTTTTATTTATTAGTCAAACAATTATTTATATATATATATATATATATATATATATATATATATATATATATATATATATATATATATATATTCAATTCAATTTTAAGTTTTCATTGTTTTATTCATTGAATTTCATAATCTTGGCTTTCTGATTTTTTCTATATATTAAATTAAATAATATCATATTATTAGTATTTTATACTTTTATGAGTGAGTTTTTATTTGTTTTGTTATTAGTTTCCATTGTAGTTTATGATTAATTCCTAGTTTTATGGATTTTCTCTATTTTTATTTTTATTGATTTTTATTTTCTAATGTTTTGTTTATATATTTATTATTTATTTTATGTATTTTCAAATTTAGACGTTGCACCTTTGTTGTATTTAATTTTTCCAAAGGTTTGGCTATCCATCCTTGTCATGATGATGAGCCACAATAGGCGGTTTGAAACATGTCGACCTCAAAACTACCATGTGATTTATCCAGAAGAGATTTTTTTACAATGATGATTCATGGAAGCCTACATTCAGAGAATCAAAATTCCCATGGGGACACAATACAGGCAGGCTTGTCACACCCTTCGTCTCATCTCTAGCTCACCTCATGAGTTACAAGGGATGAAATACTCACATGCATTGTATGCACGGGGGTGGCCACACCACCGCATTCGTTCCTATGTGTTCACAAGCTGGCAGACACATGCCCCAAGCTGGCCAACTCCTCTATCCTCATCCCCAATAGGGGCAGAAACAAAAACATTTTAAATGATCTATTAAAAAAACTTCTCTATAAATACCTCAATTAAAGGTAATAACTTATCCATATTCCTTACTAGAGGGTATGATTATCCTGACACTTTTTATGAGAGTTTAATCAAGGAAGAAGCTTAGCAGATTTGTCTTGGCACTGTAGGGTAAGTTATTTTTTTAAAACAAGTATTTTGGCTATTCTAGAGTCTTTTTTGTTTTTTCTAGAGTTCCTTAATTTTTTTTGAAATAATTTTTCAAAGATATAGGGAAGAATGATTAAACAATTTTAATATTTTTATATGTTAAAATTTATTATTTTTATTAAAATGCTTTTAAAAATTAATAAATCTTCAATATCAATTTTTATCTTATTTGAGTAAAGGGAAAATATTAATGGGATGGACAATTAGTCCTACACTCCAAATTTTTAAAGACATGTGAGATTGTAATATAACTACCTTTAATTTGTAGTAAGATCTAAAAATCCTTCACTTCAATCATTCATAACGTAGGTGTTCTTAAGAAAATTCATTTTATTAGTTTCAAGGGAATGATTGTTGAGCAGCCTCTTACATTTTCCAATCATCATGAAACTCAAATCTATTTAAGTAATGTACAATCTAGCATAAGTCATGGAAAGTGATTTAGGCCACTATATCCTTGCTAATAGTTGAGGTTAATGTCCCTTATAATTACTATGAAGAGATCACATTCTATCACTCATACTCTCTTCACTCTAAACTTATGTTTTCTTGTGTTTTTAGAATTTCCATGGTAAACTTAGCCATCATCAAATGTTATCCTAATAGATAATGAACTTAGTCATTTAGATTTAGTTTTTTTTTAGGTTGTTGACAAAATTTCCTCTAATTAAATTCTTCTTTATTGCTCATATTTTAATGAATCAAATCTATACATATTTTTTTTTCAATAATAATAAAAAAATCATAAAAAAAAACCTACATAACAATATTGATGAATCTAAAACTTCAATATTTTATACAAAAAAAATATTTGTTATAAAACCGCTAGATACATTAGATACATTTTTCCCTTGGTATTTTTTTTTTAACAAAACTTCCTTCCAATGTCTATCTAACAAAACTTCCTTTAAATGTCTATCTAAAAAAGCCTTCTTAAAATGTAATAAAATTTAACAAAATGAGTGAGCGAGGACTTTGGTCCCTCGAGGTTCTGGGTTCAAGTATTGCCTGGGTGAACAATGTAATCATATGTAAATATTTTATCAGCCTAATAAAAAACCATTGAATTAAACAATATACACTTCATTTTAGTGAAAAAAAATGCCTTTCTTATATAACAACTACATGCATTTTTCCTTGCTTAATTTGTTTAACAAAACTTCCTTCCAATGCCTATCTAACCAGACCTTCTTATTTCCCCGATGGGGGTGTTTTTACAACCACCTAGTTTTAGACAGGAGACGATCAAAATTTGAATGAATAATTTTGTTCTCCGGTTCTAAGCCTTGTTGATGTTATATTCACGACGACCTCATCATAATTAGCATGTGTAAAATTTGTGTGGTCACCAAAATGGTGGTCCTCGATGGTAGCACTACGCTTTACACCTAGAGGTGCAGTACACTAGCATGGTAGGATTTCAAACCTCAACATGGTTTAATACAAATGTTTAAGTCGATGTGACTTAAATGGGAGAAGGTGGGACTATTAATCCTTGCGTGTGGGAAAATTATTGGTTATACATTCCATTTTTCCAGTTCGGAGATGGGTCGCCCCTCTCATGGATGATTGGATGTGTTTGAAGTCACCTATGACAACGAAGGTAAGCTCATTTAAGAGTGAATTATGGTTAACAATATCTAAAGGAAGGTCTATCAGTTCATTCTCTACACCTATGTCACAATGGAAAGTGTACTCGTACCTATCCTTATTCTACATGCTAATACACTTACGTCTTGGGTGCCTTATGTTTGCATGGCTATGGTTTTAGGGTGGCAGAGGTTTTGGGTCCAGATATTGTTCTCTGTATATTGAAAAACTTCTCATGTTGCACACAAATACAAAGACATTAGTTTCCTAGTCTTCACTCACACTATTAAGGAATGTTCCTGCAGAGGTTTTTGTTTCTTGGTATTCACCTATACATTTAATGAATGGTCCTAAACTAGCTTCATAGTTTTTAGCTTATCATTTGGCATTAGGGTAGTCTATTCAGGTCTCTCCTTCATATTTTCCAAGCAGTGTTTGGTTATTGTCTTGCAAAGGTCAACCCGTCTCTTACAATTCATTTATGGAATTCCAGTTACACTATTAACGTTTGGTCATGTTATAGTTTCTTCGATGGTGGGTTATAAATTGTTTATTTTTAACCACTCAAATTTTCTCTATTCCCAAGATATGAAGCTTACTTATTACAAGGGTCAATGTTCTTTATTCTTTTTCTCCACAATTATGATTTTGGTCCATAGTTTGAACTTATTGCAGTCCTCCCCTCATCAACCCCCTACAACACAGACCCTGTTGGGATTTCCTTCACCTGTTCTTTTTTGGTATGTGGAGTATGGTACCCTCATACCTTCTGTTAGTGTCAATCAATTCTTCATGTCACTAGTGATCAAATGGTCTCTTTAAAAATGTTTATTAGGGTGTCGTGTCAAATTTTCATGGTTTGAGTAGGTCTTCAAATAAAAATTTGGTCACTGGCTAGTGGTGTCTAGGACTATTTCTGCTCCTTCCAAAAATTTCACCTATTTGTCATTACCATCTCTCAGTTGGATAAGTAATCATTACAAGGTCTTCATAATAATTTCAGTCATGCCATCAAGGTCTTCATCCTACTCAGTGTCTCCATTAGGTCATTAGGGTTTCAATCATCAAAATCAATCATTTCTTGCATAAATCCGGCAAATGAAGGAGTAGAAGTAGGGATATTTCTCAATAAAGTTTGTTTGAATTGTAATTTTTATTAAACATGATGTAATAAGTTCCTAAATTTTCTCAAATTCATAATAAATTTCCTAAGCTACATAGTTTTCAAAGAAAAAATGAAAAGACATGTGGTGGGCCACCCCATGAAGAAAATTGACTATTACAAGCTACAAAAGACCATTTCTAACTCATTTTCTCATTCAGCTCATTGATGAAGAGCTCTCACTCATCAAAAATATTTTCCTCAACAATTTCAAAGTCAAAACATACTCTAGAATTGATGCCAAGCAGCCTCGCTACGTTTTCTAGCCTGCACGATATGTTTTCTGGCATGCACGCTATGTTTTCCTCTTAACATTTTATTTTCTCTCCAAGTGGCATAAAATCAAGTCCTAAATGTTTCTGAAGGCTATCAAGGTGTCCAAAATCATTTCAAAAGTAATTTACAACTTAATAACTCCTCCTTGTAGCTTAGTTTTCTTGTTTTAGAGAGTAAACCCTCCATTGGTCCGTATGCTATGTTTTGGTGGTTGGCCCATATTTTCAAAGTTTGAAAGATAAAAAACCTTTCCATAGAATTTTTACCCTCCCTCACAGTAAAAAACTTCACCCTTATCATTCACACACCCTCACTCTCATCCCTTAAGCCCCAAACCCTAAACCCTAGCTTAATGTTGCATTTTTTGGTAGTTTTCCTAGCTAGGATTGTGCAAAACTTCCCTAGCCTAATTCCCATACCCATTTCACCCCATTCCACTTCCTATAGTTCCCTAAGACCCCTTTCCACCTCCCTAAAGTTTAATACTCCCATTTCCCTTCCCTAACTCCTTCATCCTATCCCTTCAATCCCTTCCCCTGTTTTGTCCCACTAGGGTTTTCCCCTTGCAAACTATCAAATGGAGGAGAAGAAGCCCTATAAGAAAGGAGGCCATGTGTTTAGGTATGAACCACTCAACCTAGATGAAATAATGTCTTTCCCACTTGCCACATAACGATTTCAAAATTTTGGGTGCATGAAGTTTTGTGAGAAAATTGAAAAAGTCCAATACCACGCCAAGCTCACTAGTTTGTTTGCCACTCACCTCAAAGGAGACAAAGTCACAATTGCAGGGGTCACCTTCACAATCATAGTTGAAGCCATAGCTATAGAAATAGGGATACCAAGCAGTGGTGAGAGGTGGTTCAAAAACCTAGATTTGGATATGCAAAATTACAGACCTTACATCAAAGCTCATTACAAATATTTCTTGTTGATCAGCTTCTTGAAAGGTTGATCCATTGATGAGGGTCATTATGAGGTACTTTACATGCGAGGGTAGATACACTATGTTTTACACTCATATCAGATTACTCGTGCACTTCATAGGGATGAAACCTCTTAACCTATCCTACTATCTCCACAAGAGCTTGATCAAGATGGAAGGGAAGGCGCAACATAGAAAAAGTAATCATGAAGTCAGTATCTTTCACCATGCACTCATCAAGATCACTGTCTTGCACCATCTTGAGGAGAATAACATCACTTGGGAGACATTCATTTAGTGTGATGACTTTTTTCCTTCTGCTATCCAAACAACTAGCCAAGATATATCATTAGCTACACCATCAACACCATCCACACATATGGAGATTGGTTCATCTAACAAAGTTTCAGTAAAGAAGCCCATGAGGGCTGAGGTGACCAAAACCTATCAGAGAGGAAGGAGGCTTGTGTTTTCTCCACAAAATTTGGAAGGGACCAAGCCTACATCAGCAGCACAGAGATCACCAGCACAACATGACCCACTTTTGCAAGATGAAGGGCCATCCCATCTTGACATTGACAAAGAATATTTAGAGAGGGAAGAAGATAATAAATAAATAGAGCAGGTAATCATGGAGAAGGATAATGAAATTATATAGATTAAGTACAGCTTGTCCAAGGTCCACTTCATGATTTCATTCCTTGAGCAGGAAAACATGCAATTAAAGGTTAACCAACTAATTTTGAATAGACATAAGGTTGATGCTAGGAAAGAGGTAGTAAAGGGAAAAGCCATAATTCAAGTTGATGATTCAGATGTGCATGAATAATAGGTTAGAAGGAAGAGGCCAAGAAATAGATTCCTTAAGAGAGAACTTCAGCAGCAAAGAGAGACATTTCTACCTAAGGCACATATGACAGTGGATGAGCTCATACTAGCAGATATTGAGCAAGACAAAGACTATATATATATATATATATATATATTCTCTTTCATGCCTTGCTTTCCTCAGTGATCTTCCTAAAAGTTAGATAAGAAGAATTCTCTCGTGGCTTTGTTTTGTTGGGGAAAATCATTTCATGTTTATTTCCTTTAGCTTTAATGAATTCATGAATGTATGTTCATTAAGATCCTCTCCACTCTTTCAAACCCTACAATACACCAAAAAAACCCTAATCCATCACTAAAGAATTTCTACCTTTCTCCTTTATATATTTGCAGTTGTAACCCTTGATACATTTGACCTAGTTACTTGGTTTTCTTCCCTGATCCAATAGTAAAACTATCAAACTTTCAAAACCCTAGAGCTGACATAACTAGCCTAAAATCTATTTCTCATGTAGTCAAACCCTTTGGCTATGATCTTATAGAGATAACACTCTCTGGTTTGGTAGAGATAGCTACCAAACTGAAAGCTTGGTTTGAGGTTACCTCCGTCGACATCCATTCATCAGCCTTGGGACATTTTGGAGGTTAATATCTTCTCCATATTGTTTTAATTGGGTCTATGGGAGTCTCTACAATATAATATTCAAAGTCATTGGTATAACCTTACGTCTCTTGAACCCTCTTGTTAACTTTTTGTACCATCACGAGGTTCAATCCATTGAAGTTGGTCGTTCCACCACAAGTGTTAACTCTTTTTATTGTAGGTTCATTGTGTTCATGGCTCCACGACTACACACTCCCAGCCGTAGAGGTGGTGTTTCGAGCTCTCCTTCAACACGTCGTTGGAGAATGTTTGGTTGGGGATTACTAGGAAATTTCTTTGAACAAAAGCCCCTAGAGGCTTGGAAGGAAATTCTTCAGCTCAAGGCTAGAGAATTTGGGGATCATGTTTATTTATTAGATTCAAAGTTAGGAGGAAGTAACCTCAAGTGGGTACCTGACCCGGGGAAGTTTCGTAATGGAAGGATAAAATTCCTTCATTCTATTAATACTGATCTCCAATTGGAAACTCTTCTCAGCATGGTTATTAGAGACAAGAAAGTAGGCAACTATAGGCTCTTTGCAGGCCATGAGGATATAAAGAGAAGTCTGAGAGACATTAGATACAACTTAGATGATATAGTTGTTTGGTTTTTTTGCATAGAATGCTATGTGGTATTTGACTCGGACACAAAGTCAAATGAACACCAGTAAGGGCCTATAGTCATCAATGCTTCATCTCAAGCCTCGCCTCATGCCAACTCTATTTTCACATCGCTAGTCCTAATCTTGGAATAAAAATTCCGTGAAGAAATCTAAGTATTATTATTCAATGGATACAATTTGGGTTGTTCAGTGTTGGGATGTTTTAGTCTGTTTTTTTTTTTTTTGACAAGCATATGTATTACGATAGATACTTTAATTTTCTAACTTGTTTCAGTTTACAGTAGAAGGTGTGGATATACCTCAAAGGAAATTTTTAGAATACTCTATACTTTTCTTTTTGGATAGTTCAAAGCATATTCACTTAAAAAAATATTTTTTGGAAAGTTTTTAGAAAATGATTGCAATATAAAATTTTCTTATCCTGATATTAATATAAATCTATTTAGAAAAAAGAAAAAAAAACCTGGTCATCTTTTTATGCGATAAGCACCTTCCAACGCATATCAACCATACAAAACAATCTAATCCTTCAAATTCCATCACAAGGTCCTCCTTGCAAGATCTAATCATCTGCTCATCACTACTTAAAATAAAATCATCAACATATAAGGCAATAATAAGAAATTTACCTTCTACCAAGGTGTGATAGATTTTTTCATCGACTTCACATATGGTGAAACCCAAACCAGTGAGATAGTTATCGATCTTGGTGTACCGAGCACGAGGTGCTTGTTTGAGACTGTACAACACTCGCTTAAGTCTACACACATGAGACTCCCGATCAAATGTCTCAAAACATTTTGGTTTCTCGATGTACACCTCCTCCTCAATAACCATTGAGAAATGTGTTTTTTACATCCATCTCATAGATATTCCACCCAATCTGCATAGCCATAACAAGAATTGATCTAATGGATGAGTACATTGCTATAGGAGAAAAGGTATTCTCATATTCATTTCCCTAAAATTGAGAGTACGCCTTGGCCACAAATCTAACCTTATACTTCTTTATGCTTCTGTCTGCTACCCGCTTCACCTTGAAGATCCATATCGAACCCAATATTGATTTATATGATGGTCTTGGGACCAATTCAAAAACATTTTTCTTTACAATGGATACATATTCCTCCACCATTGCATCAACCCATACAATTTTCTCTATTTCTTCCTTGAAATAGGATGGCTTGGTCTCTATAAGCTCTGTCATAAGAGCCATGTAGTGAGTGTACCTCTCAGGTTACCTCATTTGTCTGCGCAAATTTGAAGGAGCTCCCAAATTCTCCCTCATATCTTGCACAAGTATATCAACTTCCTTGGTTCTTTTTCTGCCTTCTCTAGATGGTTTTTCTTGAGTGAATGTCTCCACTCTCTACTCCTCAATTTTTGGTTTCTCCACAACTTCTTGAGGCTCCTCCTTTGGAGCTAAAAGCTCCTCTTCTGGTGGAAACTAAAGATCTCTCTTAAGGGAGCACCACATCACTTTATCTTCATCAAACTTTACATCCCTTCACACAAATATCATTTTGAGGGATGGCAAGTACACACGGTAGTTTTGGGGATTTTCTATGTAACCCATAAAAACCCCCAATTCGGTGGTCGACTCAAGATTATTCCTTGATTCTTTGGAGACATGGTAGTAAATAGAGGCTCCAAAAATCCTGAAGTGTGACACATCCAAATTTCTCCCCGAGAAATCATTCTCTGGTGTAATCATGCCAAGAATTCAATGAGGACTCTGATCCTACAGATAGAATATTGTATTACATGCCTCAACCCACAAATGCAAAGGTAGGCCTTGGTCATGCAACATCACCCTCACTACTCCCACAATGCTATGGTTCTTTCTCTCAGCCACCCCATTCTGCTGTGGGTTGTGGGGTGATGTCAAATCTCGTTGAATGCCTTCTTTCGCACATAAATTTTTAAATTTATTTGACACGTACTTTTCTCCATTATCAGTTATGAGAGCCTTCACATTATTGCTGGTTTATTTCTCAACTAGAGCCTTGAATTCTATGGAATTGGAGAATGTCTCATCTTTCTTCCACATGAATAAGATCCAACACTTTCATGAGAATTCAATTAAAATGAAAATATTTTTTTTTCTAGCAGTGGAAGTTGTCGAGAAAGGTCCACAGACATAAGAGTGGATCCTTTCTAGGAATGCATGTGATTTTTTTTCCCGATCATGGAATGTTGATTTTTTGTACTTCCCCAATGTACATCCTTACATACATCATGTTTCTCAAGTGATCCCTTAAGGTGGCCAATGCTTATTTGTTGTATAATATTCAAGGTGCCATGATGCAAATGGCCAAGTCTTTTGTGCCAAAATTCATCAACATCGCGACCCTGCACTTTCTTTGCCTTAGTGATTAATGCATCACAATATTCCACATCTAGCTTATAAAGGTTCTTCACACAAACCCTGATCTTCTTCACCTGTCCTATGGCTAGGTGTCTCAAGAATTATTTTACTTTGCTGAAGATCACATCATAACCACGGTCTTCCAAAACTGCAATAGAGATGATATTTTTCTTTAGGCCTAGAACAAACATAACATCCTTGAGCTTGAGAGGGGAGCTTGAATCCCTCTGAAAGGTGACTGTACCAATACCAGTCGTGTTGTACCTTTCATTTTTCCCTATCTTGATGTGCATATGGATATATTTCTCCTCCAGGTCACTGAAAAAAATATCTACACCCTGTCACGTGGAATGATGCACCTAAGTCCAAGTACCACATGCTTCCCATGATTGTTATGGGAATGCATGAAATAAGGGTAAAGTCAAGCTCAAACTGTGAAGCCAATGCTTCACCTGCTGCTCCTCCTAAGGTCTCCTTGCTTTGCTTTTTATTTAGACACTTCATGGCATAGTGCTTGTATTCATGAAAATGGAAGCATTTAATTTTTGAAAAATATTTCTTCTTTCCCCCTTGGATGGATTTTGGTTTGGTTTGATATTTCCTCCCTTTTCCCTTCTTTCCCTTTCCAACCATTGCAATATTTTCTTCATCCTTTCCCTTGGATTGATGAGAATTTGGTAGGGTGATGATTAATTCAAACTCTCTTACTTGATAATTAGTTGTGAGCTTACTTCTTTTACTTATGTCTTCTCTTCTTAAATTATTATGTCTTTCATCAAGTCAATTACCAAAACAAAAGAGACATAAATTTAGGCTCTTCAAGCCAAGGCCAAAACCTCTTCCTCTTGGAGAGGAAAACCTATAAGGAATTATTCTTATAGATATTCAAATAATAAGTACCATGACCAAGACTTATACCCTTGACCTATGAATGCCTCAAATACTTTGTCATTGATTCTTTGTCTACATCCTGTTAGTTCTAATCAGTTTTCCTGTCACCAGTGATCAAATGTGCTCTTACCAAGTGTGTTGATTGGGTCCTTTTGCAAATTTTTATAGTTTCAACTAGGGTTTCAATAAAAAAAATTGGTTACTAGTTAGTGTGTCTAGGTTTACAACTAATACTTTAAAAAATTGCCATGTTTTTCTCACTGTCCTCATACATTTGGATGTTCCATCCCTCTAAAGTGTTATGGTCCTCTCGGTCTCAGTATCATGGTTTTCATTCAGTTTATTGTTCATCCATTAGGTCACTATGGTTTCACTCATTTCCTAAATCTTCAGTTTCCAAACACTCCACTACACTACCTAAACCCCTTAGACTCTCTCACACTCTATCCCTAAGATTTTACAGTCAAACCCTAGTCCCTACACCATCATCACTATCCTACGTTGTGTTTTTGGGCAGTTTAGGGTTTGGGTGTGTGTTTTAATTCCCTACACTAATCCATATATACTTTTCATCATTTTCAACCCCCTAAGCCTCCTATCACCCTCACCTATACTCCACATACCTCCACTAACCTTTTCCCATGCTCATTTCTCTCATCTCCCTCACTTTCCCACAAACCCCCTACCCTATTGCTACAGTTTTTACACATTCCTAGGTTAGGGTTGTGTTTTTTCTTTTTGGATGCCTAACCCTTACTCATTTCATAAAATTATACTTCCCTACACTCCATAACATCTATACCTACCCCTGAAACGTTTCCCAATAATTAAAAAGCCCTCTAACCCCTCCATCTCCCTCCATTACTAAAACTACCCCAAAATCCCCTGTTTTCGCAAGAGCAAACCCTAATTTTTCCTCCTAGTAAGATAGGATTTCACCATGGAATCAGAGACAAAATACACTAACAAGAAAAAATACAATAATCGAGGACATTCCTCAATATTTGAGCCATCTAACATCAAAGAGATCAATGCCTCACAAACTCATCAAGAGGTCATTTGCGGCACATAGGGACAATTATGCTTTAAAGTATTTTTATGACCAAATGGAGCTTCATTTGAAAAAAAAATGAAAGGTTTCTTGTCAATAATATCAGACGGAACAAAAACATCCTTCAATTTATACATAGGTGTTATGATTTGGGAGAAATTCCCAAAATATAGTTGCTACGGGAGAGTTGTTGTACTTCTAGAGTACTCTTGGAAAAATGAGTTTTTTTCTATCATGTAGTGTTCAAAAGACTTTATTGATTTCTAAAATGATAACTAGACAAAAATATCTTTCCAATGAGCTATCATGAGCTCAATTTGGAGTTCAAGAGGCCTCCAAAACTGGTTTGCAATCTCACGCTGAGTTTTTCCTTTTAGCGATGCGCTTTTTGACCATTATTGGGAGAATTGATTTTTGAGGGGCTATACTTGATCATTTTCAGTGCTCAAGGGGGCATTGTGTAGCTGACATAATGAGATTTATATTGAGTTATCATGAGCTCAATTTGGACTTCAATAATGCCTCCAAAAGTGGATTTCAATCTCACGTTGCACTTTTCCTTCTCACGGTGCGCTTTTTGACCAGTTTTGGAAAAAGTGCTTTTTAGGGGCTTAATGCCATCATTCTCAATGCTTATGGAAAATTTCGACAACTAGATAGGAACATATTTCCAATGAGCTATCCTGAGCTCAATTAGGACTTCATAAATGTAGTCAAAAATCAGCTTGAAGGTCACGTTGTTCTTTTCTCAGGGGCACACTGTGCTTTTTAAACTCACGTTGCGCTTTTTCCAGTTGCCTGTTATCTTAATAATTTCAAGTTTTTCTTAGTTGGTTTATGAATTTCATGAAATTTTACTGATTTAATGTGTAAATCAAATATAATTATGTCTATTATGGTTACTCAACGTAGAGACATCAAATAAAATTTGTATTTTTGGGTCACGTGAATTAGTTTCACCAAAAAAGGGAGAGTTTGTGGACCTCCCTAGTCATTAGGATTCTAGTTGAGGATTTTGGGGAACATCTCCACAAGTCATGGATTTGACTGCTAAGAGTGGGAGAAGTCTGTTTTGTTCTATATCTTTCATTTTCTTTGTCATTGCAAGGGTTGTATGTTGTGTAATTGAGATTTGAAACACTAGTGTATTCAATTATTTTTGGTAGGAACTAATAGACAGAGTTGCGCCTATTGTGCTGGGATTCATATGGTATGTATTTTAGCAGTGTTTCCTCTTATGTTTTTCGTATGTTTGAATGTATTATTCCTTCCATATTCATGTCCATGTATTATGTGATTTATTTCTAAGTTAGATAAAAAGAATTCATTATTTTGATGCTATGTTTTGGAGAAATTATCATAGTTATATTCACTTTCTTCTGATATAAAAGAATTCATAATTCCTATGCTCATTTTGAAACCCTATCAGTCTATCACACTCACCAAGATAAACCTTAAAGTTCTAAAGTATGTGCTTGCCTTGCCCCATCACATCCATGTAAGTCTAATTTTCAGTACCCTGACCTGGTTTTTCCTAGACCTAATTTACCATCCAACACCAAATCCAAATTAATCAAACCCTATAGCCTATTATACCTAGCCTAAAATCCTCATTATTCAATCAATTTAGTTGTGATATCATAGAGAGAGCCCTCTCTTGCCTATTAGGTCTAGCTACTAGGTCAAAGGGGTATGTGGTTACCTCTGTTGGTCTCCTTCTCAACCTTCATAGATCTGGTGGAGTGATAAGACCTCCAACGTTGATTCTTATTTTCTGCACCAACTTACACTGACCTGCAGCAACACTAGAGAAATCAGTCTCTAATTATATCTTCCTTGATTTATTATTTGGTTACCCAAACACTCGTTTTTCTTATTCATATATTGGAGATAGATTCACTTGAGATATATCACTTTCTTTATGTACTATAGATAAGAAGGTAAATCACATATTTACCTTCCTTCTATTCTCGCACTTTCAATTTAGATATGCAGCTCATAAAACTTCAATATTTTAACTTAAAATATATATATCATAGTATATCATATGAATCTCAGACCTTTTGGGTGCACATTACTATGGTTAAGTGATAGTTCTTTCTACATATACAAATTTCCTTTAGCCTAATTCACAAATCCTTCACTAGATCTGCACTCTTCTTCTTCAGAACTATCTGCAATCCTTTCCTTTTATCTTAGACTTATTCAAAAATCCCTTCTGACTATAACATAGTTCTAATATCCCATACTATTCTTTGTTTTGAAGTCCACACTCACCCACAGAATTGTCTGAAGTGCGTCTCCTAAATGAACCACAAATATGTATATATAGAGAGGCATCTTATCTGTTTTAGGCTGACCATAGAACTAACTTGTAGACCGAATTTAATCACTGTTTATAGGCCAAATAGATCACAACATATAAGATCTTATCTTCCTGCGTTGAATGAGGATATATTGAGGGCTCACTTAAGCCATTCCTTCAGAGTTTCATGACAAGGCCTTGGAGCATATTATGTAGACTAGACACTTCATATACATGACTCTTAATTACACTTATAAGTTGAAGGAAAATCCTAATAGACATCAAGAAGAAGTCTATTGACCTATAATAAAAATATTCTCATGAAACCCATGAAGCAAGCATAACAAAAATACATTTTATTTTGTTTGTCTTCTTCTTTACATAAATACATAATTACATAGTCAATATGAAGACCGATCCTAGTTACACTTTCCAATGCTCCCTCTTAACTAGAGAGGTATTCATACAAGTACATGGCCAGTTTCAAACTAAAGAATCTCATAAGAAGTATCGGATTGGTATTCACATCTGTATATCATCATATCAACCAGCATTGTCCTAGTGAAAGTCATTTACTAAAAGACCCATCTCTCAACGAGACAATGGGATACAATTTTGGAGAGACACATGACTTATAGACACCATAGTCATTGTTTCTCCAAGGTACATACTCCACCTAGGTGTTCCCAAAGTATGACCTTCTTGGACTATTACTCTCTTTGGTAGTCAACCCTCAAAGAATATCAGTCCCCAACTAATCTTATCCTGAATGTCCTATAACATTCTCAAAGAGTATTGAATTCCAGATGATTACCCAATCCTCCATTCTGTCTTCCAGGTGAAGACTAGAATGATGTGTCAAGCTGTTCTCTCCACATGGACTTCACTGAGACTTACAAATATTAGTCCTGGTCTAGTGTGTGACACATGTATTAGAGAATCATATACATCGCTCCCTCTTAACTTAGGAAGGACATACTTCAAGTTTCTTCCAAGCAAGAAACTTATCATCAAGCTCCCTCTCAACCAAGGACTTGCAGCAGCAATGGTGAGACACCTAGATGCTCATGAAGAATTACTCCTCTCAATGTCATGGATTTCCACATTAAGGAATCTTCTAACCTTTTTCTTCATAGGGCATAGATCATCCATCACTTTCATCCATGATTCATGTTAGCTATCAAAAAGTGATATATCAAACTTCTTTACCTTGTCCACCTTTATGCCATGCTAATTTTATTCAAACCATATCCCAAGGATCTTACATCATTTCAAATGATTTGCAACCCTGCATAAACTCATCCAAATAAATATATAGATATGAACTTTTAAATCAAAAGTTACCTCAGTGATGATATTTCACCATGAAATCTTCCTGTAGGCATCAACTTCCTCTATTAAGATTGACACATCTCCTAAAGATATTTCTTATCAAGGGTTTTCTTCTTTACCAGACTTCCATCATAGTCTGCATATCTTCCCAGGAGATCTCCTAGTCACATCTTCTTGGTTTCCAAATGATAACCACCACTTGACATAGTTTCACTTCATGATCTCTTACTTTCTTTCTCCACACACATTCATTCCAAGGAAATTTCAATTTCCAGTTCCTTGTTTGTATACAACTACATCATATTCCATATGAGGACATATTATATTGTTGATTTCATCTGATAATGACAACTTGTGTAATGGGAAATATCCTCCTTTCTATGATCATACTTGTAAAAATAGAAGTTCATTACCTACAACCATATGGCATGACTTCACAACATCCAGTGTTAGCATATAAATATATATACATCATACTTTTTTTCCTTTGAGTCATCTTGTAGCAATTTTACTAGAATTAAGAACTTCATTCCATTGAACTACTTCATCAATATGTCATCACATCCTAATCCTGAAATCCTGTAAGATAGGATTCTCGATGAAACCTTTCTGTTTTCTTTCTAACTAGTGAGTCCATAGAGAACTCCATTAGAAAATGTCTGCACCCATTTCCACTTTGGCTATTGAAAAATGACCCTTGATTTCTTATGACTGCCTTCCATCAATATTGTTTATCAGTGAGGTTTTCTAGGAGTTGTTTCATCATGATCTCCTACCATGTTTCTATCATGATGTTATTAATATACATTTCTTCCTATTATACTATTTTACAACAAACATAAATCACTTAAAGAGGAATATTGTCTCAATCATAATATAGATTTGTCGCTTCTTCTTTCTTAGATTTCTTTGCATCAAGCTCTTCCCTTTCATCTGTGACATGGGCATTGTTGTAGCTCCTAGAGACAGCCTTGAGTTGTATAAATACCAGTGCCTAGGACATCTGAAATGCAAGGAGCTTATGACTCAACTGATTGCATTTGGACAATGTCAGGCTCTCATGCTACTGTCACTTAGATGAATGGTTTTAATAAGGGTGGAACCAAGACTCCAAAGTTAAACACAACAAATAGGAAAGCTACAGAAACTGAGTACAAACTGCAATAAGTAAATGCATCAGAAAGCTTTAAGACAGAATGCTATAAAGGGGGCTGACTTCTAAAATGAACACATAGATATCAAGTTATATATGAGCGATTACTATGAAAGAAGATGGAGTAAGATATCAACTATAACTGGGCTTATTCAAGGATAAGAATCCATATATACTGGGCTCATGCAAAGATAAGAATCCATATATCTAGACTCGTTCAAAGATAAGAATCCATTGTAGTTGATATTGGAAGAATGGCGGAAGAGTTAGAAGATGAAACAAAGTATCATGCCTGAGCCATATTTAAAGCGCTATAAATGAGTAAACGTGAGTATCTTCTATGATAAATTCACATTTAAACATGGGAGCACTCGCATTCCAAAGCATTAGATACAAGAAATGTGGAGAGATACGAAATGAACATTTGTATTAAAAAGAAAAACATGGAGAGGAGTTACAAACTATGAATCATCCAGAGCGGAATCCCCAATTCCAACAAAGCCTCTTATTACTGAGTCCCTACGGGATCTTCAAACATCTACTATCAAAGTTCATACAAACTACATACAGAACATTCGAACTAGTGAGTCCTTTGGAAAATCTAGAACCTTTTGTTAATGTTTTCTTCCCGTTTTAATAACCTCTGATTCCTATTGCGCGAGAAGATATTTTGGGAAAATATCTTCCCCGCGCGCTTGTATGTTGTTGCAGCTCTAAATCAAAAACATAAATGATGATGAGGTAAATTTCCTCTCATCATCTTACCACATAGGCCTAAAGCCATTTCTAACTGAAATGTAAACAATATGCTAAGTGGAAGTAAAAACTGTAGGAGTGAAATAAGGATTTCACCCAAAATGACAAAGTGAAAAGAACATAAGGTAAAAAGGCCACACAGGCCCAATCATGAATGATCATTACTGATTAATTAGGTGGAGCCCCTGCTTCTACTGGCGAAGGCAATACCGTTAATCATGGGAAGGAGTGGCCTTCTGTACTGGAGGGTGCGGCATTGCTGGTAGTGGATGAGTTGGCCTTCTGTGCTGGAGGGTCTTAGAGAATGGCCAATGGTCATGATCCATTGACTACGACGTGAAACTGACCCTTATTATCACTTTTCTTTGATTTCTTTGGGCGTGGAAGATCATCATCCTCGGCCTCAAGCCGCTATGATTGGCTATGAGAGGGCCTGTGCACCTAAAATGCCATAAAAAAACTGCACATACAACAAACTAATTAAATAAATCTTGTGATGAGTAGTTGAATGCTTCAGAAGGCTCAGGTGAAGGCAGAAGAGTAGTGCAGAGGCAGGGAATGCAACAAAAGCGTTTTCATGGTGAAAACAATGTTTAAATTTGATTTGGCACAAAGTTATGCAAAGGCGGTTTTGCAAAAACCGGAGTGGTTTTCGCGCTGATGGGAGGCGGTAAGCGGTAAGGAACTGAGGGAAGGTGATATAGTTAGGTGGGTGATGCATGTCCTCAGAAAACCACCCATTTCGCGTGGAAACAACACGATCAGGTTATTTGATGAAATGAACATGAAGATGAACGCGAACCATCTGATCATAGCAATCTAGATCAACGGCGGAGGAAGAATGCGATGGAAAAACCTGCAAGGTTGGGTGGGACTGACACTGACGTCAGCAATTTTTTCATGTAGCGAGATGATCAGTTGTGGGGTTATAGAAGCGAGAGCGATGTGGGCCATTGGATCATGATGGAAATAAACAGCGGGGAGAAACTGCGGGGGGCACTTGGGGGTACGGACGGGTTTGTGGGCCAGGTGCCTCCGCAGTGAATGTAGACCGTTAGATGAAGACCTTCCGCAGTCAGAAGAGTCAATTGCAGGGGCACTGGGGAGTACGGGCCACTTTGGTCGAGTGCTCCCATAGTGAATCTACATCGTAGATCTGGGTTGATCGGATGGTGGAGATTTTGTCGGCGAAGAACGGGGTTTGAGAAGCAGAAATAGAAAGTGCTACGATGTGTGATGGCTGATGGGGGGAGGCGAAGCGCGCTAGCCATCTGATCTGGGAAAGATCAACGACTAGGATTCCATCGGCGGGGGGTGAATATCGGCGGTAAGAAATGGAGTGGAAACGGGGAAGAGCGATGCACGATGTGTGATAGAGCGATGACCGTTGGATCTGCGGAAGGAGATCAATGGTCAGGATTGCATTGGGGTTTCGCACATTGGCGGAAAAGAATTCGAGAGCGAGAACTTCAAAGTGCTGCGATGTGTAATGATTGATGGGGGGAGGCAAAGTGCGCTAGCCATCCGATCTGGGAGAGATCGTCGGTTAGGAATCCATCGACGGGGAAGAACCATCGGGGAAAAGGAGACGAGAAGTAACAAAAATGTGATGGCCGATTGAATGCGGACCGTTAGATCAGAAGCGATCAATGGCGGAGATTAAGTTGGGGAATCAGCCATCGGTGAGAAATACAGAGTGAAATTGTGTTACAGCGATGCGTGATGGAGCAATGCGATGGGCGTCGAATCTTTGGGGAATGGATGGTCCAGATCTTATCATAGGATTAGCCATCGGCGAAACAGAAAACCTAGAAGCGGGGACTTGGAAAGAGTGACGTGTGATTTCCGATGGGCTTAGCACTCGATCACGGGGCCCGATCTCATGGCAGAAAAGGGGCTTGGGCTTAAGAGAAAGGGGCTTAGAGGCCTGATATGTAAAAATGAGCGCTTCGAAAGCAAAAAGGTGGATTTTTAGCCTTTACAAGGGTTCCAATAGGTGAAAAAGGGGCTTTGACAGTCCATGCAATCCTTGTAGCATTTGCTTTGCAGTATAAGGCTCCTCATCATTAGACATCCCATCTTGGTGAGGGATGTCATAACAACATTGGCTCCACTTGGGGACGACCCGTTTGTCCTCAAACACGTCGAGAACTCCGCAGACCATCTGTTAGCCTTATTCTTGCGAACACAGCCCCTTGATGCCTTCTCTTCTTTCTTCATGACCAATCAAAACAACAAACATAATAATAAAAGCAACTGAATAATGTACAATATCATACAGCAGACCTTACGGCCTAAATCAATACTGGAAAAAGGGTTTTAAGAATTGCCCATTCACAGGGGCTTCGAGCATATCACCCTGCAAAGTTTCCAGTCTAAAAGTATTGTTTCCACTAGCTTCCACAATTTTGAAAGGTCTGAACTATTAGCCACCTATAAAATTTTTTATATCAAAAGGTGGCTAAGACTATTTGAGCCTTCAAGGAAAAAATTTTATTACTAAAAAGTGTTGGCTCTTGAAGACTCTTGAAGGCCTCATGCCTTTCCTCTTTCCAAAACTTCACTGCTGTTTCCCTTCAGAACTCAGAAATCCTGCTGATTTCCAAGCCAGAATACTGTTGCAAGCACCATTCCCCTTTTTCCCTTTTCCAAAGTGAACCTCATTTTCTATCCCTCTATTTCCCATGAAAATCCCTCATTTTCATGTTTTTCCCATTTCCCCTTCCTCAAAATCCCTTTTATAAGCTTTAAAGACTCCTTCTTTGCCTTATTGGAACCCCTCTAAACCTTTGAAAATCATGTTTTTTATGCATTATAGACTTAAGCCCCCTTGGGCTAAGTCTTTAATCCTTCCCTTCCATATGCCCTGGCACTAGAACCAAGCGCCAGCCCTCCAAAGCACTTATCGCGTTGCTCGATCACCTTTAGCCCCTTCTTACATAAGCCCCCGGTCATTTCACCCTTGATATAACCCTCGGCCCCACAGTCTGGCGCCAAGCTGCATCGTAAATTAATATAAACCTTTGGTTATGTTAATTTTTCGATTTTTATTATATCATAATTTTTCTGCCAGTCTGAAATTCAAATCAATCTCCACCGTCGTTCTGATCCGCAGATCGACGGTGCGAAGTCCATCTCCCCGATGGTCCCCGCATTCCACTCACCTGTCCAAAAAACCGTGCGGTATTCATCGCACTGCCTTTGGGCAAGGGCGGTTTTTTCCCGATTGGCAGCGATTCCATTCAACGGTTGATGCGTGGCCTGGGTACTGTTCACAAAACCACTGTCCATCGCGCGTTAACGTTCGGATGTGGACCTCGCGCGATATTGGCATCCACCATCTGATATGGGGCGGGCCATCCAATGACTCTCGCTCACCGAAGATGCCCAATAGTTAACCGGGCTACGACACGGCATCCAATTAATTTCTGCCGTCGATCTGATCTGCAGATCGACGGTTCATATTTCATCGCCCATTTTCGTTGCCCAGTCAACATTTCCTATTTTGAATTTCCATTTTCCGCTCCCGACCGTCGATATCTACGCGATCGACGACCTTGATTCAAAATTTTCTTCCGCCTTCACTACACCTTCTCCTGATCAATCCTAAGCGTTGCAGAACTTTGAAATACATTTGAGTTTAAAATTTTGATTGTAAATAGTGTTCATGGGCCCTTGGAGCTCTACTGGTGGTAGATAGGTTAGGCTGAGATGTGTAGATGATTGCTAAACTAAAGCATTGGACTTAAAGCTGTAACTGGTTTGGAGCATCAATACGAGCTGATTTATGGGATCCTGGTCTATGTTGAAGGTGATGTTTTTCTCATTGTAACTTGTCATTTTGTTTCTGTTTTCAATGTGTTCCATGTTCTCTTATAAAGAACAACATGCATAGAGTTAAGACCTACTTTACATCAGTAACTTTCTCTGACTGAAAATCTTTATCTGAATTTTTTCTTCTAAATTGTGTTATTTAGGAATGATTTAATTCAATTCAAGCATAGGAATGCTCGCATTCCCTCGTCTTATTGTCTTAGCTGAATGTTATTCTTAAATGTTATTTTCAATATATGTTAAGTGAAGATGAACTGAGGAAGATATGGTGAGCCTTGGTCCCAATTTTATCTCCACAACTGTCTGAATGTTTCCCTTGGAATGTGTTAAAAGCTGGCTAGTTTAGAAGTACTTACCAGATCTTAGGCCATTCCGTGTTATCTTTGTGTTTGTCTTGAAAGTAACCAAGTAAAGCAGAGCTAGGAGAGGATTTGTGGTGAGCCCGACCCACTAGTTTCTACTCCAAAAGTTGCCTTCAAGTTTCCCTTTGTTTTAAAATGTTTTCTATTGAAAGTGTATCAAAGGTTGGCTAGTTTCAAAGTACTTACCAGATCCTAGTTTGCTTTTATGTTCTTCTTGAGTCTATGTCAAAGGCTGGCTAGTTTATAAGTACTTACCAAATCCCGGGCTGCTCTTTGTTCTGCATCTGTTTGTTTCCCCTTCTTATTGTATCATTTCATTCCATAAATCAATCTTCAAAGAGATCCTTAGACATAGATGACTTGCCCCTTAGACCACTCTTGCCTCTTGCTATTCCAATTAAACCCTATTATGACTCCATAGCCCAATGGACTAAAACCTACAATTATCTATCTTTTGGCCGAAGCTTACTCTCATTGCTTGCAACTTCTCACCTTTGAAACTCTTTGCATTTAGGACTTTCCACCTCAAACAGTATTCATGCTCAACCATCCAAAAAAACAAACAAAACCCTCGGCCTTCATAACTAGCCTGATATCATAACCCCAAACTTCAAAGACAAATCCATCTTTTCACTTATTGGAGAGATCCCTCTCCGGATTCAGGAGGGCTATATCCTAGAATCCCAAAGTGGTTGAAACGATGTTGTTTCTGTGATTGGATTTTGCCAATCTTGTTAATTAGAGATTCCTAACATTTCTGGCGACTCTGCAGGGGATTTTCTGAGTTAATAAAAGTTCAAAAAACATCTTAAAACTCTAGATAACCCTTGGTTTTATGACAATTGCTCTGTTTGACAGCTGAGCCACCAACACCTAACATTTCTAGCAACTTCGCTGGGGATACTTCCCTTAAAAAACTTCATAAAACTTGTGAGTAAAAAGCAGCCTTTTCAAGCACTACCAAAGAATGGTAATCATGATAAAACTTGTTTGAATCAGTGACAAACTAGGTAAACCCTAAGATTCTCTTAAGAGTTTATCTAACCTTGAAATATCAGCTGGCTTAGCCATAAGAGTAGACTGTCTTTGTCTCATAACCATAGCTATGTTTTGAAACAGAGTTAGGATATTCTTAAAAACCACACAACTGAAAAAGAACTCAGAAAACACAAAAATATTTCAGATTGGTATCCAATAAACATGGTGGTGGACCATAAAACCTTTTACCTCCTTAGGAGCTAAAAAATTCCACTTGGCGACTCCACAATCCTTAGCAGACCTTAAGACTCCACTGGGAAGAACCTTAATCATTGTAACATTAGTCAAAATCAGTTAGAGGACTATAGGATTGAAATATCTGCAAACAGATCAGGTTAAACTCTCAAAGATTGTCATACCTGGTTGAACTTTTCCTGTTTATTTGGGTCTAAAAACACAACATAGTGGCTCCTAGAAAGATTCATACTAGAGCCTATCCTGACCCTGATCCACCTGAATTAGTTGATAACCCAGAAAGTATCCTTAGGAAGTCTCCTAGGAATAAATTATCAACTGTTTTCAGATCACCCTTGAGAGCTAGTTCAGTCCCTGAAAATCTTACAGCTTTACAACAATCCCAAGCTGACTTAGTAAATCCATTTAGAACTAGGTCATTTGATGATATAATCCAGCTAGATTCTGATTTTTCACTTTCATCCCCAGAGACAAGTGAACATCTTGGTAGTAGAGAAACAACACCTCCTGATTTGCATTTCCTTCACAATTTAGGTATCTCTCATCCAAGATCAGCTCAGCAATCTATTCCTGGTCCATCCACTTCTGCTCACCCTACATCCACTGTTCAAACCACTCCACTTCAGCCCACTTTCCCTCTTGTTAATCCACCCCGTGTAAATCCACCCCCACGACATATCATGGCAACATGGTATGCTCCCTTAGTCCTTCCTGCACCATTAGTCAATCTTCCACAAGACTATCAATCCAAAATTCCATTATATGATGCTAGCAATGCTACAACTGCATCACAACATGTGGATAAGATGACTGACTACTTTGAAAGAAATGAAATTGATGATGATTATGTCAAGCTTAGGTTACTTGCTCAGAGCTTTGGGGGAGAAGTAAGAAAATGGTTTAAAGGTATAGCCCCCCATAGTATTAATGATCTCCAAGCCTTCCATCAAACATTCTTAAACAAATGGGAAGTAAAGAAGAATCCTCTCCAAGTCCTTTCTGATTACAAGAACCTCCATAGAAACACTCGGGAAAGTGTGCAAGCTTATTACACTAGATTCAATAGTGTGTATAATGCACTTTCCCCAGAACTAAAACCTCCGTAGGGCTCAGCTTTAAACAAGTTTCCTGAAGGGTTTGACTCTGACATGACCTGTCAGCTGAGAGAAAGAGATTTTGCAACTCTTGAAGATATGCAGAAAGGATCTCTTTCTATAGAAGTCAACTTAATGGAGAAGAGAGAAAGAATGAAAACTGAAAAGAGAGTGTCCTTTAGAGAGGAATCTGCACCCTCTGCTTCCAACTCAAAAATGGAGAAAATGATGGAATAAATGATGAAAGAAATGAGCATAATTAAGAGAGCACAAACAAGCCAAAACCAAAATGCTCCTCAAAATATAAATCAGAACCAGAATCAGAATTTTAGAAGGAACCAACCTCCAAACAAACCTAGGGAAGATGATCAACAGATCACTCCCCCCTTTCATCAAAATTATGTGAGTGAGGTTGAGGAAACGGATGAGATAACAGAGGAAGATGATGTCAACATGTTTGGGGTAGAAGATGATGACTTTGAGATTCATTATGATAGAAAACAAGGTCTATACACACCTTACAATGACAGAAGAGATAATGATGAAAATTATTATCAAGACATGGAAAATGCCATCATAGAATCTTAAAAAGAATATAACCTTAGAAGCAAAACCAGTCAACAAACCCCCAACAACAAAACCTCTGACAAATCTTCACAAAACAACACTATAACCAAGCCTAAAATTGTCAAACAAAAGGATAAAACAGTGGCTATAAATTCTGGTAATGATAAAGAGAAAGACACTCAAAACAAAGAAAAACAGAGTGCAGACATTAGTAGTACTAACACTTCAGCTAGTACTGTGAAAATAATTTTGTCAATTGTAAATAAAACAAATCAACAAGATGATATTGTTGATAGAATGATAGCTAATAAGGCTAAAACAAGTTCTTCAAGGAACCAAATCCCTTTCAGCCTTGAGCAGGAAATTTCAAAGATCAAAATCTATGTTCCCTTGACTGATTTAGCTGCCCATCATGTATATAGGACCCAAATTTTTAAGGATTTAAACATTCAAGAGAATGAGGACACTGCCAATCTTAATGATGACCAACTAGAGTTGATTTTTGGTCCTAAGATTGAAGGTAGATATCAAGAGGGACCTGTTCCTCCCTTTTATGTAAGTTTAAACGTTCATGACAAAATTTTGCACAATGCTATGCATGATTCTGGGGCTTCTCATAATTTAATGCCAAAAGTTGTAATGGAGAGCCTGGGTTTAGAAATCACCAGACCTTACAAAGACCTTTACTCCTTTGATTCTAGCAGAGTAAAATGTTTAGGATTAATCAAAGACCTATGTGTTAAATCAGCCCAAATTCCAGCCAAATGTTTAGTCATGGATATTGTTGTGGCTGATGTGCCCCCAAAGTATGGAATGTTACTATCAAGATCTTGGGGGGCTAAGTTATAGGGGACTATGTAAATGGACATGAATTATGCGACTATCCCTGTTTTCAATTAGAATAGAAAACTTTACAGGGAGTCCCATATGAAATACACAGTTACAAGTCAAGACAGACCACACAACTCTCCTATGTATTCTGTAATAGGCCTTGATTCTTTTATCATGTTTAATGAGGAAACACTTGGTTAACAAGTCACTTTAATAGGATTAATGGCCAATAGGGAGGAAGAGGCGAACACCACAGAACTGTCAAAATAGTTTGTTGAACCGTTAAGCATTAGAAAACTAAACAAAGGTCTTAAACTACAAGTCATGCATCCTTTTCTTTTAAACATTGAGAGTCAAGAAAGCAATCCTCAACCCAATAATATATATGAGGAAATGAAACAAATTCAACTGAGTGTTGATACTCCAGAACAATCAGAAAGCACAGTAGTTGAAGAGGACATTCACCAAACGGATGAAATTAAAACTAGTCCTCTGTGGAGTATGTATTTTGATGGTTCCTGCACTAGAACCAACGTTGGTGCAGGTGTCTGGATTTCCAACACTGAAAATAACCACACAAAAAGCATTTCCTGCAAGTTAAACTTTCAGTGTTCCAATAACATAGCAGAATATGAATCCCTTCTCTTAGGCTTACATCTATTGAAAAAGTTAGAAGCCACAAGAATTAATGTGTACGGGGATTCAGAGTTAGTCATTAGGCAAGTCAATGGGGAGTATAACACAAATAATCCCAGACTTAGGGCCTACCAAAACGATGTCATGGACCTTTTGAAAACCTTTGAGGAGTCCAAACTATTTTTTGTCCCAAGAAAAAGAAATATTGCGGCCCACAATTTAGCCTTTGCAGCTAGGACATGCTTGACGCCATATGAAACCAAAGACTGCACAACTGAGATAAAATTTAGACCAGATGTACCTGATAATGAAAAGTATTAGCAGGTGTTTGACAATGATAAACAAATAGAAGACTTCATGCAATTCAGAAATGAATTTGAACTACACAGTTTGGACTCAGATTATGATACAGACTGCAGTGAAGAAAATTTCCTTGGTGATGAAGAACCGTCTCCTGAACCTGTTAATATTAACCTGCTGTCAAGCAAACTAAAAAACAAAACAGAATTGGATGCAGAGTTCGAAACAGATGAGTTAGAAACTCTGCACTCTAAAGATGAAAGTTTGCCAAGTGGTCTAGCACCTTTAGAAGAGTTGTTTGATCTTAACGATGTGGCCAAAAAGCCAAAACTGGAACCTGTAGAGGCTGAAGTAGAAGAGTGCAATATAGGCAATGAACTTAAACCTATGATGATTAAACTGTATAAAACTTTACCAGCTCACATTAAACTTAAATACATAGAGCTGTTTAAAGAGTTTTCTGATGTTTTTGTGTGGAGTTACGAAGATCTTAAGTCCTATGACACTGAAATAATACAGCACAAAATTCCCCTCAAAGAAAACCAAAAGCCATTCAAACAGAAACTGCGCAGAATAAACCCTGTTCAGTTACCATTGGTTTAGAAGGAAATCATGAAAATGTATGATGCTGGTATTATTGTCCCTATTAGATATTCTGAGTGGGTGTCTAATCTGGTGTCTGTTAGGAATAAAACTGGAGAGATCAAGTTTTGTATAGACTTTAGAGACGTAAACAAAGCTTCATTAAAAGACAACTACCCTTTACCCAAGATGGATCATATTTTACAAAGGGTGGTAGGGTCTAAAAGAATTGTTTTGCTTGATGGCTATTCAGGGTACAATTAGATTTTAGTTCACCCTGCTAATCAATTAAAGACAAAATTTACTACACCATGGGGCACCTTCATGTATGTGAAAATGCCCCTTGGTCTAATGAATGCTAGAGTAACTTTTCAAAGAGCCATGGACATAACATTCTTGGAGGAACTGGGCTTCTTCATCATTATCTATCTGGATGATGTTACTGTGTTTTCAAAAATAGATGAAGAGCACTTAGAACATTTAGGAAAGGTTTTTGAGAAATGCAGAAAGTTTGGAATATCTTTAAAACCTAAGAAGACACTATTCGGTCTCTAAGAGGGTAAACTTCTTGGACACATTATTTCTGAGGAGGGTATAAAGATAGATCCAAAGAGGATTGAGGCAATATTGCAAATCTCTGATCCTCGAAACATCAAGGAGTTGCAATCTTTCATCGGAAAGATTAACTTTTTGAGAAGGTTCATCCCCAACTTGGCTGAGCTCCTTAGGAATATCACAAACATGTTAAAAAAGGAGCAAGGGGTAAAATGGACCTTGGAAGCAAAGAAGTCCTTTGAACTAGTGAAACAAGCGTTAACCAAAGCACCGGTTCTTATAAGTCCAGATTTTTCAAAAGATTTTTATATTTTTTCATTTGCATCAGAACATACCATAGCTAATGTCCTTTTACAGAAAAATCCACAAGGGCAAGAGCAGCCTATTGCATTCTTTAGTAAGGCATTGAGGGATTCCCGTTTGAAGTATAACATTATGGAGAAACAAGCTTTTGCTTTTATTAAAGCTTTAAAAGACTTTAGAGTATACATTCTTCACTCACACATCATTGACTTTGTCCCAAACTCAGTTGTTAAAGACATTCTAACAGAGGACCCAGATGGTAAGAGAGGTAAGTGGATCGTTGTTATCCTTGAATATGATTTAGAGATAAAACCCACTAAACTCATCAAAGACTAAGGTCTAGCTGGATTAATGGCTGAATCCAATTTTGAAGTTCTTGATATTAGTATGATTAATGCTTTAGATGATCGAGAGGAAGTCTCAACTCCCATTTTATGAATTCCTCTTGGTATGCTGATATTTTTTATGTTTTTTTTTAATTTGAATACACCTCCTGGTTTGACAAAAACAAAGGCAAGATTTCTCAAATTGAAGGCTGTAAACTATTGCATTATTGATAGATGTCTTTACTGGAAAAATGCAAGTGGTGTATTGCTTAAATGTTTGCCTGAGTTTGATGCAGGGAAGATTAAATACCAGTTCCATGAAGGAGAGTGTGGAGGTCATTTGTACTGGAAGACAACAACCAAAAAATTTTTGAGGGCTGGTTTCTATTGGCCTACTCTTTTTCATGATGTGCACAAGATGATCCTAGCCTGTCATAAATGTCAAATTTTTGAAGGCAAAAGAAAATTGCTACCCCTGCCTCTGCATCCAATCACGGTTGAAGCCCCATTTCAACAGTGGGGACTTGACTTCATAGGAGAAATCCATCCCCCATCTTCTACCCAGCATAGATGGATTCTCACTACCACAGACTATTTCACTAAGTGGATAGAAGCCATACCTTGTAGACAGGCCAATGATTCAGTTATCATAAAATTTATGGAGACTAACATTCTCTCCAGGTTTGGTTGTCCTACCAAGATTATCACTGATAATGCAACAGAATTTGGATCAAACAAGATGTCACAAATATCAGATAACATTGGGGAATTCCACGGCCTATTACCCTCAAGGTGATGGACTTGCAGAATCCTCAAACAAAAGTTTAGTGAACATAATCAAGAAACATAATCTTGACTAATTAGCTTTAAATATTCTGCTGATAGGATAGTGAAATCGATTTACCAAACTGTTTAATCTTGGCTTATTAGTAGATAGTTTAGGATAGAAATTAAAGGTTCAAACATGATCAAAATCTGAACCTAAGTTTCCAAAAAGAGATGACTCAAATCTGTTTCATTTTGTGAGTCAAAAAAAATGTAAATCTGGTTCTAATTAACTCAAAATCTGAACCAGAGAGCAAAGGAGGAATAACTCAAACAAAAGTCAAAACAAAGTTATTAAAAAGGTGAAGGGAGTGCTTTCAAATTTCTGATCTCAAGCCTTCCATTTTTTGTTTTAAATTGTGTGAAAAATAATGTCTATGTGCAGTTTGTTCTTATGCCATAGACCAACATCAAGTTATATTGTTCAATCTTGACTTGAGTGCTTTTCAATTTTTGTTGTAGAATTTAGAGAATAAAGTCTGTTGGACAGTTTAATCCCAACAGACAATAGATTAGGTAGAGAATCATATGGGCTCAACTGTTTAATCTGGGTCCATGGAGAAATAAGGAGTAGAAATAGATTATATTTCCCGCTTTCAAAAGAATAGAATGTTGTAAAAGAGTTTTCCAATCCAAGTGCACTCTAATGACGAAAAAATGTTAGATCAGTAGGATTGGGCAGGTAGAAAGTTTGTATTGATGAAGATCCATTGTTTTCATGGCTGCTATTATGTTTTCAGAGCACATCATCCACAGAAAGAAAGGCAACCCAATGGATGAGGCAACTGATCAGCCCCCCAGAGAAAATAATGGATGTAGCACAGGTCAGCCTCCCAGAGAATGCAGGTCTGAAGTTCTTGATGCCTTCAAGAGGGCACCATCCCCAAGTGGAGCCACTATTAGCCACCTATAAAATTTGTTATATCAAAAGGTGGATAAGAATATTTGAGCCTTCAAGGAACAAATTTTATTACTAAAAAGTGTTGGCTCTTGAAGACTCTTGAAGGCCTCATGCCTTTCCTCTGTCCAAAACTTCACTGCTGTTTCCCTTCAGAACTCAGAAATCCTGCTGATTTCCAAGCCAGAATACTACTGCAAGCACCATTCCCCTTTTTCCATTTTCCAAAGCTAACCTCATTTTCTATCCTTCTATTTCCCATGAAAATCCCTCATTTTCATGTTTTTCCCATTTCCCCTTCCTCAAAATCCCTTTTATAAGGTTTAAAGACTCCTTCTTTGCCTTATCGGAACCCCTCTAAACCTTTGAAAATCATTAAAATCCATGAAAATCATGTTTTTTATGCATTATAGACTTAAGCCCCCTTGGGCTAAGTCTTTAACTCCTCCCTTCCATACGCCCTGGTGCCAGAACCAAGCGCGAGCCCTCCAAAGCGCTTATTGCATCGCTTGATCGCCTTTAGCCCCTTCCTGCATAAGCCCCCGATCATTTCACCCTTAATATAACCCTCGGCCCCACAGTCGGGCACCAAGCCGCATCGTAAATTAATATAAAACTTTGGTTATGTTAATTTTTTGATTTTTATTATATCATAATTTTTCCGCCGGTCCGAAATTCAAATCAATCTCCACCATCGATTTGATCCGCAGATCGATGGTGCGGAGTCCATCTCCCCTGTGGTCCCTGCATTCCACTCACCTGTCCAAAAAAATGCGCGGTATTCATCGCACCACCTTTGGGCGAGGGTGGTCAACGATTCCATTCAATGGTTGATGCGTGGCCTGGGTACTGTTCACAAAACCACCATCCATCGCGCGTTAACGTTCAGACGTGGACCCCGCGCGATATTGGCATCCACCATCCAATCTGGGGTGGGCCATCTAACGACTATCGCTCACCGAAGATGCCCAGCAGTTAATTGGGCTACGGCGTGGCATCCAATTAATTTCCGTCGTCGATCTGATATGCAGATCAAGGGTTCATATTTTATCGCCCATTTTCGTTGCCCAGTCAACATTTCTCATTTTGACTTTCCATTTTCTGCTCCCGACCGTCGATCTCTGTGCGATCGACGACCCTGATTCAAAATTTTCTTCCGCCTTCACTACGCCTTCTCCCGATCAATCCTGACCGTTGGATGATGCCATCCAATGGCCACACTTCCCCCACATGTCCTCTGCAACAATAAACCTATATATGCAGGATTTTATAACAGTTTTTGTATTGTGCAGGGTTTCTATCGTTTTTTTGCCATAACTCAGGAAATTTCAAAGGCAGAGAGTGATGATCCTCCCGCCCCTAATTTAGCAAAGAAAATACTTCGCAGGATCGAGATTCATGTTTCATTAGTGTTTCTTCAGGCATTGATGCCATATTGCCCCTGCGCAGCCTTGTACATTAGAAAAAACCATGAATCGGGTGTAGTCAGAGACTATCAGTGACGAAGACAAAAAATTATCAGAACAGAGGATTAAAAGACAGATTTTGCGGCGATCACCACTAAGAAAAATTATCAAAAGACTTATCCCCAATTAGAACACAGTTTAAAGAAAATCTGAAGTGTTTTATCAAAAAAAAAACCTCCACTACCACATCTGAGGAAAATTGATTCCTCCCAGCTACTAAAATGCCACATGTACCTCAAAGTATTCAATCAAAGGCTGAATTTATTGATCAGGACCAGATATCCGCCTCTCAACACAACCAAAAGATAAATTCTACAGGCAAATTAATGACAAACATCTGCGGAGTTACTTCGATGCCACATAGAGCCTCAAAGGTCAACAAAAGCTCCCACCGAGCTTAAATTTTTATGTAAATCATTTAATACAGAGGATATGTATGAAAGTATCTTCATTGAGCCCCCCAAGGGTCAAGAAGCCATCAAGTCTGTATTAATTGTAATTGGAGATCTTTTATCAGATCTCACCTCCTCATTCTTCTATATATACTACTGCAAAAGATGAGTGAGGGGTTGGTTGCAGAAATTTGAAATACATTTGAGCTTAAACTTCTGATTGTAAATAGTGTTCACGGGCCCTTGGAGCTCTGCTGGTGGTAGATAGGTTAGGCTGAGATGTGTAGATGATTGCTAAACTAAAGCATTGGACTTAAAGTTGTAACTGGTTCGGAGCATTAATACAAGCTGATTTATGGGATCCTGGTCTATGTTGACGGTGATGTTTTTCTCATTGTAACTTGTCATTTTGTTTCTATTTTCACTGTGTTCCATTTTCTCTTATAAAGAACAACATACATAGTGTTAAGACCTACTGTACATCAGTAACTTTCTCTGACTGAAAATCTTTATCTAAATGTTTTCTTCTAAATTGTGTTATTTAGGAATGATTTAATTCAGTGTCCTACCATCTCCCGCTATGTTAGTGAGTGATGGGATAGGTTGATCGGATAGTAACCTAGAGTTCGGTAAAATAGTAAGGCCTACTGGAGGCTAGTGGAGTCGCCAGGTGGATTTTTAGTTGTTTTGAGGTATATGTGTATGGTCCACCACTAGTACTGACAAAAACGAATCTAAGGGAGTTTTTTATGGTTTTTTCTGAGTTTTATGTGCAGCCTATGGTTTATTTAAAGTATTCTAAACCTGTTTCATCACTTTTCTAGGGTGGTGATAACAAAGAGAGTTTACTCTAAATGGTTTTATGGACTTCTTGCCTATGAGGTTTGGAAGAGCTTCCTATGACTGAATCATCATTTTGCTAAGATGGTGACAAAGCTATATTCTACTCTTATAAGTTTGATTGAGATTTTGAGCGTTCCTAAGGGATACCTACGATGTTTTGACTCAAAGTCCCACCGTGATCGCCATTATGTTAGTGAGCGGTGGGATAAGTCAATCAGATAGTATTCTTAAGGCTGCTTAAGGTCTAGGGAATCTAAGTTTGTTTAATACTCAGAGTCCCACCGTGATAGCCATTATGTTAGTGTGGCGATGAGGTGGCTCAATTGGATAATAGCCTAGAGTTTAGTGAAGTAGTAAGGCCTACTGGAGGCGAGTGGAGTCGCCAGGTGGATTTTTAGTTGTTTTGAGGTATATGTGTATGGTCCACCACCAGTACTGACAAAAACCAATCTAAGGGAGTTTTTTGTGGTTTTTTCTGAGTTTTATGTGCCTATGAGGTTTGGAAGAGTTTCCTATAACTAAATCATCATTTTTCTAAGATGGTGAAAAAGCTAGCTTCTACTCTTCAAACAACGCTTAAGTTTTCTAAGTTTGAATGAGACTTCGAGAGTTACTAAGGAGTACTTAGATTGCCACTAAGTCGGAAGGTCCCACCGTGATCGCCATTATGTTAGTGAGTGGTGGGATAAGTCGATCAGATAGTATTCTTAAAAGGTCTCTTAAGGTCTAGGGAAACTAAGTTTGTTTATTACTCAGAGTCCCACCGTGATCGCCATTATGTTAGGGTGGCGATGAGGTGGCTCAATCGGATAGTAGCCTAGATTTTAGTAAAGTAGTAAGGCCTATTGGAGGCTAGTGGAGTCGCCAGGTGGATTTTTAATTGTTTTGAGGTATATGTGTATGGTCCACCGCCAATACTATCAAAAACCAATCTAATGGAGTGTTTTGGGGTTTTTTGAGTTTTATGTAGTCCTGAGGTTTGGAAGAGTTTCCTATAACTGACTCATCATTTTGCTAGGATGGTGGGACAACCAGATTCTACTCTTCTAAGTTTGACTAAGATTTTGAGAGTTCCTAAGGGATACCTAGGATGTTTTGACTCAAGGTCCCACCGTGATCGCCATTATGTTAGGGTCCCGTGATTTGGCTGATTGGCAAGCCAAATGACAGTGTAACATCAAACTAAGCTTTGGAGCCCAAGGACCTAGCCTTCCTGTACTCAGAGAGGGCTCTCTCTATATGTGTAAGGGATATCTGTGTGTTTGCTTATTGTGTTCTGATTTTAGGCTAGTTATGAAGTAACTTTTTTGGTTTTTTAAGTTGTGAGGGACGAAACTGATCAAAGATATAAAATAGATAACAAGATGTTAGATTAACTGGGCTATGGGGTCAAAAGGTCAAGAAAGCTATTAGATGGCGATACAAGGCTGTTGAAGGGCCGGATTGATTCAAGGTAGAAAGGATCTTTGGGAAAAATGGAGTAAATGGATAATAAGTTTGTGAACAACAAAGAGTTTCAACCATAAATAGTTCAATAGATAACATAAACATGGTAGGGAAAACCATTAATCATGCAAAATGTAACTACAAGCTAATCAATACATAGAAATAAACATTCAAGCCATGCATAGAAGCATAAGACCCTCTAACTTTGGGAAATGGCTATCAAACTTTGGGGAAAACACTTAAGGAAGACAAACAACTTAACTTACGATGCCGGAATGCCTAAACACAGTACTTCAATTTATTGGGCACTTTGAACAACAAGATTTGCATAGTTTTAGGCAAAGGGCTAGATTGAAACTAGGCCTCCTTGGTTCAACAAGATGATAATCTAATCAGTCAAAGAGAAATTTCATGGATGGAACTATAGCTAGCCATAGGTAAGCAGGGCGTATCGTAAATCATACTTAGCATGTATAGAACTATGAATGAAACAAGCAACAATATCCTCAAGTTGTTAAAGAGCAGTTAAGAATTCTTTAAAGCAACTAAGGAAGAAGAAAACATGAAAGCTATGAAGATTCAGGAAATTTGAGGTGCCTCCATGGGCATATCTCAAATTTGTTCTCTATTGATCTATAGCAAGTAAGAAACATGTATTCATGAATGAAAACTAGAAGACAACAACAAAGCAAGAGACACTATACCATTCTACCAAGTCATGGAATCCAACAACAATCCTTCTTCATTCATCCAAGAGCATTCAAGAGGCAATCCAAAAGCATAAGACAAGTATTTCTTCCAAAGCTTATATGACCATATATTTCTTCTCTTCTCAAGTTCAACCTTGTTTACAATGAAAGCCTTTGGAATATATAGGCTCAAGTGAGGGAAAACTCATGGTTCAACTTGCATCCTCATTGGCCTAATCAAAATATCTAAACTTGTCCTTGACGCTTTGCAAAGCCCAAGGCACAAAAATATCTCATAAAATATCTAAAAAATGCTAAAAATGGGAAATAATTGACTTTGCATAACTTCTCATGTGTAAAAATAGCTAAACGCACATGAGGAAATATCAGTTTTTAAAGGTTCAAAAATTTCAAAAATATTCAAAATTTACATCAGCAAAAGGTCCCCTGACTTGCCGGCAACATTTGGCAGCCTTCCTGATGTCGAAACGAGGCCCATGATAGCTCGTTGGAAAGCCCTAAATGTCTGATTTCTGGAGCAACTAAAATTTTCCAATTCGGATGCCTATAAGTCCTCCAAAACTGCACCTATATGTAAAAAACCAAAAATTACAGTCTGCTGATAGACCGGGCAGAGTGTGCAAAATGTGAGCATTTTTCGCCATTTCGGGGAAGCAAATGATCTCCAAATGTCCTGAAAATCACTGAGAGTATGATCCTAAAATTATGGCATCCAATGATACCATTCTCCTCCTTTGAAAAATCCCCAAAATGAAATGGCAAATTTCATGAGTTTTGACCGAAAACTCAAAAATGCCAAAAAACCAAAGTATGTCAAAATTTGCCCAAAATCGGTGTGTATGACCCTCAAGGGTCCTTAGCAACATGCTCTGAAGTGGTGGCCAAAATCTCAAGTCCTGATGTGTCTTTCTTCTCTTTCCGTGCCGGGCGCTTCCCTTTAGCTTCCTTTAGCTTTTCTTGGTTTTCTTCTTTGTTGTTTGGTATTCTAGCTTTCGTGAAGAAGCCATGGCCCCTTTCCTAGGAGAGGCAGCTAGCACGTGCTTTGGAGGATGCCCTTCATGATCCATGTTTTGTATTTGCTGGCCCTTATCATTTCTTGCTTGAGGGCTACCTTGTTTGTCTCTCATCACTGCCTTACTGCCCATCATTTTGCTCTTCATTATCACTGCTATGTTTAGCCTCTTTGCCTTGTTCTTCATCATCACTAAAGTCATATTTTTTAGTACTGTGTTTGAGTCAAGAGGCTTTTAATAAGACATTTCTGTGGTTTCTTGAAAAGAAGTCCCCTTTGTTTTAGCACAAAAACCTTCCCTTCAAACACTGCTTTTATGAAATCACTGTCATTTTAAAAGACTGAACAAAACACTCCTTTAACTGGTAAAAACAATCTTCCCAATCATCATCTTTCCTTTATGAGATCACTGCTTCTTTTGGCTTTGATTGGACATGGTGTTCTTTGAGATCATGTTTTCAAAGACTCCTTTAGATCTGTTAAATACCCTCTACACACATTCTGTTATGATAAGTCTTTTGAAAAAGCAAGTGCGCTTTCCTTTTAATTGTCTCCTAGCCCTTTATAAACATTCAACAAGCCATTACCCTTCTATCACTGCTTGGGAGGCATCTTGACTTGGATGCGCTTTTGAAAAACCAAACTGTCTTAGCCTGTCAACTCACTGTTTGATAAGGCAACAATGGTTTTGAGTGTTGTGGAAAATGTCCCCTTTGGTATAAGACTCCTGTCCCTTCAAAACAATACCTTTCCACTTGGTATGCAACTCAACAAGTAAACTTCAGGAACAAAATCACAATTAATAAAGATACACAGTCAAAGTGATGTTTTCTGTGTTTTGTGGTAAGGTCACCTTGCCTTTTGGTATTTTGAGGACAACAGTATAACCTTGTATTTCAGACAAAGGAAAAAACCATAGTCTTCTTAATTTCAAAACCCTGCTCCCTTCTTTGTAAGCCACTCCACCAGTGGATTCAACAACATGAAGACATTCAATCACAAAGTGTATCTACACATTCAAAGGTTACTGTGTGTATAAGATAAAGTGGCAGAGCTTGCAAAGTTTGGTGTGAGCTGAAAGATCTGTAGGAGTTTAAACAATGAAGACTTTTTAAACCAAAACACTGCTCTCTTTTTGGTATGCATGCCCATCAACAGATAAATTCAACACCATTACACAGTCAAACAAATTGCATCTACACAGTCAAAGGTTATTGTGTTATGGGATAAGATAACAGAGCTTATGGTGTTTGGTGTGATCTCAAAAGACCTGTAGCTTTCAAACAACAATAAACTCCTCTTAACCAAAGCACTGCTCTCGTAATCACTGCTTTCTCACACAAATTTTGACAAAACACCTTCAAAATGTAACAACAGCTTCACACCCGAAAGTTTGTTTTATGGATAAAGAGGCAGCTCTGACTTTTCTTTTCACCATATAGAGATGACCTTTGACAGTGACAAAAACACCTTTTCAATGATCACTGTTCATGAAATTAGGCCTACTGCTTCACTTTTCAAACACTGTGTTTTTTCCCTTAAAACACTATCTCCACCTTTGAACACTGTTTGAGGGCAGTTTATAAAGTCCTTTGGCATAAAAAATCCTACCATTTTTACTATTTCAGTGCTGGGAAAACATAAAACTACAACAACTCTTGAGTTTTAAACCAAAAGATCAAACCTCCCAAGCACTGTTTTCTCCACCATATAGCTGACAGAGTTTAAATTTGTTTTACCACAGTAGGGTTATCTTCACAATTTTGACAAAGCCTCATCCCCTAACCATTGTTTCTCTCTGTTGATTTAGCAAACAAGGGGTGCTTTGAAACCACTGTTAAGATATTTTTTCAAACTGTTTTGAAGGACCATTACAAACTCTGTTTTTCTTCTAGATGTTTGTGCAAATATTTGACTATTTGCAAATATTTGACTATTTCATTTCACAAAAAGACCTCTTTTTAAACTGACAACACCGTCATCTCTTATTCACTATTTCTCTATGTTTATTTGAAACAAAAAGGGACTTATTTGAAGTCATTGTTTCTTTGATCATGAAAAACATGGTATGTTTAAAAAACAAGATATGTTTCTTCCTTTTACTGTCTCTAAACAGCCTTTCAAACTTTCAACAAGCCTCTAAACAAATAAATTTCCTCCTCCAATAAATCACTGTCTTGTCCTCCTTTATGCCAAACAACAAGTTTTGGTCAAACGATAAACAAACAGTTAATTGATTACTGTGCTTGGGAAATGGAGTGAGAAGAATACCTTAGAAAAGCTTAAGGGCCCTTTTTGATTGATTGAGAAGCTCTCAAAAGATTTTTTTAAGGTTTTTAAGTGATTTTTTTACTGATGCTACAGGCGCGCCGCGCATTAGTGCATTCCTTCGGAAACTTTCTGCCTGAGCGCGCCGCGCAACTTTTCAAACGCGTCACGCAAATTTGCAGCCCATTTTGAAGGCCTTCCCGGTGTCGGAATTAGGCGCGAGATGGCTCGTTGGAAATATGTGGAAGTTTAATTTCTAGAAAAAAATTAATTTTTTCATTTGGAGTCCATTTTATTGTTCAAAAATGTATTCTCCCAAAACGGGTCAAAACTGGTGAATCCTGGTGCAGAAATGCATAGTGCTTTTTGTAAGCCATTTTTGGATGCCTTCCCGGTGTCGGAATTGAGCCCTAGATGGCTCGTTGGAAAGCTATGGAAGTATAATTTCGAAATATTCTTTATTTGTTTCATTTGGTGTCCATTTTTGTATTAAAAAACTGACTGTCCCATCACTGGTCAAAAAATGGTGAATGCTGGTGCAGAAAAACATAGCATTGATTACAGGCTACTTTTGGATGCCTTCTTGTTGTTGGAATTTGGCCTGAGATGGCTCGTCGGAAAGCTATGGAAGTCTAATTTCAAGAAAAATTTGAATTTTTTCATTTGGAGTCCATTTGGTTGTTCAAAATCTGACTGTCCCATCACTGGTCAAAATGATGAATCCTGGTGCAGAAATTTTCCCGTGAAATCTGTATTTTTCACATTTCTCACAAACCATGATACCTGTGTAGAAACTGAAGGGTTTTTTTCTTATTAAACCTATGAGGGACAAAAACCTCTCTCACTTTTGTAAATTTCAATTCCGTTTTGTCAGAAACACACTTTGAACCTAAATGCTCAGGCGCTCCTTAACCCTAATTTCACTGTGGCAGAGGTATCATGATTCAACAGCCATGCAAATTTTACTATCCCTTTGTATCCACTGTGATGAGCTATTTGAAAGACACTCCCTCATGAATAGGAAGAAAGAGTACCCTTTGACAAATAATTATCATCATTGACCTGTGCCATGACCTACCTCATCAACCACTCTTCAAATTCTGTTTTGTTGGAGCTGCAGACTGTCTTTTGACATAAACCTTGTTGAGGGATAAGCTTGAAATCCTTGGATTGCAGTGGTACCCCTGATTTCCTTTTTGTCTCTTACCTTGTTTCTCTATTTCAGTTATTCTTTACTGTTTCTTAGCACTCATCTTTGATCAATCAAACCTTGAAAACAGTCAATGCCCTGGCCCTATGCTTATGAATGAAGGAGGCCCTTTACTTGGCGATATGTCTGATGATATTTGATGAGCATGCTTGACAAGGGTTCCTCTTATGTATGATGGCAAGCAAAAAAATTTGAAAACATTACTGCTTTCACCTCTGCTTGAAATCATCATTTTTCTTCAGAAAACCTTATTCACTGTTTCACTGTTTATTAAAGACAAGTTTTCCTTACAGTCAGATGCAACTCTTCAAGTCATAATTTGACCATCGCCCTCTGCTTATAGATGAAGGAGGCACTTTTAACCCTCTGCTTGTAAATGAAGGAGGTTCTTTGGTATTTAATATTGTCAGCCCCTTGACAGTGTTGTTTTTCCTTTAACTGTCCTTTCAGGCCTTGAATGTGGTCGCATGAGCTTGATGAAAAACTCTTTACTCTATAGCTGCATCCCAGGCTCAGGATCGCATTGAGAAGAAACTGTCTTCTCATGTGGAGTCAGAAATTGTCTTCTGAGATGCTGGTATGTTTCTGTCTTTGAAAGATCCATCAAAACACTGTAAAAACACCTAAAATCAGCTTGAGATTATGGTCTATGTATTGCTGAGACTTAAGGGTGTATTAGTGGCGCGACTTAGGGCTGTGACCAACTTCATTAGCAGAGTAGGAAGTTCTGTTATGACTGGTCTATAGCAGATGGAGGTTTTTGGCTCTTGGATAGTTTGCCAAGGGAGAAATGCCTTAAAGCGCCACTTCCTAACTTAGGGGAGACTGTTTGAATAGATTTGGATTGTCTCTTTAGAGCTGATGGGTAGACTAGTATAGCTGAAGCTGGATAGGGTTTGATAATGAGGTTTCATCTCGTCATGGGTAGACTGAAAGGTAAGAAGGCAAAAAAGTTTATGGGTGTTTTCCCAGCTGGAAAATATGACAAATTTTGGATCAGCTGCTAGAAAACTTGGCTATCAGAACTAGTCATCACCAACAAGTGAAAAATACTGATGACTAACAGTGGCTCCATTTGGGGAGGGCAACTCCTTTTCAGGAGGTGTCCAGAATCTCAGATCTTTGGCTTATGAAGACCAGTGCCTTACCCATTGGCGCAAAATTTCACCCTTCTTTGTTGCTACTTCTGAAAAGTGACAACATGATTAGCATCAATAATATTTCTACCTACCCCACTATCTTTCCTAACATTTTTTCTTCTTTTTGGCACATTTGGACTAGCAGCCTTTTGACAATGTATATTTTTTCTTTTTGTAAAATGAACCTATCTATTTCTACACTTATATCTGCCGGGAGTTTAGATTAAACTGATGAACTCCTTCATTACTCTACCTATGCTAGATCAACTGTCAAGATTAAGCTGTTTGACAGGATTTTGTTCTCTAATCTAAAACACGAAATTTAAAAGATGATCAAATCAGGATTAGATAGTCTGATTTGTCATGCATTTGCGACATAAAAGACAAGCTGCACACAAATATTTTTTTGCATAAAATGGAAACTAGGAAAATAAGGCTAAGATGCACAATTTGTTTTTCATCCTCGCTTCCCTCTTTGGTTTTGTTTTGGGCGTGTGGAACCAGTATATTTTCCTAATCTGCTCTCTTTGATAAGTCAAGCTTACACAATGTTGACCATATTTTTCACTCACTAACTTATCAACAAATAAATTTAAACATGTTCAGTTATGATTAGGCTAGATAGTTGAACAAGACATTGAAGTACTAGTAGCAGCATTTAGACTTGCTCGCTTTCCGAAGGCCTATTTTTTGGAACATGGGGCTTTACCATTGCTTTTTAGAAACTGCCCTCTTTTTCTACTTTTTACTATTTTTTGTATTTTCTGCTTTTTCACTTTTTCTTCAAACCATCTAAAACTGGAAAGATGCTCACAAGGCTGAGCTTTAACTATCTACCTATCCTAGCCTAAACTATACACAACATACACATTTGGTGAACTCTTCTTTCCAATGTAACCAATCAAGTAGATGATTACATGGGTGATTCTGGTTTAGTTCTTTCATGATGCAGAAATAATGAAAAGGCCACTCCCATTTGGTTTGTTTCTGGAAAATAGTGCTTAGGTTTTTTCTCATTCTTGGCAGCAACTTGTTCATGATAGAACCCACTACTCCTTCAGATTTCTCAAGGAAAACAACAAATGGATCTTGGAATAATACCTGATCTAGAGGATTTGATATATGGGCTTCATTTAGGACTACTCTTTCTTCCACTTGGCTATATTTGGGACCCCCCTGGTAAAGCAACTCTTCCTCTTGCTCATGATCACTTGAAATGTCAGACTCATCATATATTGCAGTGTAGTTTTCTTTCCAAGCTGATGTGTTTTGATAGGCCGGGTTGAAAACTGTGTGAAGGTCATCAGGATGATGGGCAGGGATACACTTTGATAGTAAATTATCTTGAAAGGATAGTGTGACAACTCCCATGTGTTTATCAACCTCTATTTCTTCATCTACAATTTGTAACTCAATGGAACTTGGTGACTTCAAATCTAGAGTTAAGGAATATTTCTTGTCCAAAGTGATTTCCTCAACCATTTCAGGAAAAGGCTTCTCATTTACAATATGCTCGAGAATTTCATTATCCTCCTTAACCTCATCATCAAAGCTGAAAAAAAGTTGATTTCCAATTATGTGAATGTTATATTTGACAGACTGAAGTGAAGTAGAGCAAAGAGTCCGAGACTCTTCACTTACTTCTGAACTCTCAAGGCTCTTCTCATCAGTGTCATAGGTGACCTGTAATTGCTGCTCACTTTTCTCAAGTTTATGAAACTGAGCTTCCTCCCAAAAATAAAAAACTGAGTCTTCTGTAAAGTTAGCTTTTGTTTGGAAATCATAATCATCAATATATTGATCAAACATTGGAGAATCATTAACATAAGTAATGTCACCAGCCATGCATATTGGACTATCAGATTGCTTTTCTTCAAATTGATTTACAAGTCTATTCTTTGACTCATGATATGCAGGATTAACAGGAGAAAGATTAGAGAAGTCTTGGTTATATGAAGTTTTAGAGGCTATCTGCATGTTTATAATTTGATCTATTTCTTCTTCAGTTAAATGAGGAGGTATTTTCTGTTTTCCTTGAAGTGGGCAGCCATTTCTTTCCATTTTTTTTTTTTTTTGGAAGTTGATCTTGTGGCTGAATGTCCTCTTGCATTTTGCAGGGAAAGGAAGATGGATTGTTATTGGTTTCAACCTTTTCAAAGAGCTCTTGTGGATCCTCTCTTATTTTTTGATGGGTTTCATCTAGGATCAACTTTTCTTGGTCATCTTGATGATTAGCTTGGGTAAGAAAATTATGGACCTCCTCTAAAAAATCCTTGGGATGCCAATTTCCAAAAAATTCTTCAATGCTTACAAGGTGTTGTATGAGGTTTTCAGAGTGATCACAACAATTTTCAGCCAATGATAGAGATGGACAATGCCCTATATAGCGTTTACAAAATACTTTGTGGAAATCTTTCAAAGAAAACAAGGTGCGAGGTTCTAGGTTTTCATACCATTCTCTTGCCTCTTCTTCTAATGTACCCATGAACATTTTCATGAGGTAGTACTCATGCCATTCAACCATTAACTTCCATACATGTATATGAAATTTGATGAGGTGTAAAACTGGGTCGTCAATATTTTCATTTCGAAAGAGAGGTAGGTTTGCGAACCAATTTACATCTTTAGGCATTTTATGTGGGAAACCAGGGATATGTTCTCTGCTCATCGGAGCATATCTCCTTTGTGTCCTCAGGTGGAGGATTTGAACTATGCTGTCCTCCATCAGCATGATTGGGATTTCTTAATGAATTCTTAGGAGAATTTATAAGGACTAGTGGGGAAATAGGCCTACTGGAGGCTAGTGGAGTCGCTAGGTGGAACTTGGTTGTTTTTGAAGAGATGTAGCTATGGTCCACAACCAGTAACTAGGGAAAAGCCAATCTGGGAATATTTTGGGGTTTTTTGAGTTTCATGTGTAGCCTTATGGTTTGTCTAAAGTATTCTAAACTTGTTTCGACACTTTTCTAGGGTGGCGATAACAAAAAGAGTTTACTCTAAATGATCTTATGGACTTCTTGCTTGTTTAAGTATCTTAAAGGACCAAAAAGTCTATAAGTGTTTGCTAGACTGTTATGTACTTAGTGTCCTACCATCTCCCGCTATGTTAGTGAGTGATGGGATAGGTTGATCAGATAGTAACCTAGAGTTCGGTAAAATAGTAAGGTCTACTGGAGGCTAGTGGAGTCGCCAGGTGCATTTTTAGTTGTTTTGAGGTATATGTGTATGGTCCACCACCAGTATTGACAAAAACCAATCTAAGGGAGTTTTTTGTGGTTTTTTCTGAGTTTTATGTGCAACCTATGGTTTATTCAAAGTATTCTAAACCTGTTTCATCACTTTGCTAGAGTGGCGATAACAAAGAGAGTTTACTCTAAATGGTTTTATGGACTGCTTTCCTATGAGGTTTGGAAGAGCTTCCTATGACTAAATCATCATTTTTCTAAGATGGTGACAAAGCTATATTCTACTCTTCTAAGTTTTTTTGAGATTTTGAATGTTCCTAAGGGATACCTAAGATGTTTTGACTCAAAGTCCCACCGTGATCGCCATTATGTTAGTGAGCGGTGGGATAAGTCAATCAGATAGTATTCTTAAGGCTGCTTAAGGTCTAGGGAATCTAAGTTTGTTTAATACTCAGAGTCCCACCGTGATCGCCATTATGTTAGTGTGGTGATGAGGTGGCTCAATTGGATAGTAGCCTAGAGTTTAGTGAAGTAGTAAGGCCTACTGGAGGCTAGTGGAGTCGCCAGGTGGATTTTTAGTTGGTTTGAGGTATATGTGTATGGTCCACCACTAGTACTGAAAAAAACCAATCTAAGGGAGTTTTTTGTGTTTTTTTTCTGATTTTTATGTGCCTATGAGGTTTGGAAGAGTTTCCTATAACTGAATCATCATTTTGCTAAGATGGTGAAAAAGCTAGCTTCTACTCTTCAAACAACGCTTAAGTTTTCTAAGTTTGAATGAGACTTCGAGAGTTACTAAGGAGTACTTAGATTGTCACTAACTCGGAAGGTCCCACTGTGATCGCCATTATGTTAGTGAGTGGTGGGATAAGTCGATCAGATAGTATTCTTAAAAGGTCTCTTAAGGTCTAGGGAAACTAAGTTTGTTTATTACTCAGAGTCCCACCATGATCGCCATTATGTTAGGGTGGCGATGAGGTGGCTCAATCAGATAGTAGCCTAGATTTTAGTAAAGTAGTAAGGCCTACTGGAGGCTAGTGGAGTCGCCAGGTGGATTTTTAGTTTTTTTGAGGTATATGTGTATGGTCCACTGCCAATACTCTCAAAAACCAATCTAAGGGAGTGTTTTGGGGTTTTTTGAGTTTTATGTAGTCCTGAGGTTTGGAAGAGTTTCCTATAATTGACTCATCATTTTTCTAAGATGGTGAGACAACCAGATTCTACTCTTCTAAGTTTGAATGAGATTTTGAGAGTTCCTAAGGGATACCTAGGATGTTTTGACTCAAGGTCCCATCGTGATCGCCATTATGTTAGGGTCTCGTGATTTGGCTGATTGGCAAGCCAAATGACAGTGTAACATCAAACCAAGCTTTGGAGGCCAATGACCTAGCCTTCCTGGACTCAGAGAGGGCTCTCACTATATGTGTAAGGGATATCTGTGTGTTTTCTTATTGTGTTATGATTTTAGGCTAGTTATGAAGTAAATTTTTTGGTTTTTTAAGTTGTGAGGGATGAAACTGATCAAAGATATAAAATAGATAACAAGATGTTAGATTAACTGGGGTATGGGGTCAAAAGGTCAAGAAAGCTATTAGATGACGATACAAGGCTGTTGAAGGGCCGATTTGATTCAAGGTAGAAAGGATCTTTGGGCAAAATGGAGTAAATGGACATTAATTTTGTGAACAACAAAGAGTTTCAAGCATAAATAGTTCAATAGATAACATAAACATGGTAGGGAAAACCATTAATCATGAAAAATGTAACTACAAGCTAATCAATACATAGAAATAAACATTCAAGCCATGCATAGAAGTATAAGACCCTCTAACTTTGGGAAATGGCTATCAGACTTTGGGGAATACACTTAAGGAAGATAAACAACTTAACTTACTATGCCGGAATGCCTAAACATAGTACTTCAAGTTATTAGGCACTTTGAACAACAAGATTTGCATAGTTTTAGGCAAAGGGCTAGATCGAAACTAGGACTCCTTGGTTCAACAAGATGATAATCTAATCAGTCAAAGAGAAATTTCATGGATGGAACTATAGCTAGCCATAGGTAAGCAGGGTGTACCGTAAGTCATACTTAGCATGTATAGAACTATGAATGAAACAAGCAACAATATCCTTAAGTTTTTAAAGAGTAGTTAAGAATTCTTTAAAGCAACTAAGGAAGAAGAAAACATGAAAGCTATGAAGATTAAGGAAATTTGAGGTGCCTCCATGGGCATATCTCAAATTTGTTCTCTACTGATCTATAGCAAGCAAGAAACATTTATTTATGAATGAAAACTAGAAGACAACAACAAAGCAAGAGACACTATACCATTCTACCAAGTCATGGAATCCAACAACAATCCTTCTTCATTCATCCAAGAGCATCCAAGAGGCAATCCAAAAGCATAAGACATGTATTTCTTCCAAAGCTTATATGACCATATATTTCTTCTCTTCTCAAGTTCAACCTTTTTTACAATGAAAGCCTTTGGAATATATAGGCTCGAGTGAGGAAAACCTCATGGTTCAACTTGCATCCTCATTGGCCTAATCAAAATATCTAAACTTGTCCTTGACGCTTTGCAAAGCCCAAGGCACAAAAATATCTCATAAAATATCTAAAAAATGCTAAAAATGGTAAATAATTGACTTTGCTAAATGCACATGAGGAAATATCAGTTTTTAAAGGTTCAAAAATTTCAAAAATATTCAAAATTTACATCAGCAAAAGGTCCCCTGACTTGCCGGCAACATTTGGTAGCCTTTCTGATGTCGAAATGAGGCTCATGATAGCTCGTTGGAAATTCCTGAGTGTCTACTTTATGGAGAAACTGAAATTTTCCAATTCGGATGCCTATAAGTCCTCCAAAACTGCACCTATGTGTAAAAAACCAAAAATTATAATCTGCTGATAGACCGGGCAGAGTGTGCAAAAAGTGAGCATTTTTCGGCATTTCGGGGAAGAAAATGATCTCCAAATGTCCTGAAAATCGCTGAGGTTATGATCCTAAAATTATGGCATCCAATGATACCATTATCCTCCTTTGAAAAATCCCCAAAATGAAATGGCAAATTTTATGAGTTTTGACCGAAAACTCAAAAATGCCAAAAAACCAAAGTATGTCAAAATTTGCCCAAAATCGGTGTGTATGACCCTCAAGGGTCCTTAGCAACATGCTCTAAATCGGTGGCCAAAATTTCAAGTCCTGATGTGTCTTTCTTCTCTTTCTGTGTCGGGCGCTTCCCTTTAGCTTCCTTTAGCTTTTCTTGGTTTTATTCTTTGTTGTTTGGTATTCTAGCTTTGGTGAAGAAGCCATGGCCCCTTTCCTAGGAGAGGCAGCTAGCACATGCTCTGGAGGATGCCCTTCATGATCCATGTTTTGTATTTGCTGGCCCTTATCATTGCTTGCTTGAGGGCTGCCTTGTTTGTCTTTCATCACTGCCTTACTGCCCATCATTTTGCTCTTCATTATCACTGCTATGTTTAGCCTCTTTGCCTTGTTCTTCATCATCACTAAAGTCATCTTTTTTAGTACTGTGTTTGAGTCAAGAGGATTTTAATAAGACATTTCTGTGGTTTCTTGAAAAGAAGTCCCCTTTGTTTTAGCACAAAAACCTTCCCTTCAAACATTGCTTTTATGAAATCACTGTCATTTTAAAAGACTGAACAAAACACTCTTTAAATTGGTAAAAACACTCTCCCCAATCATCATCTTTCCTTTATGAGATCACTGCTTCTTTTGGCTTTGATTGGACATGGTGTTCTTTGAGATCATGTTTTCAAAGACTCCTTCAGATCTGTTAAATACCCTCTACACACATTCTGTTATGATAAGTCTTTTGAAAAAACAAGTGCGCTTTCCTTTTAATTGTCTCCTAGCCCTTTATAAACATTCAACAAGCCATTACCCTTCTATCACTGCTTGGGAGGCATCTTGACTTGGATGCGCTTCTGAAAAACCAAACTGTCTCAGCCTGTCAACTCACTGTTTGATAAGGCAACAATGGTTTTGAGTGTTGTGGAAAATGTCTCCTTTGGTATAAGACTCCTGTCCCTTCAAAACAATACCTTTCCACTTGGTATGCAACTCAACAAGTAAACTTCAGGAAAAAAATCACAGTTAATAAAGATACACAGTCAAAGTGATGTTTTCTGTGTTTTGTGGTAAGGTCACCTTGCCTTTTGGTATTTTGAGGACAATAGTATAACCTTGTTTTTCAGACAAAGGCAAAAACCATAGTCTTCTTAATTTCAAAACCCCGCTCCCTTCTTTGTAAGCCACTCCACCAGTGGATTCAACAACATGAAGACAGTCAATCACAAAGTGTATCTACACATTCAAAGGTTACTGTGTGTATAAGATAAAGTGGCAGAGCTTGCAAAGTTTGGTGTGAGCTGAAAGATCTGTAGGAGTTTAAACAGTGAAGAATTTTTAAACCAAAACACTGCTCTCTTTTTGGTATGCATGCCCATCAACAGATAAATTCAACACCATTACACAGTCAAACAAATTGCATCTACACAGTCAAAGGTTACTGTGTTATGGGATAAGATAACAGAGCTTATGGTGTTTGGTGTGAGCTCAAAAGACCTGTAGCTTTCAAACAACAATAAAATCCTCTTAACCAAAGCACTGCTCTCGTAATCACTGCTTTCTCACACAAATTTTGACAAAACACCTTCAAAATGTAACAACAGCTTCACACCCGAAAGTTTGTTTTATGGATAAAGAGGCAGCTCTGACTTTTCTTTTCACCATATAGAGATGACCTTTGACAGTGACAAAAACACCTTTTCAATGATCATTGTTCATGAAATTAGGCCTACTGTTTCACTTTTCAAACACTTTGTTTTTTCCCTTAAAACACTATCTCCACCTTTGAACACTGTTTGAGGGCAGTTTATAAAGTCCTTTGGCATCAAAAATCCCACCATTTTTACTATTTCAGTGCTGGGCAAACATAAAACTACAACAACTCTTGAGTTTTAAACCAAAAGATCAAACCTCCCAAGCACTGTTTTCTCCACCATATAGCTGACAGAGTTTAAATTTGTTTTACCACAGTAGGGTTATCTTCACAATTTTGACAAAGCCTCATCCCCTAACCATTGTTTCTCACTGTTGATTTAGCAAACAAGGGGTGCTTTGAAACCACTGTTAAGATATTTTTTCAAACTGTTTTGAAGGACCATTACAAAATCTGTTTTTCTTCTAGATGTTTGTGCAAATATTTGACTATTTGCAAATATTTGACTATTTCATTTCACAAAAAGACCTCTTTTTAAACTGACAAAACCGTCATCTCTTATTCACTGTTTCTCTATGTTTATTTGAAACAAAAAGGGACTTATTTGAAGTCATTGTTTCTTTGATAATGAAAAACATGGTATGTTTAAAAAACAAGATATGTTTCTTCCTTTTACTGTCTCTAAACAGCCTTTCAAACTTTCAACAAGCCTCTAAACAAATAAATTTCCTCCTCCAATAAATCACTGTCTTGTCCTCCTTTATGCCAAACAACAAGTTTTGGTCAAACGATAAACAAACAGTTAATTGATTACTGTGCTTGGGAAATGGAGTGAGAAGAATACCTTAGAAAAGCTTAAGGGCCCTTTTTGATTGATTGAGAAGCTCTCAAAAGATTTTTTTAAGGTTTTTAAGTGATTTTTTTACTGATGCTACAGGCGCGCCGTGCGCTGCTACAGGCGTGCTGCGCATCAGTGCATTCCTTTGGAAACTTTCTGCCTAAGTGCGTCGCGCAGCTTTTCAAACGCGTCGCGCAACTTTGCATCCCATTTTGAAGGCCTTCCCAGTGTCGGAATTGGGCACAAGATGGCTCGTTGGAAATATGTGGAAGTATAATTTCTAAAAAAACTTTAATTTTTTCATTTGGAGTCCATTTTATTGTTCAAAATTTCATTCTCCCAAAACTAGTCAAAACTGGTGAATCCTGGTGCAGAAATGCATAGTTCTTTTTATAAGCCACTTTTGGATGCCTTCCCGGTGTCGGAATTGGGCTTGAGATGGCTCATTGGAAATATATGGAAGTATAATTTCCAAATATACTTGATTTGTTTCATTTTGTGTCCATTGTGGTGTTCAAAAATTGACTTTCCCATCACTGGTCAAAAAATGGTGAATGCTGGTGCATAAAAACATAGCATTGATTGCAAGATACTTTTGGATGCCTTCCTGTTGTCGGAATTTTTCCTGAGATGGCTCGTCGGAAAGCTACAGAAGTTTAATTTCCAGAAAAAAATTAAAATTTTCATTTGGAGTCCATTTGGTTGTTCAAAATCTCACTGTCCCATCACTGGTCAAAATGATGAATCCTGGTGCAGAAATTTTCCCGTGACATCTGTATTTTTCACATTTCTCACAAACCATGATACCTATGTAGAAACTGAAGGGGGTGTTTCTTCTTAAAAATATGAGGGAAAAAAACCTCTCTCAATTTTGTAAATTTCATCTCCTTTTTGTCAGAAACACACTTTGAACCGAAATGCCTGGGCGCTCCTTAACCCTAATTTTACTATGGCAGAGGTATCATGATTCAACAGCCATGCAAATTTTATTATCCCTTTGTATCCACTGTGATGAGCTATTTTAAAGACACTCCCTCATGAATAGGAAGAAAGAGTACCCTTTGACAAATAATTATCATCATTGACCTATGCCATGACCTACCTCATCAACCACTCTTCAAACTCTGTTTTGTTGGAGTTGCAGACTGTCTTTTGACAGAAACCCTATTGAGGGATAAGCTTGACCTCCTTGGATTGCAGTGGTACCCCTAATTTCCTTTTGGTCTCTTACCTTGTTTCTTTGTTTCAGTTATTCTTTACTGTTTCTTAGCACTCATCTTTGATCAATCAAACCTTGAAAACAATCAATGCCTTGGCCCTCTGCTTATGAATGAAGGAGGCCCTTTACTTGGCGATATGTCTGATGATATTTGATGAGCATGCTTGAAAAGGGTTCCTCTTATGTATGATGGCAAGAAAAAAAAATTGAAAACATTACTGCTTTCACCTCTGCTTGCAATCATCATTTTTCTTCAGAAAACTCTATTCACTGTTTCACTGTTTATTAAAGACAAGTTTGCTTTACAGTCAGATGCAACTCTTCAAGTCATACTTTGACCATCACCCTCTGCTTATAGATGAAGGAGGCGCTTTTAACCCTCTGCTTGTAAATGAAGGAGGTTCTTTGGTCTTTAATATTGTCAGCCCCTAGACAGTGTTGCTTTTCCTTTAACTGTCCTTTCAGGCCTTGAATGTGGTCGCATGAGCTTGATGAAAAACTCTTTGCTCTATAGCTGCATCCCAGGCTCAAGATCAAATTGAGAAGTAGTTTTCTTCTCATGTGGAGTCAAAAATTGTCTTCTGAGATGCTGGTATGTTTCTGTCTTTGAAAGATCCATCAAAACACTGTAAAAACACCTAAAATCAGCCATTAGGGGAATTTTGAGGTCTAAAATGGGCCTCATAAGAAAAATGTACAACAAAAATAAAATTTATAACAACCAATAGGATTCAATATGATGATGTCATCCATAATGGATGATTCACCATTTTTGGAGTTAAAAAGTAAAAATATTAAAAAATAATAAAATAATAAAACTACTTTTTCAACTCGTATTTTAAACTTATCTCCCAAAATTTTTACTCAAATTTCGAGCGGGAGTACTTGTTGGATGCGGAATTTAATTCCTCATCCAAGGAGTACCCATGTTGCATACTTTCGATGAACTCTTCTACACGAAAAATGAGAAATACATAAAAAACGTGATTGTAATCACGTTTTTTAATGTATTTCTCATTTTTCGTGTAGTAGGACCCATCGAAAGTATGCAACATGGGTACTCCTTGGATGGGGAATTAAATTCCGCATCCAACGAGTACTCCCGCTCGAAATTTGAGTAAAAACTTTGGGAGATAAGTTGAAAATATGAATTGAAAAAGTAGTTTTTTCATTTTTCCCTCTAAAATTTGATGATGTCATCAAATCTTATTAGATTTTTTCCACTATTATTTTATAATTTCCTTAGGAGGCCCATTTTAGACCTCAAAATTCCCCTAATGTTGAGATTATGGTCTATGTATTGCTGAGACTTAAGGGTGTATTAGTGGCGCGACTTAGGGCTGTGACCAACTTCATTAGCAGAGTAGGAAGGTCTGTTATGACTGGTCTATAGCAGATGGAGTTTTTTGGCTCTTGGATAGTTTTCCAAGGGAGAAATTCCTTAAATTTCCACTTCCTAACTTAGGGGAGACTGTTTGAATAGATTTGGATTGTCTCTTTAGAGCTGATGGGCAGACTAGTATAACTGAAGCTGGATAGGGTTTGATAATGGGGTTTCATCTCGTCATGGGCGGACTGAAAGGTAAGAAGGCAAAAAAGTTTATGGGTGTTTTCCCAGCTGGAAAATATGACAAATTTTGGATCAGCTGCTAGAAAAATTGGCTATTAGAACTAGTCATCACCAACAAGTGAAAAAAACTGATGATTAACAGCTGGGAGATTTGTATATAACTTATTAAACCTCTTGATGAATTCAGACACATCTTCATTATGTATCTTTCTAAGTGTGTTGAATTTTGTAAGACAATATCTGTGGTCCTTCTTCTCTCCCCATTTCTTGATAAAGGCATTTTCCATTTCCTCCCAGTTATTAATGGAGAGGTCCCCCAAGGTCTTGAACCATTTTCTTTCCTCTCCATCTAGAGACTGGAAAAACAATCTCAACACCACATCCAGATGTTCAACATTGAAATTTTCTGCGAAGGTGCATAAAAATTCCAGGTGTTTCTGAGCTCTAGTATCATTTTCTCCATTGAAATGAGGTAGAATTTTTAAGTAATCCTGAGGCATGTCATTCAGGATCTGAGCCAATGCCAGGGGGGAATATTTGTTTAGTAGGAAGCCAGGAAAAACCATCAGATGTTGTGGAGGTGGTGGGAGAGTCTGATGTGTAATAGGAGGTGGTGGAAGAGAAGTATGTATGACAATGGGGATATACTGAACAATGGCTTGAGGGGTTGATTGAACAGCTAGAATATGAGAAGTGGAAACCTCTGTGAATTCTTTAAATTCTTCAGCTTTGGGAGTGGGATGCAGAAAGAAGCTTGTGGTGTCTACAGACTCAACCTCATCTTTTACTTCAATATTTTCAAGGGAGGAGCTATCAAAAGTATAATCAAGGGTTCTTACAGTAGAATCAGGACCTTGATCTTGAGTTAATTAAGAGGAGGATGGAGAATATTCCAGAGAGAATTTGGGAATATCTGTATAAGATGATTGTATTTCTCTCCAAATTCTCTTGTGCAAAATCTTCTCTGGATCAGACACTGAAGGTGTTCTCAACTGGGATTTAGCTGACCTCAGGTGTGGCTTTCGGGAAGCGAAGACTGCAAATAGATTTATCTTTGAATGACAGTGGAGTCACCAAGGTGAGGGATCTACAACTCCCAACCCTTCCTGCTCACCTATTATGAAGGGTGGATGAATATTTGTTGAGGCCTAGGGATTTAGTTCTTTAAATTATTTCCCCGACAACGGCACCAGAAAGATGTTGTAGCTCCTAGAGACAGCCTTGAGTTGTATAAATACCAGTGCCTAGGCCATCTTAAATGCAAGGAGCTTATGACTCAACTAATTGTAGTTGGAAAATGTTAGGCTCTCATGCTACTATCACTCAGATGAATGGTTTTAATAAGGGTGAAACCAAGACTCCAAAGTTAAACACAACAACTAGGAAAACTACAGAAACTGAGTACAAATTGCAATAAGTAAATGCATCAGATAACTTTAAGACAAAATGCTGTAAAGGGGGGTGACTTCTAAAATGAACACACAGATATCAAGTTATATATGAGCGATGACTATGACAGAATATGGAGTAAGATATCAACTATAACCAGGCTTATTCAAGGATAAGAATCCATATATACTGGGCTCATGCAAAGATAAGAATCCATATATCTAGACTCATTCAAAGATAAGAATCCATTTTAGTTAATATTGGAAGAATGGCAGAAGAGTTCGAAGATGAAACAAATTATCATGCCTGAGCCATATTTAAAGCACTGTAAATGAGTAAACATGAGTATCTGCTATGATAAACTCACATTTAAACATGGGATCACTCGCATTCCAGATTATTAGATACAAGAAATGTGGAGAGATACGAAATGAACATTTGTATTAAAAAGAAAAACATGGAGAGGAGTTACAAACTGTGAATCATCCAGAGCGGAATCCCCAATTCCAACAAAGCTTCTTATTACTGAGTCCCTACGGGATCTTCAAACATATACTATCAAAGTTCATACAAACTACATACAGAACATTTGAACTAGCGAGTCCTTTGGAAAATCTGGAACCTTTTGTTAATGTTTTCTTCCTGTTTTTATAACCTCTGATTCCTATTGCGTGAGAATATATTTTGGGAAAATATCTTCCCTGCGTGCTTGTATGCTGTTGCAGGTCTAAATCAAAAACAAAAATGATGATGAGGTAAACTGCCTCTCATCATCTTACCACACATGCCTAAAGCCATTTCTAACTGAAATGTAAACAATATTCTAAGTGGAAGTAAAAACTGCAGGAGTGAAATAAGGATTTCACCCGAAATGACAAAGTGAAAATAACATAAGGTAAAAAGGCCACACAGGCCTAGTCATGAATAATCATTGCTGATTGATGAGGTGGAGCCCCTGCTGCTACTGGCGAAGGCAATCCCGTTAGTCATGGGAAGGAGTGGCCTTCTGTATTGGAGGGTGCGGCACTGCTGGTAGTGAATGAGTTGGCCTTTTGCACTGGGGGGTCTTAGAGAATGGCCAATGGTCATGATCCATTGAATAAGACGTGAAACTAAACCTTATTATCACTTTTCTTTTATTTCTTTGGGCGTGGAGGATCGTCATCCTCAGCCTCAAGCCGCTGTGATTGATATGAGAGGGCTTGCACACTTAAAATGCCATAAAAAACTTGCACAGACAACAAACTAATTAAATAAATCCTGTGATGAGTGGTTGACTACTTCAGAAGGCTCAGGTGAAGGCAGAAGAGTAGTGCGGAAGCAAGGAATGCAGTGGAAGCATTTTCATGGTGAAAAAAACGTTTAAATTTGATTTGGCACAAAGTTATGCAAAGGCAATTTTGCGAAAATCGGAGTGGTTTTCGTGCTGATGGGAGGCGATAAGCGGTAAGGAACTAAGGGAATGCGATACAGTTAGGTGGGCGAAGCATGTCCTCACAAAACCACCCATTTCACATGGAAATAGCTCGATCAGGTTATTTGATGAAATGAACGTGAAGAGGAACACAGACTGTCTGATCATAGAAATCTAGATCAACGGCGGAGGAAGAATGCGATGGAAGAACCTGCGCAGTTGGGTGGGATCGAAACTGACGTCAGAAATTTTGTCATGTAGTGGGATGATCAGTTGCGGGGTTATAGAAGTGAGAGCGATGTGGGCTGTTAGATCATGATGGAAATAAATGGTGGGGATCAACTGCGGGGGCACTTGGGGGTACGGACGGGTTTGCGGGCCAGGTGCCTCCGCAGTGAATGTAGACCGTTAGATGAAGATCTTCCGCAGTCAAAAGAGTCAACTGCGGGGGCAATGGGGAGTATAGCCCACTTTGGTTGGGTGCCCCCATAGTGAATCTGCGTCATAGATCTAGGTTGATCGGATGGTGGAGATTTTATCGGCGGAGGATGGACAACGGTGGAGAACAAGGTTTGAGAAGTGGAAATAGAAAGTGTTGCGATGTGTGATGGTCGATGGGGGGAGGCGAAGTGTGCTAGCCGTCCGATCTGGGAGAGATCAACGACTAGGATTCCATCAGTAGGGGGTGAATATAGGCGGTAATAAATGGAGTGGAAAAAGGGAATAACGATGCACGATGTGCAGAGGAGCGATGATCGTTGGATCTACGGAAGGAGATCAACAGTCAGGATTGCATCTTGGTTTCGCACATTGGTGGAAAATAATTCAGGAGTGAGAAATTCAGAGTGCTGCAATGCACGATGGATGATGGGGGGAGGTGAAGCGCACTAGACGTTCGATCTGGGAGAGATCTATGGTTAGGAATCCATTGGCGGGGAAGAACCATCAGGGAAAAGGAGATGGGAAGTAACGAAAATGCGATGGTCGATTGAGTGTGGACCGTCTGATCGGGAGCGATCAAAAACAGAGATTAAGTCGGGGAATCAACCATCGACAAGAAATACAGAGTGAAAATGTGTTACAGTGATGCGCGATGGAGCAATGCGATAGCTGTCGTATCTTTAGGGAATGGACGGTCCAGATCTTATCGGAGGATCGGCCATCGGCGAAACAGAAAACCTGGAAGTGAGGACTTGGAAAGAGTGATGTGCAATTGCTAATGGGCTTAGCGCTCGATTATGGGGCCTGGTCTCATGGCAGAAAAGGGGCTCGGGCTTAAGCGAAAGGGGCTTAGACGCCTAATATGTAAAAATGAGCGCTTTCAAAGCAAAAAGGTGGATTTTTCGCCTTTACAAGGGTTCCGATAGGTGAAAAAGGGGCTTTGATAGTTCATGCAGTCCTTGTAGTATTTTCTTTGCAGTATATAAGGCTCTTTATCATTAGACACCTCGGCTCGGTGGGGGATGTCATAACAGCATTGGCTCCACTTGGGGATGATCCGTTTGTCCTCGAACGTGTCGAGAACTTCGCAGACCATCTATTAGCCTTCTTCCTATGAACACAGTCCCTTGTTGCCTTCTCTTCCTTCTTCATGACAAATCAAAACAACAAACATCATAATAAAAGTAACTGAATAATGTACAATATCATACAACAGACCTTTCGGCCTGAATCAATACTGGAAAAAGGGTTTTAAGAATTTCCCATTCACAGGGGCTTCGAGCAGATCACCCTGCAAATTTTCTAGTCTGAAAGTATTGTTACCTTCAGCTTCTGCAATTTTGAAAGGTCCGAACCATATAGGGTCGATGTAATGTTCCCAATTTTAGCCTCAAGCTAAAATGGAACATTATAGTGGCATATTTTTATTTTTGCTTAATAAAATGGGTAAGGAGACCCCTTAACCCCTTTTGATGGAAAATAACACTCCTTGTGTGAAAGGAGAAATAATAAAGCAGCTGAGATAAACACCCCATGGTGTGAACATGATGTGGATCACCTTGAGTTGGCCATCTTTGACCAAGTCAACAGCGCTGCCTTAGAGGGGTGGCTTGCTTGAGAAGATAACACAACTTTTGGAGGGAAAACATTCAAAGGTGAATGGAAACCCTAATTGTGGGGCCTATGGTGAAAGAGAGTTCATTTGCTTTATAAGAACGAAGGAGCAACTCATTTGGATTATTCTTTGATTCAGACATTTTGTGGTGAGGCCAAGGACTTGCATATCTGGGTTGTTTAGCAGGATTGTAGTGCTCTTGAGCACTGGGGGTGTTCCCGGTGGGGAACCCCCACCTCCTCCTCATGGGAGGAGAGGATTTGAGCTGCATTTCCTCATTCCAGAATTTGGCCAAGATTACTCCTTTAGTTGCAGCGTTTTCCTGTTGCAGGTTGATGTGTAGCTGGGGTAGCAGCAGAGGAACTCATTGAGTTCTTCCCTACTTGCATTTTTCAGAGGAGGATGGATTTCTTCCTTGGAGGAGCTGTAGAGAGAGCTCTTGGAGCATATTTCAGATCTGTGGCATCAGGCCACTAATTCACCAACTCCCACTGCGCAGTCACTTGGAGAATCTGCGTTATTCCATGAGGGCAGTGTTGTGAGGGGTTCTTGTACTCATCAGGAGGAGTGCTTTTGAGATTAAGGGGATCGGCCCCTTTTTCCTTGAGGGAATTATCAGAGGAGGGAATCAGCATTTCAGATCAGCCATATCCTCATATTTATTTGGTTTCAGTTGCAGTGACGAATAGTTTGTCACTTTTGTATTCTGTCCGACATTTCTAGCAATCTCCCCGAGATTGGCTAGAAATCCTATATTCAGCCCATTTTCTCATGTTTGGGAATTTATTTTTATTCCTTCAGCTATATCATCATTTTTATGTATTCAGCAGCTGCATCTCTCATAGAGACTACACAGTTATGGTTTTCCGGCATTTCTGTGTAGCTGCAGCTACTCTAGCATTTCATTGCCTATTCATTGGAGATTAGTTATAATGCTTGAGGGTTCTGTTCCTCATGATATTTCTGTATTATATTGCTGATATAATAATAAGATGATGGCTGTGATATTTACCCTCTTATGGTACATTTAGATTTGCAGAGTTCCAGACTTATGTTTTGCATATTGCTGTAAGCTCTTTCTTTGAGCATTGTATTAGAGATCTAGTTTGGGGAGGTATGTATAACCCAACTAGAATAATTTCTTTAAGCTCATTTTCTGCAGGGGAGTTATATTAGAAGTGTTCTAGGGCATCCCAGTGTTGGATAGCCTTATTTAGGCAGCAACTTCCTTATACAACGTCCTCATGGGAAGCTGTAGCAGAAATTCCCGAGGTGGAATGTTGCATATCCATAGGCAGAGTCTGAGAAGGGCCAGCTAGCCTCAGGATTTCTCCCTTCTTTGGAAGGAGTCATATCCTGTAAATGCCCCATCAGTAAATCTCTGAAATGGACTTGCAGTAGCTCACAGAAGAAGGAAAATGGAATATCTTAAGATATTCTCGATGGAGCAGAATGTTGAAAATGCAACAAGATGATGGAGCTTAGTGAAAAGAAGTCGCCTTCACTAAGTGGGCCCACAGGCTATTTTTGGCGCAAAGTCTATTTTTAGACATATGGATCATGGTCTATGAGTTGCGGGATGCTATTTTTGGATGGTTGGTCAAGTCGGAGAAAATAGATGGACTTCTATTTTTAGACATATTGGGCAGAGTCTATTTTTAGACTGCCAGTCTAAAAATAGATCAGTCGAATATTATTAGCTCTTAATAATATTTGGACTATAAACATTATCTTATCCTCTTGGAGCACTTCAGTTTGATGCCTGGATGTGGCACATGTAGCTGACAGAAGGCATTATGCTATTCCTAGGGGTTAGTTGAGCTATTGCATGGTTGACTTCAGTTAGAACTCATGTGGCAGAGTTTGGTGGAGTTGATGAGACAGTTGGTGGAGTTGTGTTCGGTTTAACTTAATTGAACTAGTTGTATTTAGTATAACTGATAAATACACTAGTGATGAGTGGTGTGAATTAATTATTAATTAATTCACTAATTATTAACTCATAAATCAACTAAAGAATACATCAGTTAACTGCAATGCATGGATAGTTCAGTGGAGACCAGTGTTAGAGGTTGGTGAAAGGGTGAGTCTACTATCAGTTGTGACTATAGCTGTGCATGAGATTTGCACACACATTGATTGAGATTGCCAATGAGGATTGCGCAGTACAAGCCAGTGGGATTCGAACTTGGATCTCATCATTATTCATCTTGGATTGCACAGTAGAGGCAGGCAGACAGGTGGAAGAGATTTGAACTTGTGACTTGTTCATATCTGAGCTAGTTTGTGTGTAGCATGTGAGATAGTGCTGAGAGCTGTGAGGAGCTTTGTGCTGTGTATTGTTACATGTTCTCTATCATTATAATATACAGATTCAGAGGGGTTTCGAAGCGGTAAGCGGTCTGTGTTACATGCTTGTGTTATATGTGTGCTTGATTATGTTACAATTTTGAAGGGAACGAGCCTATTTCCGCAAATTGATGATCAATTGTAGGGTTATGTATTATGCATGAAGCTTAAATAGTGTGTGTGTCGGACCTCTCGGTGAACAGTCGGCTATTATTCAAATTTCTACATGGTATCGAGCAAGAATGATCATCGGATCTATTTACGGTGATTACAATTTATTTCGGTAGACGAGTCTGTAAGCGGGCCGGGTGGCCTGCGGATCCATCCTTTCTTTGAAAGGTGATATATCCAGTAAATTCCCTATAGTCGATCTACGTACTAGAAATACCTTTGTTCTCACGAGATCGGCAATTGAGTTTTGAGCTGGTGGAATTCGAATTTGCAGCAGTGTTTTCTTGGTGTCAAAGGCAAAGATGTATTTCAACGGATTGCGATTGGAGTATGCCCTGGAGGGTAGCTTGAATTATATTGCATGGAAGGACAGGATGGAGGCGGTGTTAGATGACAACGGGTTAAAGGAGTTCATAGATGCTGAAGTCCCAAGACCTGCTTCTAGCGATGCTGCCGCACTGGACGCATGGCAAAAGAAGACAGAAAAATGTCGAAGGATTCTGTTGGAGGGCGTGAAGGATCACATTGTGTCCAGCCTGCATGGTAAGGCTTCTCCATTCTTGATGTGGAAAGCCTTGACATTTTTATTCCAAAGCAAAGTGACCATAGGAAGTTGGCGCTCAAGGATAAACTCGAAAACATAAAAATGGAGAAAGGCGACAGTATACCCAAGTACCTCACGAAGTTTGTCCAGTGCAGGGATGAGCTGGGAAGTGTGGGGGTTACTGTAGATGAATAGGACTTGGTGAGCTTGGCTCTCCTTGGGCTTCTGAAGAGTTGGCATAGCTACGAGGACTCTGTCAATGGTCGGGAGAAACTGCCAGGATGGGAGCGACTTTGGTTGGATCTTGTGCAGGAGGAGATAAAGCGGGGTACCAGGGATGGATCTTCATCGAAGAATGAAGATGAAGAGAATTGCGCTTTGGCTGCCAAAGCAAAGAAGGGGAAGATCAAGAAATCTTCTCATTCCGGTGCGAAAGGCAAGAAGCAGGACATGTCCAAGGTGAAGTTCTTTCACTGTCACCAACACGGACATTATGCCACAAATTGTCCGCAGAAGAAGAAAAATAAGCAGGCTGCTAGATCTACAGTCAGAGAGGCCATAGCCTCACAGTTTGAGCTAGATTTTTCGCTGATCACATGCTTGGTATCAAGTGTGATGGGTTCAGTGTGGGTTCATGACAGTGGTGCGTCTTTTCACATGACAGGAGATCGAGATTTGTTTACTGATCTGGATGAGAAAGATATTGGAGTGCACATCGAGATGGCTGATGATGGTAGATACAGTGCGACCGGTATCGGTACCATTTCCTTTAAGAGGGAGTCTGGTAAACCCTTCGTATTGAAGGGAGTGATGCATGTTCCAGGATTGAAGAAGAATCTGATCTCTGTGGCGATGTTAGAAGACAAGTGGTATGATGTTGTCTTCAACGAGGGAAAGGCTTTCCTGCGCAGTAAGACAACTGGAGAAACCCGAAAGATAGGGGTTCGAGTCAAGAACCTTTATCAATTGCAAGTAGATGTCTGCGCAGCAATGGCATGCAAGGCAGAAGGAGTGGTGAGCCGAGATGATGGCGAGTTGTGGCACCGGAGATTGGGCCACCTTCACCATGGAGCTTTGAAGATACTGCAGCAGATTTCTACTGGGCTTCCTAAAGGCACTCTTTCACGGTCAGGATACAGTGCAAGGGATGTACCTTGGGAAAATTTGTGAAAGCCACCTTTCATGAGAAGGATAGTCGCGCCACGATGATCCTTTAGAGAATTCACACAGACGTGTGTGGACCTTTCTCAGTAGCTTCGACAGCAAAGCACAAGTACTATGTGATCTTTGTTGATGATTTCTCTCAGAAGTGCTGGATCTTCTTCATGCAGAAGAAGAGCGAGACATTTTCTAAGTTCTGTGAATTCAAGGCGCTGGTTGAGAAGGAATTGGGGAAGCATGTGAAGGCTCTTAGGAGCGACAATGGTGGTGAATTCATCTCGGCTGAATTCAAAGACTTTTGCAGCACAGAAGGGATTCAGAGAGAGCTCATCGCACCCCATAACCCACAGCAGAATGGGGTGGCTGAGCGGAAGAACAGAACGATCGTGGGTGCTGCACGGGCGATGTTACATGATCAGGGCCTACCCCTTCACTTGTGGGCTGAGGCATGCAATACATCAGTGTATGTGCGGAACCGTTGTCCTCACAAGGTTCTTGGCATGAGTACACCGGAGGAGGCTTTTTGCCCGAGGAGGCATTTTACGGTAAGAAGTAAGAGGCACGATATTTCCCATTTGAGGATTTTTGGTTCACTGTTTACATTCATGGTGATGAAGGATGCAGGGAAGAAGAGCTGGAGCGATCGCGAGAGGTTGGGATATTTGTAGGGTACACTGATACACCCCACAACTATCATGTGTATTTTCCAGACAGTCGCAAGACTGTTGTGCGACGGGATATCAAATTTCATGAGGAGAAAGCCATGAAGTGTTCGCTTGAGAGGGAGCCACACTTGCATGTAGATGAGGAGCTATTAGTTCCTAAGGATGAGCCTCAAGATGTGGATTAGCCACAAGAGGAGGTTCATGGAGTGGAAGAGACCACTCATGCAGCGCCAACCATCAGAGGGCACAAGCGCACTACAAAAGCTGAGCGACTGGCTCAAGATGCATAGAAGGTTGTAGGACCACCTATAGCACAGCGCAGACAGAGACAGTCACCGGATCGGTACACTGGATACATGGCTCTTGTGAGTCAATGTGTCGTGACGGAGCCATCCTCTTTCGAGGAAGATGTGGAGGAACTTGCATGGGTAGATGCCATGATCGAAGAATATGATTCGATCGTCAAAAACAGTACATGGGAGATTGTCCCAAGACTGGAGGGGAAATCAATGGTAGGCTCGAGGTGGGTCTACAAAGTGAAGCAAGCGGCTGACGGGAGTGTGGAGAAGTACAAGGCGAGATTTGTCACCCGTGGCTTCTCGCAGATCGAGGGGATCAATTATGAGGAGACCTTTGCACTTGTCGCAAGGTACTCTTCCATACAGACGATCCTTGCTCTCTCTGGCCCTTGAGATGGGGTGGCACGACCATTGAGATGGATGTGGCTGCGTTCCTCAACGGAGTCATTGAGGAGAAGGTGTACATAGAGCAGCCCGAAGGTTTCGAGATCTTCAGCAGTGAGTCGCATGTGTGCAGACTCAAGAGAGCACTGTATGGGTTGAAACAAGCACCTCGTGCTTGGTACACACGGATAGACAGTTATTTCACCGGACTTGGATTCCCCAAGAGTGAGGCGGATCCTAACCTATACTAGATTGTGGTGGAGGGTTAGTTGCTGATCATTGTACTTTATGTAGATGATTTGATTTTGACGGGTGATGAGATGTTGATACTTTCATGCAAGGAGGATCTTGCTAGAGAGTTTGATATGAAGGACTTGGGCCTCCTTCATTATTTCCTTGGATTGGAAATTTGCGAGGCGGTGATGAATTGTTTCTTAGGGAAAGTATGCCAGGAAATACTAACTTCAACATGCATGGTGCAAGCTGATACTCCTCTTCCTGGAGGTTGGAGGAAGGAGGATGCTACTTCGGCGGAGGTAGTGGATGCCACTATTTATCGACAGTTGGTGGGGTCGCTTATGTATCTGGTCAATACACGACCCAATATATGCTATGTTGTTAACCAGCTTTCACAAGCTATGGTTAAGCCAACCAAGCTCTTCTGGAAGGTAGGCAAGCATGTATTGCATTATCTTAGAGGCACATTGGGATATGGATTGTGGTACAAACAGGAGGATGAGGTGAAGCTATGTGGCTTCACAGATGCAAATTGGGCAGGGAGCCCAACGGACAGAAAGAGCACATTCTGAGGGATCTTCAGTATTGGGTCGACAGCAGTTTCTTGGTACAACAGGAAGCAGAGATCTGTGGCACTCAGTTCAGCAGAGGCCGAGTATATGGCAGCAATCTTGGCTACATGCGAGGCTATATGGATGTGGAAGATCCTAGTCGGGTTGTTCGGGTCACACTTGGAGCCTACTATGATTTATTGTGATAAACAGAGTTGCATTAAACTCTCAGCTAATCTAGTATTTCATGATAGATCCAAACACATCAACATCAAGTACCATCATATCAGAGATTGTGTGCAGCGAAGAATCATGTTACTTTCATACATTCCCACGGAGGATCAGGATGTTGATATCTTGACGAAGGCGCTCACCAGGAGAAAATTCGAATACCACAGAGGCAGGATAGGGTTGCGGATAATCCCTTATCTTGTTGAGAGGGAGTGTTGAGAATGCAACAAGATGATGGATCTTAGTGAAAAGAAGTCGCCTTCACTAAGTGGGCCCGCAGGCTATTTTTGGCGCAAAGTCTATTTTTAGACTATGTCCATTTTTAGACATATGGATCATGGTCTATGAGTTGCAGGATTCTATTTATGGATGGATGGTCAAGTTGGTAAAAATAGATGGACCTCTATTTTTCGACATACTGGGCGGAGTCTATTTTTAGACTGCCAGTCTAAAAATAGATCAGTCGAATATTATTAGCTCTTAATAATATTTGGACTATAAACGTTATCTTATCCTCTTGGAGCAATTCGGTTTGATGCCTGGATGTGGCACATGCGGTGACAGGGAAGAATTCGCTATTCCTAGGGGTTAGGCGGGCTATTGCATGGTTGACTTCAGTTAGAACTCATGTGACAGAGTTTGGTGGAGTTGATGAGACAGTTAATGGAGTTGTGATCAGTTTAACTTAGTTGAGCTAGTTGTATCTAGTCTAACTGATTGATACAATTAGTGAGAGTGGTGTGAATTAATTATTAATTAATTCACTAATTATTAACTCATAAATCAACTAAAAAATACATCAGTTAACTTTAGTGCATGGACAGTTTCAGTGGAGACCCGAGTGTTAGGAGTGGGTGAAAGTGTGAGTCTACTATGAGTTTGTGACTATAGCCGTGCATGAGATTTGCACACACATTGATTGAGATTTCCAATGAGAGTCGTAGTACAAGCTAGGTGGGATTCAAACTTGGATCTCATCATTATTCATCTTAGTTGCGCGGTAAATGACCAGACGGGTGGAAGAGATTTGAACTTGTGACTTGTTCATATACGAGCTAGTTTGTGTTAGCATGTGAGATAGTCTTCGAGAGAAATTGTGAGGAGCTTTGTGCTATGTATTGTTACATGTTCTCTATCATTATAATATACGAGATAGTTGGGGGTTTCGGCCATTAAGCTTTCCCCATTACATCTTGTCATTATATGTGTGCTTGATTATGTTTTAATGTGTGCATGCGACTGCTTCTATTTCCGCAAATTGATGATCAATTGTAGAAGAGGTTATGTATTATGCATGAAGCTTAAATAGTGTGTAATCAGGATAATCTCGGTGAATAATTAAGCTATTATTCAAATTTCTTCACAGAAAATCCCTCATTTGGGATATTACAGTGGTATCAGAGTATGATCTTGGCTTAGCCTATGCCCAAGATCCATTGCTATCAGAAGAGGAGCTTCTCTCCAAGGAGAGGAGATTTACAAAGGAGACAAGGAAAGAGGAATGAAGGAAGAGGATGTTTCCTTCTTCTTTTCCAGACCATTGAGCACACCATTATAGATTTGCTGAAAGGGGAGAATTTTGGAGGAATTTTCTGAAAGGGGTTTGTTGTTGAGACAAATCATAGCTATTTCATGGAGGGTGTGAGCATTCAGTCACACATGCAGATCCACAGCGTAGTACATTTCCCATAGCTATTGTAAGAAGGATGGATGGGAAAAGTTGAGGCCTTTGGAGGAGCAACACTGCAAACTCAAAGGTATGATTCATGATGATTGGTTTCAAATTTCTATTTCAAGTTTTCATGCAAATGAGAGATCATATGTTGAAGTCACAAGGAGTTTTTCAAGGGGATTGATGAAAACCATTGTGAATCTGGGTGTGACAACACTTCAAGCACTTTGCATGCATGGATGGGAACCATGAAACAAAGATCATTCCATCTTTCTAGAGGGGAAGAAATCAGGAGAATGACTTGCTAGAGGCAAGACCCCCATTGTAAGAAGGGCACTCTTCCATTTGTGAGGGTGTAGAGATATTTCTTTCAAAGGAGGGCCAAGATACCAGGCTTCTCATTGAGGAGGAGATACACTCACATGTTGGTAGAGAGGAGGTGCAAGAATCTACAACGCTGCATCATTGGAAGAAGAAGAAAAGCAGAAGGGTGAGCATGAAGGGATGATGGACATTCACCCCTATCTATTTTCAGAGATTTTATTCACATGGGAGAAGGAAAACACTGTGTAGTAGAGAGAGAGGACCTTTCATTCCTCTCATATATTCAGTCCACCTCCTATCTTGATGTCTCACTTTTGGAGGCTTTCTAATTGGGAGGCCACATGGTCTAGAGAGGATGAGAGGCATCATGCTATTTGGTTCACCACTCATTGGATTTCGGAGGGGTGGAGACATTAGAGGAGTCCATTACAACGCAGAGAGTTTGGGGATAAGCTTATGGAGGAGGGATACACTCTCTCATTTTCAGTCTCACCCATTCTCATCAGTTTCACTGCGTAGATAGAGTTGCTGTATGGATGGAGGATAACATCTTCATGATGCAGGATGGCTACTCCATGGATTTGATGAGAGAGAGGTTACCTCCTTTGAGGAAGGACTCTTTCATGCATTGGAGTAGAGGGAGGCCACTCATGCTTACATTGCCTAGGATCGAGAGATTATTTGGAGGTGATAGTCTCTCATGGGAGGCTCATTTTCAGAGGTCCTTATTTCTATTGGAGGATGAGTAGCTGCATTATGGAATGGTAGCAACTTGGAGGGTGACTTTGGCATGAGGGGATGTCAATGTAGCAGGAAACATCGTGATGGGAGCACTTTATTGCAGATTACTAGCGCTGTCTATATGGAAGACTGATCCATTTTGGAGGACTCAGATTTTGGTTGAGAGGTCCCAGGATCTTGAAGCATGCATGATTATTGGATGGCCTTGATGGTGATGGAGGACACTTAGTGGATGATATGAGCATCTATCATCATGGCAGACTCTTCTTGGCTGGAGTTTGTAGTCTCAAGGAGAAATTATTTGCATGCAACATAGGAGGGCTTCCTAGCTATGCACTTGGATGCATAATTTGATTGGCTAGAGGAGTTCATATGGAGGGCATTCATCATGATCTTCATCAACATATGGACAGATGCATAGTCCGGTTGATTTCAGAGAGGTTGGCACAACCATTCCCCTTACTCATGGGAGAAGAGGGAAAGCATTCATGATGAGCCATTTTAGCTCAAGGTCTTAGGTACATGGTAGAGAAGGTATAATTTCACATTGAGTACCTCTTTACTTTATATGGGAAGCATATTGATCAAGGAGGATCATTCCTTCTTGCATTTGTTATGATGTACTTGCAGCTACTTGTAGCCTTGATTTTGGCTAGTTGGTGATGGTTGTGGGGGTAGCCACATGCTTCTTGGTGTGCACCTTTGGCACCAATGTGTATTTCATGTTTCATCTTATGAGCAGATGTTGTGGCAGCAAACAAGTGGCTAGTTCAGCACTTGTTATTTTGATCTGAGGTAGGCCTAGGAGACACTGTGCAGGTTCCATGAAGTGGAACTTTGAAACACTCTCCGGTTGTCATTTGGCAACTTGCTTTTATTGTATATTGCTCCATGTATTTCTGATGTTTGTGCACTCAAGAGGAGCATTATTTGGAGAGTATTGTATGTACAACCCATTGGGAGCATGATTCTCCCTATTATACATGCTTCATTTTGCAGAAGATACCATGGGAAAACCATGATTGCCACGTTGCTACTTGTATCTTCTTGTGGGAGGGACCACTTAGAGAATTTGCAAAGGCATTTCATGGCTGATTTTTGTTGATGGGGTAGCTTGGGCCATTCTTGGAGGCCATAATTTTCAGCCCAAAGACAAAGGCAGCCCCATATGAGCAACATATGGAGAGAGAGCCATCATGAGAACACAAGCACACTCTCCATTCAGCCCCAACTCATTGCAGAAATCAGGGGTGAGATTTTTTTATTTGGATGATTGCATGAATGAGGAGATCATCATTGGGAGACAAATTTTCCCATGCATATCATCACTCCTACCTTAAGGAGGCTTGAGCACAGCAGGAAGGATTCCACTACACCTTCTATCTTCCCATGAGGAGTATTGTTGACAGCTTTCATACTTGGGAGAGAGCATTGGAGGACAGATTCATTGTAGCATATTTGAGCAGTGGTCGGACCATTGATGAGGAGGCCACAAGAGAAGAAGGGGGAGAAAATTTTGTTCTCTCTATGCAGTTTCTTGAGGACAAGCAACATGTGGGAGGGGAGGACTGTAATGTTCCCAATTTTAGCCTCAAGCTAAAATGGAACATTATAGTGGTATATTTTTATTTTTGCTTAATAAAATGGGTAAGGAGACCCCTTAACCCCTTTTGATGGAAAATAACAATCCTTGTGTGAAAGGAGAAATAATAAAGCAGCTGAGATAAACACCCCATGGTGTGAACATGATGTCGATCACCTTGAGTTGGCCATCTTTGACCAAGTCAACAACGCTGCCTTAGAGGGGTGGCTTGCTTGAGAAGATAATGCAGATTTTGGAGGGAAAACATTCAAAGGTGAATGGAAACCATAATTGTGGTGCCTATGGTGAAAGAGAGTTCATTTTCTTTATAAGAACGAAGGAGCAACTCATTTGGATTATTCTTTGATTCAGACATTTTGTGGTGAGGCCAAGGACTTGCATATCCAGGTTGTTTAGCAAGATTGCAGTGCTCTTGAGCATTGGGGGGTGTTCCCGGTGGGGATCCCCCACCTCTTCCTCATGGGAGGAGAGGATTTGAGCTACATTTCCTCATTCCAAAATTTGGCCAAGCTTACTCCTTCAGTTGCAGCGTTTTCCTGTAGTAGGTTGATGTGTAGCTGGGGTAGTAGCAGAGGAACTCATTGAGTTCTTCCCTACTTGCATTTTTCAGAGGAGGATGGATTTCTTCCTTGGAGGAGCTGTAGAGAGAGCTCTTGGAGCATATTTCAGATCTATGGCATCAGGCCACTCATTCACCAACTCCCACTGCGCAGTCACTTGGAGAATCTGCGTTATTCCATGAGGGCAGTGTTGTGAGGGGTTCTTGTACTCATCAGGAGGAGTGCTTTTGAGATTAAGGGGATCAGCCCATTTTTCCTTGAGGGAATTAGCAGAGGAGGGAATCAACATTTCAGATCAGCCATAGCCTCATATTCATTTGGTTTCAGTTGCAGTGACAACTAGTTTGTCACTTTTGTATTATGTTCGACATTTCTAGCAATCTCCCCGAGATTGGCTAGAAATCCTATATTCAACCCATTTTCTCATGTTTGGGCATTTATTTGTATTCCTTCAGCTCTATCATCATTTGTATGTATTCAACAGTTGCATCTCTCATAGAGACTGCGCAGTTATGGTTTTCCGGCATTTCTGTGTAGCTGCAGCTACTCCGGCATTTCATTGCATATTCATTGGAGATTGGTTCTAATGCTTGAGGGTTCTGTTCCTCATGATATTTTTGTATTATATTGCTGATATAATAATAAGATGATGGCTATGATATTTACCCTCTTATGGTACATTCAGATTCACAGAGTTCCAGACTTATGTTTTGCATATTGCTGTAAGCTCTTTCTTTGAGCATTGTATTAGAGATCTAGTTTGGGGAGGTCTATATAACCCAACTAGAATCATTTCTTTAAGCTAATTTTCTGCAGGGGAGTTATATTAGAATTTTTCTAGGGCATCCCAACATTGGATAGCCTTATTTAGGTAGCATCTTCCTTATACAACGTCCTCATGTGTAGCTGTAGCAGAAATTTCCGAGGTGGAATGTTGCATATCCATAAGCAGAGTCTGAGAAGGGCTAGCTAGCCTCAGGATTTCTCCCTTCTTTGGAAGGAGTCATATCCTGTAAATGCCCCATCAGTCAATCTTTGAAATGGACTTTCAGTAGCTCACTGAAGAAGGAAAATGGAATATCTTAAGATATTCCTGATGGAGCAGAAAATCCCTCATTTGGGATATTACAATCGAACTTTCCATGCTTTCCTTTCTCAGCCCTTCTTATGTCCCATATTAGCACCAGATCTCCCACCTGCATCTCTTTCTCCTTAGCATGCTGATCGAACAGGTCTTTCATTTTCTCTTGGTACTCAGTCAACCTTTGATTTACTCGACTTCGAGTCTCTTCCAACTCTACTAACTGATTTATTCTTCTGGTAAGATCATTAGGTTCCTCTTGACAATCTTGCATGAATCTAGCCAAAGGTAAGGCCAATTGTATCAGGAAAACCACTGTTCTACCATATAACAATTCATATGGGGATTTTCCTGTTGACCTCTTACTAGTGATTGTGTTGGCCCATAGCGCGAACTTGGGCAGTGAATCCCAGTTCTTTTGGTTTTCATTTATGGCCTTCTTCAATGTCCTTACCAAAGTTTTGTTTGAGGATTTTTCCAATCCATCTCCTTATGGATAATATGCAGTAGAGTGTCCTAATACAATATTATATTGTTGGAAAAAATTGAGAAATTTGATAGACCTAAAAGCCTGAGCATTATCTATGACAATCTTAGCAGGGCAACCAAACCTTGAGATGATGTTATCTTACAGAAACTTGATCACCACCGTGTCCGTAGCATTCCTTGCTGGCACGGCCTCAACCCATTTAGTGAAGTAATCGGTGGCTGTTAGTATCCACTTGTGTTTCCTTCTTGAGGCAGGATGAATTTCGCTGGTGAAATTGATTCCCCACTACTGGAAAGGTTCTTCGATGTGCATCGGGATCATATGCAAAGGTGCGAACTTCTGCCTTTCATCAAATTTCTGACATTTTTCACAGGCCCTTACCCGAGCATAAACATCTCCGAAAAGTCTAGGCTAGAAAAAACCTGATTTCAGAATCTTATGTGCCGTGGCCCTCTAACTGTAGTGGCCACCACAGATGCCCTCGTGGAATTCCGCCATCACTTCTTCTACTTCATTTTCCACGAGAGATAAAAGTAGTATGCCCGATGGGTCTCTCCAGTATAGACGACCATTTGCTAAGATGAACTTCTGAGAGTTTAGCCTCAACGTTCTATACTTTGTCTTGTCGCAGCTTGGAGGACATCTAAGAGTTAAGAGGTATTCTACAATTTCTTTGTACCAAGCACTGAGAAGGTACTTCATATGGGTATTTTGTGTAGCAACTACTATCCCGCGCTGCTCATCTGCTCCTCAAAGCTCTTCATTGGTCACCATAGAGAAATTTATCCCCAAAGCTTGATAGTTTGATTCAGAAAGGATCTTTGCTAATCCCTGTCCCTTTATTAGCTTAGTGGGGTGTATCTCCAACTCATACTCCTGTATTTTGGATATCCAATTGCCTCTCTTTCCTTCACTATCTCCCTGAATCAAGATGTCTTTTATAGCCGCTGTGGGTACAAATGCAGTTATAGCTGACTGTAGTACATACATCCGAAATGCCTTCAGAGATTTGACCAAGGCATAAGCCCGTTTTTCCAGGATTTTATACTTCAGCTCCATGTCGCGGAGCACTTGATTGAAGAAGGCGATAGGTTTCTCATGCCCCTCCTCATTTTTCTGCAGTAATACAACTGCGACGGTATGGGGAGATGCAAATGAAAATATTATGAAGGGTTTCGCATAATCCCATCTTGCCAATACTGGGGCTTCTGTGAAAGCATTTTTAATTCTGTTAAAAGCTTCCCGTGACTCAGTAGTCCATTTTACTTCGTTATCCTTCTTCAGCATCTCAGTTATGTACCGAACTATCTCTGCATAGTTCGGTATGAATCTTCTCAAGAAGTTGATACGTCCAAGAAAAACTTGGACCTCTTTCTTATTTCTAGGCAAGGATATACCCTTTATGACTTCTACCCTTTTTGGGTCAATTTTTACCCCTACCTTTGTTACAATATGCCCCAATAGTTTACCCTCTTCTAAAGCAAACAGAGATTTCTGGGGGTTTAAGGAAAATCCATACCTGTGGCACTTGTCAAAGGTTTTGTGCAAATGATTTATATGTTCAGCATCATCCTTTGAGAAGACTGTGATGTCGTCCAGATACACCACCACGAATTTGTCTTGTTCCCCCACAAAAGTAATGTCCATGGCCCTTTGAAATGTAGCCCCCGCATTGATCAATCCAAACGACATTCGAGCATACATAAATGTTCCCCAAGGAGTGCTGAATGCGGTTTTCCTTTGGTCCTCCGGAAGCACTGCTGCTTGGTTGTACCCATAAAATCCATCCATCATGGACATACATGAAGATCCTACCACCTTCTGCAATATATGGTCCATCTTGGGCAGCGAATAATTATCTTTCAGAGATGCTCTGTTCAAGTTCCGAAAGTCAACACACAATCTTATTTCTCCATTCTTCTTTCGGATTGGGACTAGGTTGGCCACCCATTCATAATATCTTAATGGCACAATAATCTTAGCCTTCAATAGTTTCTTAATTTCCTTTTCAATGGAAGGAAGGAGTAAAGGATTAATCTGCCTTTATCTCTGTTTGTGTGGCTTAGCATCTCCTTTTAATCGAATCTTGTGCTGGATAATGCTAATGTCAAAGGTCTTCAAATCTTGATAGGACCAGGTAAAGACATCTTTATATGTCTGAAATAGCTTCCGATATTGCTCTTTATATTCTTCGGGTACATTATTAGACAATTTCACAAGATTGGGATCAGCCTCCGTACCGAGGTTCAGGTCATCTACCTGATTTTCTTCAATGACCTTACTTGGCTGGATGGGGACATCATTCTTATCAAATAGTATCTCCAGAGGGACCAATCCTCTGGGTATTACATTCCCTTTGAGCTGCAGCACCTTGTGCGCAGCTACAATATCCTGCCATTTATTCTGAGGAAGATCCTTAGTCTCTTCATCACTAGCATCTATGTCCATATTAGAGAATTCCCCAATAGTCTCCATGAATCTCTTGACTTTCTCTTCGTCTTCAAACACCTGCCAGTGTTTGACATTGCCAGGGATGGGAGGGTGGTAGCGAACCTCTATTTCATACCTTAGTAGGGGGTTCTGAGGTGGTCGAAAAGTGCTTGCAGCTACTGCAAGAGAGTCTGCCATTCTGTTTTGGTCTCTTGGCATGAATTGGATATTGAATGCTAAGAAGAAATTCTCTACCAAGTCCCATACCTCATTTATCTAAGCCCTCAGTCGTGGGTTCTTAGCTTGACACTGATTTCTCACTTATATCACCACCAGTTCTGAATCTCCCAAAACCTTCAAGCTCTGAATATTCATATTCTTTGTTGTTTATAGACCCAGGAGCAATGCTTCATATTCGGCCACATTTTTTGTGGCTTCATACTCCAATTTGAAAGATAATGGGACCAATTGTCCAGTAGGGGAGATAAGGAGAACCCCAGCTCCATTCCCTTCCTTTGAGTTGGATCCATCAAAGTGCAAGGTCCAAATCCCACCTTCTTCATTACTTGAAGACTGCTCAGTATTCACTTGACAAAAAGATGGCTCTTGCAAGTAATCTTGGTTTTCCTCAAGAATTAGACAAGAAAACTCACCCTCTTTGCTATACACTGGTGAATTCACTGAATTATCAGCTTTAGTGACCATCTTCACAAACCTTTTTTCCTGGTATAATCTCCTTTCTTGGCCTCCAAACACAGGGATGGTCGCATAAGTTAGGTCCAACTTTATAGATCCTCTGATTTTTGTACCCCATGATCTTGATAACAGCATCCCAAACTGGGCTGGGATGTCAGCCGCTACTATGTCCATTACCACGCTCTTAGCTGGGATTTGGGCTAGATTTACCACCAAATCCTTGATCATCCCCAAACACTTGACTCTTTTATAATCGAAGGAGTAGAGATATTTATATGGGTGAGTGATATGCAGCCCCAATTGCTCCATCGACGACAGAGGTAACAGTTTATAGGATGCCTTGGAGTCTAGCATACAGTTGTGCAACAACAAATCATGAATTACTAAAGAGACATAGAAAGGAGGAGTTGAAGCATCTAACTCCTCAACATGAGGACCAAACACAACCATGGGCCTTTCTTCTTGGAGGTTTAAACTATCTGGGATTGGGGCTACTCCTTGAGGAAGCATGAAAGAAGACACCCGAGATTGGTAGACTGGCTGTTTTAGGAGTTCAGTTAGGGGGACTGGGATTTTAACTTTTTCCAGTTATTTTTGAAGATTAAAAGAAGAGGGAGACTTCTCTATGGTATTTTCCTTTGGCTCTTTACTATTAGCTGGAGTTTTTTCTCCCTTTGGGATGGGTTTAACATTTGAATTTGGATTAGAGGCCAACTTAGAAGAGGAAGGAATGGAGTCATTAGAATGTAAAGGTTCAGTTATAGGTCTCTTACCTTTATCTTCAATTTTCTGAGCGACAGTCTCCTTCTGAGGCATTTCTTGTTCTTGTTCTTGTGTGCACGTCCTCTTCCTAGAGGATATGAGATCATATTTTTTGTTGAATTGTGTCTGCATGAAGTCCACAAATTGCCTGCAGTAATCATCAATCTCCCGGTCTTTAGCAGCGCTTGTTTTTTCTTATTCTTCTTCTTGCAAGGAAAGCTCCACTCATTTAATTTCTTGCAAAGAAGGCACAACTTCAACATAATTTGAGTAAGCAAGATATTGATCATCTTGCCCATAGGGGATGTCTTCGGTAGGGCCATCCATCTGCCCTTCCAGATACAGCGGGGGATGTATGTGGTCTTGCTGCTCCTTCTGATCTCTTTGTAATATTTGCAAAGGGGGATTTCCGTATTGGGGATTATAACCCCTATTTGGAGCAGCTTGAGGTGGCCTGGAGGAGGAATTATTTGCTTCGAGCTCAAGCTTCACAAGCTTACTCGAAAGTTTCTTGATAATTTTATTCATCTCCTCCATTTTGTAATCTGCTACCTCTCTATCAGACAGCTTTAAGACAGAATGCTGTAAAGGGGGCCGACTTCTAAAATGAACACACAGATATCAAGTTATATATGAGCGATGAATATGTCAAAATATGGAGTAAGATATCAAATATAACCGGTCTTATTCAAGGATAAGAGTCCATATATACTGTGCCTATGCAAAGATAAGAATCCATATATCTGGGCTCGTTCAAAGACAAGAATCCCTTATAGTTAGTATCAAAAGAATGGCGGAAGAGTTAGAAGATGAAACAATGTATCTTCCTGAGCCATATTTAAAGCACTATGGATGAGTAAATATGAGTATCTACTATGATAAGTTCACATTTAAACATGGGAGAACTCGCATTCCAGAACATTAGATACAAGAAATGTGGAGAGATACGAAATGAACCTTTGTATTAAAAAAAAACATGGAGAGGAGTTACAAACTGTGTATCATCTAGAGCAGAATCCCCAATTCCAAAAAAGCTTCTTATTATTGAGTCCCTACGGGATCTTCAAACATATACTATCAAAGTTCATACAAAATACATACAGAACACTCGAACTAGTGAGTCCTTTGGAAAATTTGGAACTTTTTGTTAGTGTTGTCTTCATGTTTTTATAACCTCTGATTCCTATGTGCGAGAAGATATTTTGGGAAAATATCTTCCCCGCGTGCTTGTATGTTGTTTCAGGTCTAAATCAAAAAACATAAATGATGATGAGGTAAACTTCCTCTCATCGTCTTACAACGCAGGCCTAAAGACGTTTCTAACTGAAGTGTAAACAATATGCTAACTGGAAGTAAAAACTGCAGGAGTGCAATAAGGATTTCACTCGAAATGACAAAGTGAAAATAACGTAAGGTAAAAAGGCCACACAGGCCCAGTCATGAATGATCATTGTTGATTGATGAGGTAGAGCCCCTGCTGATACTAGCGAAGGCAATACCGTTAGTCGTGGGAAGGAGTGGCCTTCTGTATTGGAGGGTGCGACACTGCTGGTAGTGGCTGAGTTGGCCTTCTGTGCTAGAGGTTCATGTGGAATGATCAATGGTCATGATCCATTGACTTAGACATGGAATTGAACCTCTTCATATTTCTTCTCTGCTTCCTTGGGCATGGAGGATCGTCATCCTTGGCCTCAAGCCACTTTTATTGGCTATGAGAGGGCCTGTGCATTTAAAGTGCCATAAAAAACCTGCACAGACAACAAACTAATTAAATAAATCCTGCAATGAGTGGTTGATTGCTTCATAAGGCTCAGGTGAAGGTGGAAGAGTAGTGCGGAGGCAGGGAATGCAGTGGAAGAGTTTCCATGGTGAAAACAACGTTTAAATTTTATTTGGCACAAAGTTATGAAAAGGTGGTTTTGTGAAAACTGGAGTGGTTTTCGCGCTGGTGGGAGGTGGTAAGCGGTAAGGAACTGAGGGAACACGATACAATTAGGTGTGCGATGCGTGTCCTCACAAAAACACCCATTTCTCTTGGAAACAACGCGACTGGGTTATTTTATGAAATGAACGCGAAGAGGAACACAGACCGCCTGATCATAGAATTCTAGATCAACGACGGAGGAAGAATGCGATGGACGAACCTGCGCGGTCGGGTGGGAACGACATTGACGTCAGCAATTTTGTCATGTAGCGGGATGATCAGTTGCGGGGTTATAGAAATGGGAGTGATGTGGGCCATTGGATCGTGATGAATATAAATGGCGGGGATCAACTACGGGGGCACTTGGGGGTACGGACGGGTTTGCGGACCGGGTGCCTCCGCAGTGAATGTGGACCGTTAGATGAAGATCTTCCGCAGTCAAAGGAGTCAACTGCAGGGGCACTAGGGAGTACGGGCCACTTTGGTCAGGTGCCCCTGCAGCGAATGTGTGCCATAGATCTGGGTTGATCGGACGGTGGAGATTTTATTGGTGGAGGATGGACATCGGCGGAGAACAGGGTTTATGACGTGGAAATGGGAATCGCCGAAGTGCGATGCCGATGGGGAAGGCGAGGAGTAATGAAACAGGGGCCGTTGGATTTGGGAGAGATCAACAGCTAGGATTCTATCGGCGGGGGGTGAATATCGACAGTAAGAAATGGAGTGGAAATGGGGAAGAGCGATGCGCGATGTGCGACGGAGCGATGACCGTTGGATCTGCGAAAGGAGATCAATGGTCAGGATTGCATCGGGGTTTCACACATCGGCAGAAAAGAATTCAGGAGTGAGAACTTCAGAGTGCTGCGATGTGTGATGTCTGATGGGGGGGGGGGGGCGAAGCGTGCTAGCCGTCCGATATGGGAGAGATCGACTGTTAGGAATCCATCGGCGGGGAAGAACCATCAGGGAAAAGGAGACGGGAAGTAATGAAAATGTGATGGCCAATTGAGCGCAGACCGTCCGATCGGGAGCGATCAACGACGGAGATTAAGTCAAGGAATCGGCCATCGGTGAGAAATACAGAGTGAAAATGTGTTACAGCGATGTGCGATGGAGCGATGCGATGGCCGTCGGATCTTTGTGGAATGGACGGTCCAGATCTTATCAGAGGATCGGCCATCAGCAAAACAAAGAACGTGGAAGTGGGACTTGGAAAGAGCGACATGCGATTGCCGATGGGCTTAGCGCTTAATCACGAGGCCCAGTCTCATGGTGGAAAAGGCGCTCGGGCTTAAGAGAAAGGGACTTAGAGGCCTGATATGTAAAAATGAGCACTTTTAAAGAAAAAAGGTGGATTTTTAGCCTTTACAAGGGTTCCGATAGGTGAAAAATGGGCTTTGACAGTCCATGCAGTCCTTGTAGTATTTTCTTTACAGTATATAAGGCTCTTTATCATTAGACATCTCGGCTTGGTGGGGGATGTCATAAAAATAGTATCCAACCTCACTATGAGTAGGAAGGTATGCATGTTTGTTGATGGGATGGCTGAACCATTGCATGGGTTGGTTAAATCCACTAAACCAACCACTCTTCTTGAAGCTATGAAGAGAGCTAGAGACTTGCAACATACTTTTCCCAAGGTAAGAACATTGCTGAAACAAGAAACTTCTTCAAGGCCCAAGGGGATAATCCTTACTCATGACTTAAATAAATTGAGGAAGGAGGGGTCTTGTCTTGCATATCAGAAGCCATACCATGAATTTTTTGCAGGGAAGACACATTCTATTGAGACCTTCTCCAAGGAGGGGGAGGAGGCTAGTGTTGTGCCATCAGTAGAAGACTTTGTTCCAAGAGGGGGAGATATTGTAGCGTTAAGAGGGGTCCCAAAATATATGACCTTGAGGGTAAGAGGTACTATCATGGGGCAAAGATTGTCAGTATTGATTGATAGTGGAGCTACTCATAATTTCATTGATGCACAGCTGGTACAAAGGGGAGGGATCCACATGGAGGAGTTTGAGGGATTCTTAGTTATGGTTCCGGGGGCTAGAACCATACAACGTGCCAAATATGTTTCGACACTATCCATCACCATGGGGACCTACACTTTAACAAACCACTTCTTTGTGGTCGATATTCCGGACACCTATGTCATATTGGGGGTCCAGTGGTTGATCACTCTTGGGAGAGTTACCATTGATTGGAAAACTTTGGAGATGGAATGGATAGAAGGGAAGAATGGTAAGCACCAGAAGGTCAAGGGCATAAACACATACCCCCCTCAGATTGTTTCAGCACATAGGATGGAGGCATATCTGCGCAGAGGAGATGTAGAATGGGCAGTAGAACTACATCTATCAGAAGCAGGGGTCAAGGATTCCCCAGTGCATCTAGATGTTCAGTCTCTTTTGGACTGGTATTCTACAGTATTTGGAGATATCCCACCAGGGAGACCTCCTGACCGAGGGTTTGAACACACTATTGAGTTGGAGCAAGGGATCCAAGCAGTAATCACCACTCCTTATAGGCACCCCAAGGCTTATAGGGATGAGATTGAGAGGGCCATCCAAGAGCTGCTAGCTCTAGGACACATCAGGCCTAGTACTAGTCCTTTTGTTTCTTCAGTGGTCTTGGTAAATAAGAAGGATGGCACATTGAGGATGTGCATTGATTATAGAGCCATGAACAAGAATACCATGAAGAACAGGTACCCCATACCCAAGATCGATGAACTAATGGATGATTTGAGGGGATCTAAATACTTCTCCAAGATTGATTTGAGATCTGGGTATCATCAAATCAAGGTGAGGGATCAAGATATCCCCAAGAGAACGTTCAGGTGTCACTATGGGCATTTTGAGTTTTTGGTGATGCTCTTTGGATTGACCAATACCCCAACAACTTTCCAATCTTGCACGAACCACATCTTCCATGGTCATTTGAGAAAGTTTGTATTGGTCTTCTTTGATGATATTCTTATCTACAGCCACACTTGGGAGGAGCACCTACAGCATATTGAGACAATTTTACATATCCTCAAGGAGCAGAAATTCTATGCCAAGCTCTCAAAATGTGAATTTAGCCTCACAGAGATGTTTTATTTTTGGCACATCATAGGAGTGGATGGAGTGAGGGTACATGAGGAGAAGATCCAGGCTATCAGAGATTGGCCTGAGCTCAGAAATGTCATAGAATTCCGGGGGTTTGTTGGCATATGCACTTATTACCGGAACTTTGTGAAAGGGTTTTCATAGCTAGCAACACCACTCACAGACTTGACCAAGAAGGGAGCTTTCCATTGGACACCTAGAGTGCAGAGGGATTTTGATAAGCTCAAAGAGGTAATGAGTAGTTGTCCTGTATTGGTTTTGCCTGATTTTTCTCAACCTTTTTTTCTAGAATGTGATGCATCAGGTGAAGGAATTTGAGCAGTCTTGATGCAAGGAGGGAATCCTATAGACTTTGAGAGCAGGAAGCTACTTCCTCATGAAAGGTTACACCCCATCTATGATAAATAAATGCTAGCTATCATGCATGAATTAGCCAAGTTTTAGCAGTACTTGGTGGGGAATAAGTTCAAGGTGAAGACTGATCATAACAGTCTTAGATTCTTCCTTGAACATAAGAAACTATAGGAGAGAGAACAGAAGTGGGTGAGAAAAGTCCAAGCATATGAATTTTAGATAGAGTATGTCAAGGGGAAGAGCAATGTGGTGGCTGATGCTCTAGCCAGGAGGCCTACAACGCTATCTTTGAGGGGCATGGACGCAGATTGGAAGGCTCAAGTTCTAGTGAGTATTCCCAAGATGAATTTGCATGTGAGATACTTGATGGAGTGGTATTGGATGAGAGTTATAAGGTGATGGATGAGATCATCTATTACAGGGGCCGGATCTTCTTGGCTAAGAATTCCAAGCTCAAGGAGAAGATCTTACTAGCATCACATGATTCCCCAATTGCAAGGCATCAAAGTTTCACAAAGACTTATAGGGCCATAAGGGAGATATTCTCATGGAAGGGTCTCAAGGAGGATGTGCTCGAACATGTCAAGGAGTGCACAGTTTGTCAGCAGAACAAGGAAGAGCAGACCCACCCTACTGGGTTATTGCAGCCACTACCTATTCCGGATGGGAAGTGGGAAAGCATCTCTATGGACTTCATCACCGGCCTACCTCTAGTGCAGGGTAATAATTGTATCTTTGTAGTTGTTGATAGACTAACAAAGTACTCTCATTTCTTTGCCATTTCTACACATTATACTTCTTCACAGGTAGTTGAACTATCCTTCAGAGATGTGTTTAGAGTCCATGGTCTCCCAAGGACAATAGTGAGTGATTGGGAAAGCTGCTTCATGGGTGGATTTTGGCAGGAAATTTTCCTATTAGTGGGGACTAATTTGACACCAAGCACTAGCTCTCACCCACAAACTAATGGACAGATTGAAATAGTGAACAAGTGGATGGAAGGCTACTTGATAAACTATGTTGCAGGTCAGCAGAGGGATTGGCTGCATTGGCTCCACTTGGGGGAGTATTGTTATAACACTACTCACCATATGTCTATTGGTATGACTCCATTCCGGGCCCTATATGGGTATGATGCACTTTCATTTGCTGATGTTATGTTTGGGGCAATTAAGGCACCAAGAGCCAAGGAATGGATTTAGGAGAATTAGGACATACTTAGAGCCCTCAAAGATAACATTGCTACAACCCAGAATCAACAGAAGATTTATGCAGACCGTGGTCGGGTAGAGAGAGAGTTTGAGGTGGGATACCTAGTCTATCTACGCCTTCATCCTTACAAACAGTTTACACTCATGGAGAAGGGGGCTGAAAATCTCAAACCACATTTCTATGAGCCATATAAGGTGATCAGTTGTGTTGGTAAGGTAGCATATGAGCTGGAGCTTCCTAAGGGGAGCAAGATCCACAATATTTTCCATGTCTCGTGCCTCAAGAAGGCCATTGGGAAAGAAATAGTTGCCAACATGGACCTTCCCCCCATTGATGATGAGGGCCACCTAATTTTGCAATCAGAAGCAATCTTAGACACAAGGGAAAGGCAGCTAAGGAACAGAGTGATCAAGGAATATATGATTAGATGGAAGAATCTACCGGATGAGGATGCCACTTGGGACGGAGAGAAGATCCCACAACATCCTTCTTTGTTTTTGCTTGAGGGAAAGAAACTTTTGAGCGGGGAGGACTGTAATATTCCCAATTAGCCATTGCTAGTTGGAATATTATATTTACTCCATTTTTGCAGCTAGAAGAATAAATGGGATAGGGAGAACCCTTAAATCTCTGAAATGGCAATAAAACAATCCCAATGTAAAGGGGATCAACATAAGAAGAGAAATAAAGCCATCTTGGTGTGAAAAGGAGGAAATATAGGAGGAAGGGATTCAGTTGACTAGGTCAAAAATGCTGCTACATGAGGAGGGAAACCAACAAGGACAACGCAGTTTTGAAAGAGCAATCTTTTGAAGGAAGTCACCTCATTAATGAGTGGGGTCAAGGGTGAGGAGGCTCACCAAGGATAAGAAGGAAGGGATAGCAGCAAGGAAGGCATTCAGTATTCATCTATCTTTGGTCTTTTGACTACTTGCATGCTTGAGCTGTTTAGCTGTGGTTGCAACACTGTTTAGTGCAAATAATTCCCATGCGGGAATTCCATCCTCTTCTTTGGATCAACTTGTTTAAGAGATCTAAAGGGAAGGTTTTGAGCTTAAATTTCATCATCTGACTTAGGGTCAATCAACCGTCAACATATACAGTACAACCACTTTCAAAAACTGCATCTTTTATGCAGGTGCAACAGTAGCAGGATTGAACCCCTTGATTTTGTGCTAGTGTTTGAGGAGGAGGTGTCTATTTCCCTCTAGAAAGTATAATAAGGAGGGACTTTGGCCATTTTATGTATTTATAAGCTCTTTCATGTCATATTATATCATATCAAATGTAGTGTTGCAATAGAATGCGTTATTTTCTGCAGTACTGCTTTTTATGCTTGTGTAATGCCGGAAACCCTTGCCGAGTTGCCTTATTTCTTGTGTAAAAGAGGTTAACCCTCAATTTCTTGGATCTATGATTAATATAACCTCCAGATCAGTGTTGATTCATCATTTTCTGTAGAAACCCTCATGTGAATTACGCTATTGCAATCTTTAGAAATTCTTTTATTGTAAGTCATGGGGTTGGGGTGTTTTTAAGCTGTATTGAGATGGGGAGATCTGTTTAATGTAGCTAGGATGATTTTTTTATGATGCCATTTGGTATGCAAGTCACATACAACATATATAAGAGGATACAAGTCATATTTCATGTTTTTATAGTGTAATTTTTTGAATACATCGTTTTCACTTTCCAGAGTGCAGCAATTCCTAAAAAGGAATATTACAAAGAGTAATAGGAAAATTTTGGAATAGGCCAATGGGCTAGGAGGCATGACCATCAAATTCTTAGAGAGTGATCATGGAAGGAGCCAAATCCGGTGATCCAATTTGCTTCCAAATTGAAGCGGACATCACACAGGTGGATCCCCCCTCATCAATGATACACAGGGAAACGTTGGTGTTCTGGATCTTGACTGGGATTTGGAAGGTGACGAAAGTAAGAAGACGACGATGTTCTGACCGGTCAGCATCGAAGATGATCAATCGATCATTGGAAGGATCTACAACACCCATGGCAGATAGTGAAGCTTTTCATTGTGAAGGGCACAACTGGAGGAGTTCCAGAGTTGAGATGGCAGCAGGAGATTGCGAAAAATCATCTACTATACTATACGAATGGGAAGCTTTTCCAAAAGCAACATTTCAGCATAGTGGTCCCTTAGGGATCTTGGTATGAACCTCTGCCTTAGGCTGAGGGATCTGCAAATGATCATTAGTTGTCAAAAGAGGCTCTGTAGAACCTAAAGAAGGTGGCTCAGTGACAGATGTAGCGGGAGGTTTTTTGTACTGACGGGACTGAGTTTGAAGGTTGAGGTCTACGGTTATAGGTTGGTCCTAATTCATCATGAGAATCTGGTAACCAGAGGTATTATACGGAGGAGGTTGAGTGGCCACCTAACCTTCAGGTGGTTGCGTAGCCACAAATCCTTGCTGAGGGAAAGGATTAGTAAACACAGCTGGCTGACTAGGCCCAACACTGGGAGGGACGGAAGGGGAGGCTTGCTGTCCTCACAATGTTGCTTGAGACTCCCACATCTGCTTCATCTGTGGTAAAAGAGGACAATCGTGCGTGTAATGACCATACACACCACAACAAGAACAAGGCTTATTCATGCAAACAGGATTGTCCTGCTTGGGCTGAGTGCCCTGTTGCTGGTTAGTAGTGTTAGGTGCATTATTTTGAGGATTAGGTCCAGGATTAATAGGGGAAGATTGATTTTTAGTGCCTTTCCTCTTCTTTTTGGAAGGAGGAGGACTAGTCGCGCCCTACTGTGCATACACCTGCCCCTTAGGGGGCAGTGGATGCTATTGCAGGGGTTGAGAAGGCAAGGGAGGCGGAGGTGCTAATTCTTGAGGAGCTAGAGCACTAGGCTATAGATACAGATAATAAGGAGGTTGGGTAACATTGTGGTAAACAAGAGGTTGGGAAGAAGGATGAGGCATGCCGTATCCTGGATACATGCTACCGGGAGGGGGAAAAGTGCAGGAGGTGTTGGCCCGTCCCTGAGGAAAACCAGAGCCCATGGGAGGTTGAGCGTATGGATGAGAGAGAGAGCTCCAACAATACTGTCGGTGGCATGATATGCCCCCAGTGCGTTGGCACCACCGGGTCTAGGAAGATCAGGTATAACGGTATAAACATAACCTGACATAGCGTAGATCAGGTCATATTTTAACGTAATTTGGAGAGCGGCTTCTTTGGTTTGAGGGAAATGCGATGCGACATCTTTGTCGATAGTAGACAAAAGGGATCGAAGGAACCATTCCATGTAGACATGGTATTCAAAGGTAGGGGCTCGAAAGTGGCTCTTTCTTCTCTTCCATTCCTGGACATGATCAGATAGGCGGGTCGTAGACGATTGACGGAAAGAATTCAAAAGTTCGGTACTCGTGTCATAATGAAGGGGAAGCTAGAAATAAGACAGAAAATCCTGAGAAAGAGTCGTAAAGGTGGTATGAGAGGATGAAGCCTGATCAACATACCGCTTAGAAGCTTCGCTAGTAAGCATACATTGGAGTTAGACAAACACCACATGTGGAAAGATTGAACATGATTTGTAGGATCTTCTCCAGCAAGTCCTTCAAACTTGGGGATGTTATAAGGGAGCTTGGTCGGCATAGCAGGCCAACTAGCATCATGGTGTATAGGGTCATTAATCAATTGGTTAAAATAGGGAAGACTAAGGCCTGCCATATAGGGGAGTAAGGGAGCAGCCGGGGTAGTTCCTTTTGCAGTCCCACTAGTAGTATTTCCAACATTAGGGCTGGGGCTACCACTAGCGTTAGGTCTTGAACTAGACATGGTGAAGGTGACAGGGGGAGAACTGGGGGCGGAATAAGAAGGGGAACCTAATGAACCAAAAGAGGAGTCAGAGTGCAGACTCGGTGGAGGACGATCTCGAATCCTACGCGGAGGAGTCATTATTCCTATCGGAAACTGAGGATGAAGGCCAAGAAGTCTCTGGGATTAACACCTTTGTGGCACAATAGTGACAACACAAACACGACACAAAGGCAAGAGAGACCAAAAAGGGCAGAGAGGCGCAGGATCAACTGATTACAATGTCGAAACAAGGGCATAGAGGTGCGGGATCAATTGATTTCAATGTTTTAAAGTCTTTGCTTGGTGGTGTTAACCAAGCTCTTCTTCACTTAGGGTGTGTGTGTTAAGTGTGTAAATTTTAATTTTCTAAACCCATATATTTGTAGAGAAAAAGAAAAAGTGTGCTGTACAACTGTAAATAAACCTACAGATAAAAATATATGAAACTGAAATAACAGAAAATAAACAGCTAATAATGCATTAATCTAAACCCAAGGAGGCGGGCCTCTCAACAACTAGTATGTAGGTGGGAAAAAATCTAGTCAAAACACACTAAAGTAGCTAATAGATCTAAGGTTGGGAGGGACAAGGATCTAAAGGTCAGATCTGCTGGAAATAGGTGCAGACAAACAACAAAAAATCAGAGGAAAAATTGCTGTAAATGAGGTGGTGAAAGGCTATAACTTGGAGGGAAGCAGAGGGGACCCTAGAGGAAACCCAAACAAAACTAAAAGGAGGTGATTTGGATGGATAAATAACCAATTTGAAGTGGATTTGAAGGTGAGGTATCAGATCTGAAAAATGGCTGAACACTCTGAAATTTTAGACAACCTATAGCAACTAAAACACTTCCACAAAAGGTGGAGGGTATTGAAGCCCTAGAGGGCTAGGTTCCCACTTAGATGAGTAAAAAAAAATAAGTATAAGTCCAAAACGGGCGGAGACGGAGGTTAGACAAACCTGAACAGAGGCCCAGACAAACCCAGAAAACTTTGAGAAAAACTCCCGCAAAAAGTCCAGGTCGCAGTTTCTGACCTGATTTATGTAGAGGTCACAGGTTTTGGCATGTTTTCTGTGCCCTAGAGGTTCAGGTCGCAGGTTTTGGCCCAAAAAGTGCGACCACACTTCCGACACTCTCAGGAGCAAGTTCCAGAAGAATGTGTCGTCTCAGCTGTGACTGATGCCTGTCACCTACGTAATAGGTCCCAAAACACATGGAAGTTATAATTTTTAATGTTTTCTGGTTTTATAGGTTAAAAAAACATCAAGAAAAGAAAAACAAGAAGCTGAAGATAAATCCTAGAGTTTGAAGTAGCTAGATATGCAGGGATTTGAAAAACGACAGAGGTCGTAATCGTAAACCCATGTGGAGTCGCAAGTTGTTAGTATGAATCTTAATTGCAAGTGTATGAAAAAGGGTCACTTTAATCGTGCATAACAAACAACCCTATCAGCAAAGATTTCTGCCAATATCTTTAGATATGCAATTAGGTGACCAAGATAAATGCTGCAAAGATCTAGATCTATGCATTAAAAGACATTAAGCAGTAAATAAAAACAAGAGTTGCTCCATGCATCCAATAGACAAGACAAGAATATGTTTAAAGAATTTTGTATTAATGGCACTTGGGAGGAGAACATAGAAGGATGTTATTATTCCTCTTCAATGGGATGGGTTCTTGTAAGTACTCAACACTTTAGATCTAAAATCTCTCTCTCTCTTGATGGTGTAGAAAACTCAGACAAAAATGAAACTCAAAGGGAGCTCACAAGAAAAAATATAGCAAAATATGACAATGATGGTGGATCAAGGTCATACCAAAAGTATAGATCCAGAGTGATCTTTAAGCAAAAAAGGTAGTGAGTGAATGGAAAAACCCTTCTATTTATAACAAAATATTGAGTTAGTCTAGATATTGGTGCATAATTAAAATATTATTAACCAATTCTAGATCCAACTTTTATGGAATATTTTATTTATATTTGTTGGAGGGAAAAAGAATTTGACTTGGGTCAAATCCCTTTATTTGTAAATAAATAATAAATAAATAAATGATTTATTTATTATTTTAAGGATGTGGTTGAATAATAATCAAATAAATAATGAATTATTTAATTATTAATAAATGATTTAGTCAAATTTAACAAGGAATATTATTTAAATAAGGTTTAAATAATTATTCCTAGAAAATAATAAGATATATAATGATTTACCTAATTAATTTTCCTGTTTTGGGTTAAATATGACCAGGAATATTAATTAAATTGCTGTTTAACTAATTATTCCTTGAGGAAAATCAAACAAATGTAGATTTATTTAATATTTCCTCATGGGGTTTCTTGTTTAGACCATTAAAAACTTAATAAAGGTGATTTACTAAGTTATTTTCCATAGTGAAAGCAATTTTACTTAGGGTAAAATTGGTCTTACATGGTGTACTTAGGTCCATCTAATAGTAACAGGTTAGATGACCAAAAAATGGTGTAACAACTTGGTTGCATTTTTATTATGGTAATAAGATATATTTTCCCTGTTGTATTGATGGGTAAATATGCTTGTTATTATGTGGCTTACATGGTTGTTCTATGCTTGTCATTCTCGTTGTTTATATGCTGGCTGTGAATGTGTTCTATGTTAGTAATGATGTATGGCTCTCATCATGATTTGATTTGTAAATGAATGAATAATGTATCCATTACCAAATATATGATAATGCAACTAATGTGATGAGGCACCAATTATTCTTAGCGGTTTTCATATAAGTATGAGACCCATATTCTCATAAATGTTATTTAAACCTGTAGATTACATATTTGTGTCATGTTTGACGAAACACTTGTCATGGCTAGTAGGGGTAAAGTAAAGTCCTTGTTCAAGTGTTTGATTTTAGATTGTTATTCCGCTATTTTATTTCAATTCTGAAAGTGTCATGGAGTTCTGAGCAGTGACCTGGGCTTAATAAAGTGACACAAAAATTGGGGTCACAGGCTTAGAACTACTGGGAAAATTCCCCATTTGCATGCATACTCATGCTATGCGTGCGACTGGAGGTTTCCAGTCACACTATTTCCCATGTCAAGGGAGAGACAGGGGTGATCTAAATTTGAATGTTAGTTTTGCTATGCTAATTTCATCTTCAAATTTAAAATTAATTTGCTGATCTTATGCTTTATGTGCATAGGTTTCCTTGGTGTTTATGAGTGTAAAACAGGTAAACGAGCTGAGTTTTTAAATTGAATTCAAGAGCATAAAGCATGAAAACAAATTCTGAATAGAAACAATAAAAATTACAAAAAACCATCACAATTGATCCATTAACACAATGTTTTGATGAAGGAGTTCACCCCTCCTGGGCTACATCTTTTTGGTCCAGCTTCCATGGCTTAGGCCTAGGTATTAGATCAAATGTGAAAAAAATTCTATTTAAATTCACCTACTGCTCCTGAAACATGCTTCAATGTGTCCAGAATGTCCAAATCATTCAAAAATGACTCTTCTTTCCCTCAATTTGGTTGAATTTTGCCCAAGATATGGCCAAAACAATTTTTCCTAGTAAACTGCCTCCAAAATTGGAGAACACTCCAGCCATCCTTGCCAATTATGGAGGTGGCGCCTAATTTGGAGGTCTGCTGAATATTCCGCCAACCTAAATGTATTTTAATTAAATGTAAGTGCGTTTAACTTAAGATAATTTTGGATTAGTGCATAAAGCACATTTTAACACTAATATGAATTTAACAACATCTTAGCACATAATACAAAGCATTAGGGGTTAATAAACCCATATTAATATTTAATCCACACTCTTATGGTCCCGCTCCACTGTTGGTTTTGTGGATTGGTCGTATGGGGAGGGGGCTAGCCCCCTCTAAACCCCCGCTGTAGAAACCGTTGAAATTCAAATACATGTCGGAGTCATGGTCTATTAAGACCTGATGGTGTGGCTCGTTGGTAAAGGTGGAGTGCTGTTGTGGGGGAGGTCGCGAGGTCGACCCCTACCCCAGCCCATCCCATATAAATTTTTCCACTGACGTTTTAACATAAGGTTTAAAAACTTATATTATAATTCGAATATGCCATTTATAAAACTTAATTAGCCCAAACTATATAATATATGGTTCCACCATATCATTGTAAAATAATTTGACCATTGAAATAATATAATTTAGACTTCAAACTTGGTCCACCAGAGGGGGCATGTAGCGGCCCCTGGCTGCACCACTTGTCAGCTCTGGTTGGGCTGTCCCCAACCATATAAAAAAATTTGAAATTCAACCTTAGGAGCAACACATTAAAAAAATTTCACCTTCAAACCAAACTAGTGAATCCTGCAGTGACGCTTGTCATAGTGTCATGGGGAAAAATTGAAGAATATTCCCTGAATATAATTAAATTTACTGACTGGGCTGCCATGTCACCAAACTGTCGCTTCTGCAAATTGTTTAGTTGTTTAGGAAAACGAACAACATGCTTTATCTTCTTCATCTAGACTCCATTTATGTCGAAACAAATTCCGTTGGAGAGTCCTGGCGACGAGCTCTTCGCTGTCGTTTAGTTTCCAATCAATTACAAGTACTTTAATTTTTGAGATTTTACAATGAGGACCTGATCATTCCTCCCCACTAGAAGCCTTTTGGACCCAAAAAACTCTTTTATTACTGATCATGTGGATGAGGGCATTGTTCCCTCACCCTTCCAGTCTATATACACTGAAATTTTACCATTTTTATCAAATTGAGTTTTTCACAAAAATTAACTTTTTCATTGACTCTTGTGACCTTGTCTTGTCGTTGACACCGTCATGCTTCAATTTCCCTGAATTTGCAAAGGATCAATTTTTTCTTGTAGATAAAATCTTGTTCCCACCTTAACCATTAATCAAAGGAAAATTAAAAATTGTCTCACCTTGCACACTATCATCAAGGCGATTCTTAACTGATCTTGCTTTGTACTTGCGTCGACTCTTGACCAAGTATATTTTCCATTTCCATGTACCCTTTGGAAACCAAAAACAAGAATTTGTGGAACCCATGCCTTCTTTGTCAAACTACTTTGTTTCTTTCTCTTTTATCTTTGCACTCTTGTGCACCGACATTTTGTTTCTAACACTTCTCCACACTGATGTTGACTGCTGCAAATGTTTTAAATTTTGTTCACCTCCTTTCAAAGGTAACCTTTTAGAGTATTGAAACATCTCATTAAAAGCATAAGAAACTTTAATGAAATCAACTTGTTCATTCGATGCATATTTTTGAAAGGTTTGATTCAAAACATCTCTATGTTTGATTATTAACAATGTCAAATTCTGACTTGCATTCACTATCCTCTTCATTTCTCCTGCATGTATAAAAGACAAAATTGTCTTCTTCTTATGCACTCTAACTATGTACTCAATTCCATCTTTAAACAAGTGATACTTATTCTCATGGCGATGAAATACTGCTTTCCTATCATAAAGATAAGGACTTCCCAAAACAATTCCCGATATTTCAAGCAGCGCCACATCAAGTTCAACTTCATCAAGAAAGTTTGAATTGACGGCGAATATTAGTATGCACTTCCTTGTAACTTGAAAGTTGTCATTCTTGCATATTCACCCTAGATAAGGTCTTGGATTTCTAATAGTTTCAGGGTCTAGCTGCTTAACCAAGTCTTCAGAAATCAAGTTAGGTTGTGACCCACTATCAAAAAGTGTGTCTATCTTTGTATGTTTGGAGATGACTCTAATATGGAAAAGTTCAATTCCTTTATCTTCATATTGAGTGATATTGGAACAATTTGAAGAACTAGTACTTGCTATGTTCTTACCTTTAAAACCCATGGCTGTAATATTTGTTTCATCTCCTGAATCTGACCCTAAGTCATGTTCAATTATAGCAACAATTTTCTCCTTTTATTTGGCTTTCAGTTTGTTTGGCTTCAAATCTGGATGATGTTTCCAATAGTAGTCTTCATCATGGCCATTTTTCAAATAATGTTTACATGTGAGTTTCTATCGCTCCCTTTTGACAAAGCTATTTCTATGTCCTCTTCCATAAAACTTGCCCTTTCCTTTACCCTCACTATCACTTTTCTCATCTATGTTCTATTTCCCTCTTGCTTCTAAATGTGTGGCTTGAACACACACCTCATCTATGTTTGTGGGATTAAACATGAGAATAGTGTGACTAAGGTAACTGTGAAAACCCCCAACATACTTTAACAAAGTTTCTTGAGAATATAAATTAATACCCAAAATAAGAGCTCTTCTCCTAAATTCATGAGTATAATCTTGCACACTTTTCCCTTTCAACTGTCTAAAGTTTTTCCAGTCCATAATGGCCTTTTGCATGTAAGCTAGTGGATAGAATTTCCTTTTATTGGCAGCAATAAAACTTGACCAAGACATAGAGATCTTACTGTAGTTTTTAATCTCTTCTTGAGTCCTTGCTTCCCACCATACAAGTGCAAATCCTTCCATCTTCAAGGAAGCCAATTGAATCTTTATGTCATCTTCATGGAGGTTATGAATTCTGAAATACACCTTCAATTGACGTATCCAATTGTCCAATATTTCTGCATTTATCTCGCCATTATACATTGGAAGCTCAAATTTGACATCAAGTTTGAGTAAGGGAGTTTTTCCTTTTGTGGTTTTTGAGTGAGTGTGGGTGGTTTTTGTGGTGGAAGTGGAAGATGATACTGATGGAGAAGATGAGGATGATGATGAATATGGTGGGGATGGAGGTGTCTTTCCTCCACTACCCTTTGAATCCTTTTCTTCATCCTTATTATCATCTAAAGTTCCTTCTCCATGTGGAGGCTTAGAACTTTCTCCTGCCATCCCAATAGTAAATGCATCAAACATAATTTTAATCATCCTCTTTATGTCATTGAAGTATTTCTTGACACCATCCTCTTCTGAATGACCTTTAGTTTCTCCAACACCTGACATGAAGGCTATGGATTAAAGCTCAGCTTTTGGTGCTTGTACCTCTTCAATCTCAACTTCTTGAGATAAAAATTGAGGTGCTTCAAGTGCAGTTATGAGTGGAAATTTGGGTGAAGATGGTGCTCTTGTACCTCTCCTTCTTTTGGTCCTAAGCTTAGGACTTGCAGCCAACAATTTACCTTCACCTCTCTACAATTTCAATCTTGTAAGCATCACAAATTTTCAACCATTAAAACCCTAGTTGCACAAAACTCAAGAAACTATCAAGCAAATAACCTTAGCAACCTTTCAACCAGGATCTGATACCAACTTAATCTGAATTTTAATATTAGTTGTGATGTGCTAATTTCATCTTCAGATTTAAAATTAATTTTCTTATATTATGGTTTATGTGCATTGGTTTCTTTGGTGTTTATGAGTGTGAAACAAGTAAATGAGCTGAGTTTCTAAATTAAATTCAAGAGCATAAAGCATGAAAAAAAATTCTGAACATCAACAATAACAAGTACAACAAACCATCACAATTGATCCCCTAACACAGTGTTTTGATTAAGGATTTCACCCCTCCTGGGCTACATCTCCTTGGTCCAACTTCCCTGACTTGGGCCTATGTATTAGCTCAAATGTGAAAAAATTGCTGTTTACATTCACCTACTACCCCCAAAACCTACTTCAATGTGTGTAGAGTGTCCAAATCATTTAGAAATGACTCTTCTTACTCTCTAGTTGGTCAAAGTTTTCCAGAGATATGGCCAAAACAATTTTTCCTAGTAAATTGCCTCCAAAACTGGAGAAGACTCCAATTAGCCCCGCCAATTATGGAGGTGGCGCATAATTTGGAGGTCCACCAAATATTCCACCAATCTAATTGAAATTTAATTAAATGTAAGTGCATTTAACTTAAGTTAATTTTGGATTAGTGCATAAAGCGCAATTTAACACTAATCCAAATTTAATAACATATTAGCGCATGATAAAAAGCATTAGGGATTAATGAACCAAGATTAATATTTAATCTGCGCTCTTTTTGTGTATTGGTCGTATAGGGAGGGGGTTGGCCCACGGGGATGGCCCCCTTCAAACCCCTGTTGTATAAACAGTTGAAATTAAAATACATGTCGGAGTCATGGTATATTAAGACCTAATGGTGTTGCTCGTTGGTTAAGGCAGAGTGCTGTTGTTGGGGATGTCGTGGGGTCAACCACGGCCTCCGCCCATCCCATATATATTTTTCCACCAATTTTTTATCATAAGGTTGAAAAATTTATATTATAATTCAAATATGCCATTTATAAAACTTAATCCGCCCAAACTATATAATATATGGTTCCACCATGTTACTGTATAATAATTCGACCATTGAAATCATATAATTCAAACTTCAACCTTGGTCCACTAGAGGGGGAAATGTGGCAGCCCTTGGCTACACCACGTGTCAGCCTTTGGTTGGGCTGTCCCCAACCATATAATTTTTTTTTTTGAATTCAACCTTATGAGCAAAACATTAAAAACATTTCACCTTCAAACCAAACTATCGAATCTTGCAGTGAAACTTGTCACAATGTCGTTGTTAAAAACTGAATAATACTCCTTGAATATACTTAAATTTGCTGACTGGGCTACCATGTCACCAACCTGTCACTTTTGCAAAATTTTAGTTGTTTATGAAAACGAACAATAGGCTCTAGCCTCTTCATCCAGACTCCATTTTCGATGAAATGAATTGCATCGTATTCCTGACGATGAGCTCTTCATCTTCGTTCAGTTTCCAATCAATTTTTAGAACTTTCATTTTTGAGCTTTTACACTAAGAGCTTGAAAAGGGGGATTGATGCATGAAAAGGTTAGATTGGATCAGGGGCTAGCCTCCTGGAAGTTTCAGATTTCTCTTGGGTGTCCTGTAGAATGTGCATAAGGTCTGTGTTGTCGATTCCACTTCCTTAAGGTGACCTGGGAGGTTTAATAAGATCATAGTAACTCTTCGTCACATGTTTAACCAATTTGGATGGTTAATTGGGTATATATGGGAGGAGGGTTTTGTAGAATCTAGTATTTCACGATCGATCCAAGTATATAGATATCCAATATCATCATTTATGGGACTTTGTGTAAAGGAGGATAATGTTGCTACAATACATTCCGACAGAGGAAAAAAATTATGACATCTTGACAAAGGATTTGTTAAGAGGGAAGTTCAAATTCCACAGGTGCAGGATAGGGGTGGTTGAAAATCCATTTCTTGCTAAGGGGGACTCTTGAGAAGTGTAGCAAGAAAGTCTCAATTTGACTTTGCCTTTGTAAAATTGAGAAAATTCAAAATTTCCAAATCAACAGACAAATTGGAGGCAGTTAACTGAGGTGATATGGCTCTTGCCACTCAATTTGAGTTAAGGTTTTGGAGTTCAATTTTCATGTGTTGATTGATAATTTTTAGTAATCTAGTAGTTATTTTGAATTATATTCAGTTAAACTAGTTCTAATTGTTGATATAACTAGTTGGAGGTTAGTTATGCACTGGGACAATAGTCTAACTGAGTGATCATCCAGTTAACTAATTAATCAACCAAAAATAGTTAGTGCATGTAGATAATTTGAGTTCCTCAGTTGTGGTGGGGAGTCCAATGCAATGTAACATTATTGTAGACTAGTCTTGAGTGTATATGTGTCCCATGCAGTAAGAGATCTAGCCTTGGGAACCATGCAATAAATTGGGGGAAAATTCCAAAAAAATAGGTGCCTAATTCCTTGTGATTTGTGTAAGGAAATAAGAGATCAAGTAGAGGCACAAATTGGCTAAGTATGGGTCAGAGCTTCTCATTGAGTAGAGAGAAAGGTTATTCACTTACAGGTTAAGCTCAGAGCAAGCAAGAAAATGTAATACATTATCTATTCATCTGATTAATGCAAGCAAGCTTAAGGCATTTTTATCAGTTAGTTTCCCCTAGATAAATATGTGTAATTGTGTATACGACTGATGCATGTTTGTGAATGTTATTATAAATTGTGAATTACTTTCCGCAGAGTAGTAGAGTAGAATTTTGTCTCTTGATTTAGATTAAATTTCTTGCGCAGTTACAATTCTAACACCATATTTCTATAGTAAGGTGGGGGGAAGGGAAACAAGGAGGAAAAGAAAGAGAAGGAAAAGATAAATAAAGGTGAGAGAGGAAGGGATGAGTTCAAAAAAAAAAGGAGAGGAAGGGGAAGGATGGACAAGGGAAAGAATGATAAAGAAAATAGATCAAAAGAAAAGAGAGGGAACAAAGGTTAGGAAGGAAGGAGGACAAGAACCAAAATTTGGCCCAAATATGACCATCATATGTATTTCATGCTCAATAAGGGAAGCCAATTATCATTAATCTCGAGGCCAATGCCTCTATTAATGTTGTTTGGGTGTTTCTTGATCTCCAGAGATTCTTTGATCTGACATTTATAATAATGATTTTCCTTTGCAATGATTTTAGTGCCTTCCAAATAGACATGATTCTTTGTAGTATTGGCATGTTTTGCTAGTGTGAAGTTGTTGTGTAACCGGCTCCAAAAATAGAAGAAAAGAGATATGAACGCCTTAGAAATAAGCCACTTCGAGGGGGCAACCTCCAATACATTACATAAATGAAAAATTCTTGGATGATACAAATGAACAAAACCTCCTTCTATATATAGGAGTCCATGTGGCCATAATGTAATCCTAGTGGGCCACAATGTAATCCTGGCCGACCTAACAATAATAATTTAAGGGCACAATAATAACAAAATGGGGGTTACAAGGGTACAATAATAACAATAAGGGGGTTACACTAATAACAATAAGGGACTATACTAGTAATATAGGGACCTAACATGCCCCTCTCCTTCAAAAAAGTGTTATCCTCAACACTTGAGTAGCTCTGGGTGCTTCTGTATAAAATTCTCATCCTCCCATGTAGAATCTTCAGTGGGTAAGTTCTTCCACTTGATGAGATATTCTGAAATTGATCGATTCCGTAGTTGTCAAGTTCTTGTTTCTGTGACCACTTCAGGTTCCAATATGATTTTTCCTTCCTCATCAAGTTCTGGTAATATTGTTTGAACTGGAATATTTTCACCGATAACCTTCTTTAAGCATGAAACATGGAAAATTGGATGTACTTGCGAAGAAGCAGGAAGCTCCAATTTGTATGCCATAGTACCAATATTTTGCAACACCTTGTAAGGACCATAGTACTTTGGTGATAATTTATTATCCTTCTTAGCTTGCTTGAGGGACATTTGTTTGTATGGTTGTAGCCGTAAAAGTACCCAATCTCCTACATCAAAACTTCTCTCGCTGCGATGTTGATCTGCCTGTTGTTTCATTCGATTTTGTGCCAAATTCAGGTTATCCTTTAAGAGTTGGAGAACTTCTTGCTGATGCTCGATGTGATCTTCCACTGCTTGAACCTTCGAATTTTCCCTTAAAGATGATGTGATGGATGGTGGATCATATCCATAAAGTGCCATAAATGGGGTCATTTTTGCTGTAGTATGGAAGGAAGTGTTATACCACCATTCAGCGAGAGGTAACCACTTGACCCATTGTGTTTGTTTATCGGATACAAAACAACGAAGATATCCTTCCAAACATTTATTTACGATCTCAGTTTGACCATCAGATTGAGGATGATAAGATGAGCTATGAGCTAATTGAGTACCCAAACAAGAAAATAAATCCGTCCAAAAATTTCCAGTAAAAATGGGATCTCTGTCGCTCACAATAACCCTTGGGCTTCCATGTAGCTTTTGAATTCTGTCCATAAATGTAGTAGCAACTGTACTTGCTTTAAATGGACGAGATAATGCACAAAAGTGTGCATAATTGGTAAGTCTATCAACTACCACCATGATGACACTCTTTCCTTCAGACTTAGGTAAACCTATGATAAAATCCATTGAAATCTCCTCCCAACGTTGACTTGGAATGGATAAGGGTTGTAGAAGTCTTGGGGTCTTAATTTTTTCCACTTTATTCTGCTGGAAAACCAAACATTTCCGCCACAAAACTTTTTGAATGTCATATTTAAGGCCATCCCAAAAAAAATTCTTTCTTCACCCCTCGTGGTAAGTTTTTTAAAAATCCCTGAGTGTCCTCCTAAAGGAGAAGTGTGCAATTCCGGAAGAATCTTTTGTTTTAGTTGGGAATTATTACAAAGATATAAGCGATCTTTGTACCATAAGGAATCATTTTTTCCAACTAAATGTATCGGATGTACTAGGATCTTGCTGCAAATTTTGAATGAGTGTCCATACATCTTTGTCCTTCTTCCATTCATCTCTTGCTTCGGTTATCCAATCTGGGTTGGATAATAGAAATGACACAAAGCAATGCTTCCACCTCTTCATTCTTTCTTGAGAGTGCATCCGCAACAACATTAAGCTTTCTTTTTTTGTAGATTATTTCAAAGTCATAACCCAACATCTTTGTGGCCCATTTTTGTCGCTCTTTCGACGATATTCTTTGTTCCAAAAAGTGTTTAAGACTATCATGATCAGCTTTTTACCTTGAAGTGTCTTCCCATTAGGTAAGTTCGCCATTTCTTTAGTGCATGTAGTATTGCTAACATTTCCTTCTCATAAATAGGTTTCGTAAATACTTTCCTTTGATTGGATGACTTTCAAAAGCAATGGGTCTTCCTTCCTGCATTAAAAACCGCACCAATTCCATTTCCCGAGGCATCACATTCCACAATAAAGGTTTTTGTGAAGTCTAGTGTAGCTAAGACCGGTGCTAGGCACATTGCCTCTTTAAGACGTTCAAAGGCCTTAGTTGCTTCAAGAGTCCATGAAAATGTATCTTTCTTCAATAATGTTGTTAGAGGTGCTGCTATTCTCCCATAATTCTTAACAAACTTGCGATAATACCCTGTTAACCCTAGAAATCCTCGCAAATGCTTTATGGTTGTGGGGACTTTCCATTCCTTAATGGCTTTAATTTTGTTAGGGTCTACTTTAACACCCTCATGAGATACAATATGACCCCGGATATTCCACCTCTTGTACTCCAAAGAAACATTTGGATTTTTTTTGCATATAATTGTTTCTCCCTGCAATAGTTTGAGCACCCCCTGTCAACATGTTCAACATGATCCTTCCAAGACTCTTTCGTAGATTAGTATATCATCAAAAAAATACTAGCGCAAAATTTTTCTAAGGAAGGGTTTGAAAATGGAATTCATCAACCCTTGAAATGTAGAAGGTGCATTGGTAAGGCCAAAAGGCATGACCAAAAAATTCATAATGACCCTCATGAGTTCGAAATGCCGTTTTTGGAATATCTTCGGTATTCATTCTAATTTGATGATATCGTGAACGAAGATCCAACTTGGTAAAATAAATTGCTCCATGTAATTCATCCAATAATTAATCAATCACGGGAATGGGAAATTTTTTCTTTAATGGTGAGCTTATTGAGCTCCCTATAATCTAGACACATTCGCCATGATCCATCCTTCTTGTGTACCAATACTAGAGGAGCAGAGAAAGAACTTTGACTAGGTTGAATTATACCCGCCTCTAACATTTCGCAATCATACGTTCAATTTCGCTCTTTTGGAAGTAAGGACATCTATAAGGCCCTGATGTTTGGAGGAACACTTCCGGAATCAAATGAATAGCATGATCATGATCACGAATAGGTGGGAGTCCTTTGGGAGTTTCAAACACCTTGGAATGATTGTCCAAGACTTGTTGGAGATCTGCAGAAATAGATGATTTTGATGTTGGAACTTTTAGTGAGCATAATTGTGCAATTACGCCTTGTTGTTCTTTCTTTAGAAGCTTTGTCATGACATTAGAGCTTATTATCCTTCCCGGCTTCCACGCAATACCCCGTAATTCGAATTCCTTTCCTTCGAAAAAAAATTTCAAGAAAAGTTCTTGAAAATTAAAATCTACCATCCTCAAAGATTGTAACCATTGTACTCCTAGTACAACATCGGCACCTCCCATAGGAATGGCAAGCATTGGACTAGTCAATACATATTCCCCCATGGTTAGCTTGATATTATGACATTTTCCGGAGAAATTTATAGTTCCTCCATTTGCAACCATCACTTGAAATTCTGGTGTCGGGTATAGGAAACAATTTAATTCCTTGGCTACCTTACAATGAATAAAATTATGGGTGCCACTCGAATCAATCAACACTATTACCCTTTTCTTCTTGATATGTCCTTCTATCTTGAGAGTTTGAGGAGTGGTAATTCCCTGCCCGGTGCATTACACGATATGGTCGGATTCATTTCTTCCTCTTCTAGGGGTCTGGTTCCTCGGTGTATATCCTCTTCTTGTTCATTTTCTTCTTTTTTCTTCACAATCTATGTAAAATAATTTCTTCTCAAAGCACACTTATGACCTTTAGTGTATTTTCTATCACAACTGTAGCAAAGCCCTTTTTGCTCTTTTTTTCTTCTAATTATTGTGGTGTCAACCTTGTAGGTTGTGGAAATCTAGACGTAGCAACAATTCCTTCTTTATAGAATTGAGTGGTAGGCTTCCTTGTCGCCATAATTTTACATTCAACTTTTCTTGCCAACCTGAATGCCTTCTCCAATGAATCGAGGTTCCAAAATGCGAACTTCATGTTGGATGTTATCCTTTAAAGTGCCTATGAAGAGATCAATCCCTGTGTTCCTCCGGAATATCGCTTACCCTTATATTCAATTTTTTTGGAATTCCTCAATGTGTCTGCCCCACTAAACCCTTTTGTTTGAGATTTATCAATTGGCTAAAGAAGGTGTTGCTCTTTGTATCCTCATAATGTGCTATCATTTCCTCCGTAAAAAATTGACCAAGTGACAATTTTTTTTACGAGAGCAAAGCCATCGATACCATACAAATGTATTTTGTTCTAAATGTAAAGTTGCAATGCGTACCTTTTGTGTGTTTTGCACGTTATGGAGATCAAAAATATTGCTCCATATTTAGTATCCATGTTACAGGATCCTTTCCCATCAAACTTCCTCATATCCATTTTTGGAATATGGTGGTTCTTCCCCGCCAACATTAGAGTTTATGAAATCACGATTAACATTTATTTTGTTCTCATCATGAGGTTCTTCTACTATATTTCCGCTTAAGGAATCATTTCTTGTTTTAAGCTTGTCATCAAGCCTTCCATGTATGCTTTTAGATCATTCTTCATGTTTTCCATGTTGTCTTTCATGTCATCCATCTTAGCTTCCATGCCCACTTTCATGTCATCCATCTTAGCTTCCATGCCAGCTTCCATGCCATCCATCTTAGCTTCCACGCCTTTCTTCAAAACTTCCATCTCATTTTTTGTTGCTCTTTGCGAGAGCGAAATTTGGTGCACTTGCTCTTGTAATTTTGATAGATCATGTTGCAATTCTTCATCTTCATGAGTCATAGTAGAGCCTTCTCAAGGCTTAATGGGTGTTGAATTATTTTTACGGGGCATTTTTTAGAACCCAATACGGATATCTATTCTACAATATGCCCTTGGAATCAATTCAAATTGATTCTTCAAACAATACTTATGTAATTTGGACAAAAATACACACCTTTTGCTTGCTTTGAGGAGCTCGATATTGAAATTGAATTATCGCTGTAATTTAAAATATTCTATTATCTGGAAATTCAGCCCTGTAGTAGCCCTCTCTGCTTCTTTTCAAATGCCATTGTGTCCCACCCGATTTGATTCTCCACACAAAGTTGTGTCCAATCTCCCACAATGACCCACTCCGGACTGCTCCGGGGAGGAGAGAACTTGTAACTTACATGTAAGCCACTGTTTCATCCTTTGTCTTTGAAATTGATAGCCAAGAAACTAAAGTATGTGTACTTGCGACCAATTTTTACGGCACTCCAATCCGATTCCCAGAGAGAGAGTTATTGAACTTTTCCCACGATCACCTCTTTGAGATGAAATTCAGGAGCCTGAAAAAGCACTACCTTCCACAGATCATATCTCCAAAAATATTGCGAACCAAGCTCTGAAATTTTTTGACAAATTTCCTCAGGATTTCAGCTTCGTACCATACAAATTTCAGATTCTGAACCTTCGTAGAAAAAAATTTATAGCGCAAATTCCACGATGACCTGTTTAGGAGCCTGAAAAAAGACCTAACTTCCACAGATCATATCTCCGAAAATATTGCGAACCAAGCTCTAAAATTTTTAGACAATCTTCCTCAGGATTTCGGCTTCGCACCCTAAAAATTTCAGCTTCTGAAACTTCGTAGAAAAAAAGTTATAGCGAAAATGCCACGATGACCTGTTTGGAGCAGCGAAACCCTAGAATCCCAAAGCTCCGATACCAAATGTTGTGTAACCAGCTCCAAAAATAGAAGAAAAGAGATATGAACGCCTTATAAATAAGCCACTTCGAGGGGGAAACCTCCAATACATTACATAAATGAACAATTCTTGGATGATACAAATGAACAAAACCTCCTTCTATATATAGGAGTCCATGGGGCCACAATATAATCCTAGTGGGGCCAAAATGTAATCCTAGCCGACCTAACAATAATAATGTAAGGGCACAATAATAACAATATGGGGGTTACAGGGGTACAATAATAACAATAAGGGGGGCTACACTAACATAATAAGGGATTATACTAGTAATATAGGGACCTATCAGAAGTTCCTAATTGTTTCATGTTTTATATCAACACCATGATCCCCGATCCTTATTTTTAGGGAGAATAATTTTACAATAATATGAAACTTGCCACAAGAGAAGTCTACTTTATAAAAACATTTGTACTATAATTGGTCTACACTATCCTTCACAGATTTCACATTTTGTTTGATAGTGGTGAAAGGTTTGAAATATGTTATGATCTCTTTTTGTTTCAAAACCTTAGCAATATTATCAGTAGTTCCTTTGAGGAAAGATGGGTAGGTAGTCTCCCATGAGCCCTGAATTTTAGTGCTATGAATAATGTTGTTAAGTCTATCTAGATATTTTTAAAGGGAATTCATTATATCTTTTTGTATCTAGGAACGTTTTAAGCTTTTAGGCATCTTTGTAGTAATCATAACTCTAGAATAAGAGATCAAACTAAATTAGAAAAGCATATGGGTATTTTCTAGCCAATCCTTATAAATTAGGAAAAATGGAAGAGGGAATATTCTTCATCTGAACCAATCCATCAAGGTCCTGAATGGGAAAGTCAAAGGTGAGTGTTTTCTTTGGTATTTCAACTTATTCTCCCATATTGATGTAAACTATATCCCAAATATTTGAGTTGTTGGGATTTCATTAAGCATTGCAGTTCCCTTAGAAGATTCTCCTCCTAATACCTAGGGGTCCTAAAGTTGAATTGTTCATTGTTGCATCTGTTAGCATGGGATAAATTTTGGGAAAAATTTAAGCCCTGGGCATCCAAGGTTTGGTATGCATATTTTCAAGTTCAGCGGGGAAGGTTGGGCAAAATAGAAGTGGCTTTATCAAATTTTATCCCAAATGAAATTTATTTTATTTAAAATATAGAATTAATTTATTAATTTTTTTTTTTTTTCATCCCATGAATTTTCCGATTATTAGCAACAATCAAAGGTGAAATCAATGGATCTAATCATTTTGGACCCCTTCTGTGTTTCAAAGTTTAATGGATGAAGGGGGTCCGAAATTGGAAATTTTCAAATCCAAGTCATGACCACGTGGCAATCAGAAGTTAATTCATGCCCCCCCTCACAATACTGCTCACTGTTAAGGTACCCCTCCGAAATTCGGTTTCAGGTTTTGCATGACTAAAGAAGCAATGGTAATTTTTGTCTTTAGGGTTGCATTTAATCATCCTCCACTTCAATTTATTTGTGTCCAAGTGGTGAACAATGAAGAACCAGCACCAAAGTGACCGACAAGGTGTTCGAATCCTCGCGTGGGAGGCTCAAGGTTGTCGGAAGAGCGGGTGTGGGTGTAAAAAATGTGGATTTTCCATCTTTCAAAAGTGTCACTACAACCATAGAGACAATTCGACATATTCTCGACAATGCTGTTAAAAGGTCCAAACCTCCTTGCCACTGGTTGTTCTCACAGAACTTGCAGAGAAGCTCATGGACTTTCAAAAATCTGTTCTAGCTTTAAGTGGTAGTGTTGACAAAGAAGAAAGTGACTATGACAACGTTTCAAATGAAAAATACTCCGACGATGATTTTAGAGACAATATCAATGAAGATGGTGATAATGTTTGTAGATGTGAAGAGCATCATTCAGGATGTGAATGAAAAATCACAAACCGTGTATTCTTGAGCAAGATGAAATTTTGAGAAATGTTTCACCAAAAGTAAAGGAGGCTTTGGAAGGTTGGCCTATTGTAGTGACTCTGAAGGGCATCGCACTCATGAGAGGAAATCCACAAAAAGCTCGAGTTTTATATGATTGAGTTGAGGAAGTTGGAAGTGGTGAACGTTTGCGACATGTTTGTCAAATTAATAATTGATGCTTTTGTAGAAGCAGGGTTTGTGCTGGAGAAGGATTCTAGGAGTCCTTTGAAGTTACATACAAAGATTGATTGACATCAGTAACCTCTGCAGTGTTATTCACATAGTGGGTGCAGACAGGATCTATCCGATTGACAATGTGTTGTCTGGTATTGAGGAGTTCAATCGTTGTGTCAAATATTTAATTGAGATGCTTATGCCATTTTTCAACGACATAATGGGGCTTATCGGTGCCATGGCATTCTGGTCACTCACGGTTTATTTTCCTGTTGAAATGTATTTTTGTTGTAGCCTTCGAATACAATAAAAAATACACAACACCTCATCACAAGACCATGAGCCAAGTTCCAAAGCCCCTGAGCGACGCCTCCAAGTTACCATCGAGCTATCAAGATTATTGGTTATTCCATGATGATATTACACCACTCTGTTGCAGGTCTAATTGCAAGACAGAACGTGCTAGGGTTTCAACATTTAGCGCCTAAAAAACGAAAAAGATCCATGGAGGAATTCTCCCAGGCATCTAAAAAATATAGCATTGAGTATTTCTGTGGTGTCAATGATCATTTACCTGATGGCTTCTATGACGATGGATGCCCATTCCAGCCATTACTAAAATTTGAAAAAGAGAGCCTTTTCTTAGACTCTTAGAAGGATATTTTGGTTGACAGAGAAAGAGACGAGGAGTTGGATGCAATAGCTTTGTCTGCTCAAAATCTATTTCCTGGTTTGAAGAATTCTTGAGAAGGGAGTGAAGAAGAGAGAAGGTCTAGAATTGATGACTTTCATAGAGCAGTACTAATTGCTCTTTTTGTGTTAGATTTCTTTGGTGGAAGTGATAAATCTATGAATAGATCAACCATGAAACAATGGAACACACTGTTCTCTATACAGATTTGGAATTGTTTAACCTTACGAGCTGCAAGAGGTTACAGATGATGGTATCCATTTTCAAAGATTATAGCCCATTGGAATGACATTCTGCATGACTTGAAATCAAGAAATCAAGCATATTATACGAAACAAACTCTATCCTAATGCTGGTTCAGAAGATATGATTGCAATAGAGGCAATGTTAACAGGGGACAATGAAGCAATCATGAAGTGATTCAAGATTTTCTACAACGAAAAAATATGGAGCAATGCTTGATGATTTTGGCCTTGATACTATGCTTGATAAAATGATAGCAGAGTTTGTCACACCTTTGGCTTCAATTTTCTTTACTAATATTTGTGGTTCATCTCTTGATTCACATCATGGTTTTGTTATAGAATATAAAAAGGACCGATATTTAGAGCTAGGGTTTTGTGTAGATGACACATAAATCACCTTGAATGTTTTTTTGGGTAAACAATTTACTTGTGGATTTTTTTTTTTTAGGGGGCCCATGCTGTGACAATAATGTGAACATAGTACAGGTCAATAGGTGATAGAGCATATTCAGGGCTATTTTACAGGTGTCTCTTCCAGCAGTCCAAGTACTTTCTTGACATCAAGATATCATGAAGACCAACAAGTGGATGGAAATATTTATTCATATGTGCTGTCCATCTCTTGAATGGAAAATAAATTCCTGTTAATAACAACATCCTGGGAAGTAGGAGGAAGTTTTACACATGTCACCCCTGTTGTAATCACTTCCTAAAGACTAGATGATTAGTTATACATGTGTCATAAACTTTATAGCAATTTTTCTATTTTTAGAAAGAATATGGAAGGCTCAAGTGTAAAGATAGACCTTGTAGTTAAGTCTATATATTAATATGTAAAAGAAAAAGCAGGGGGTTAGGATATGTTTTGTAGGATCAGACCAATGTTGTAAAGCAGCTCACAGAGCCTCCTTTGATCAATTTTAGTAATACAATTGCAACATTACATGATTCTCGTGTCACTCATGTTGGGGAAGTTCATCTGACTTTGTATCTATGTTTTCACTGTTATTCATCTGTTGTCCATAAATTCTGAATTATTCAATAGAAAATTAAGAGAATAATTTGTTTAAAATAACACTCTCTTTCTGGCTTTGGACAATTTCTATGTTTTCTACTAGAGGATTAGTTTAAGAATTATTAATTGCTCTACTACAATCCTATTTCCTCACCTTTTCTCTCACATCATTCAACAATATCAATAAGCCAACAAAGGTGCCTATCCTACCCTGTAATATTTCAATTAAAACTTGCCTTGATTTAATTAGTCCTCTTTGACTCCATTGCCCAATGACCCATTTCCCTTACTGTTCCAATCAACCAATTTAAAACCAAACCCCGTACCTATTAACTAGCCTAAAATCCCCATTTAAACAAAACTAAATCATAAAGAGAGATCCCTCTTTGAGTCTTAGAGGGCTAGATACTAGATCCTAAAGAGGTTTTGATGTTACCTCCGGGGTTCTGTCTTCAGCCTTGGAATTATGAAGTGATAACATAGTGGCGACCATACTGGGGACACCTTCCTCAGAAATCATATCAAGTTCCAGATTTGGTTACTGATGGTCAAGATTGACCAGACCCAAGAAGGCTAAATAATTCACCTGGCGACTCCAATCAACTCCAAGTCAGTTCCATTCAAAGACTCCACTTGAGTAAGAACCTGAAACATGACGAAGCAATCTAGAAATATCATGGACTCAAGATCCAATTGTATTCAAGACATTTTTGGCTTTATATGTAGTTATTTTATCTCTTCTTATGATCCTGTAAAAGAGTACATTGATGAAGTTCATAACGATTAGTTACAACCTGAAGAACCTAAAAGGATTGAGCCCATCCCTATAGCTTTGGTACTCAATCCCATACCTGTAAAAGTCCCAGACAGATACAAGTCTCTACTTTTTCCTCTTATCCTCCATTACCTCCCTGCAAATTATAGAAATAATGTGCCCAGGTTTGATGGAGAAAATGTGAAGATAACTATTGAAAAGCACATTAAAAGTTTTGAGGATTTTCTTGATCTGTTTGAGGTGAAAGAATATGATGTATGTATCATGATTTTTTCCCTATAATTACAAGGTAAAGTTAAAAACTGGTTCAAGAATCTTTTGGCTGCAAGAATTAGCAATTTTCATCAATTCATGCAAGTTTTCCTAAGTCAATGGGTAATGATGGGAAATGTATTTCTCATCCTAGAAGAGTATGACCATTTAAAAAGACAACTAGGGGAGACAATACAACATTTTCAGCCAGGTTCAATAAGGTGTACCAGTCAGTGCCTACTGATATAAGGCCACCCCCAAGTTTAGCCCTCCTGCACTACCCAGATGCCTTTGATCCAGATATGGCATTCCAATTAGAGAAAGGAACATTGCAACCCTTGAAGAAATGAAAAATACTGTATTTCATGTAGAATCTAACTTGTTGAACAGAAAGGAAAAATTGAAAGCTTTGATGAAAGACAAAATAGAAAAAGAACGTCTGATATCTTCAAAAGAAAAACTAGATATTTTGACAAACACAGTCAATGAAGTGATGCATATGATTAGTAGGAAAGTGGAACGTGATGTTCAGAGACCTCATGTTTCATTAGTTCCAAAGAATACAAGGATCAATGTACCTAAGAAGTTTGCAGCTCATCCTTTGCATCCTAAAATAGAAGATGATTATTTCATGTACTCAATCCATAACATATCCAAAGATGAAGTTCAAAATCAAAAGGCGGTAGGAAAATCTTCTGAGATGATGTGCATGTTATATGACCTTGCATATAGAGATAATCTCCTCAGATGTGATCATCAAGATGAAGATTATACGGTTGAGATTGGGGTTGATTTTTCAAAGAAACTGGTGTTATCTTCTTGGGAAGAAGAAACCCAGTTATCACAATGCAAAGATGGCAATCAAACTCTGCATTGTAAGCAGATTGTAAATAGAAAGGATGATGAATGTTCTAATGAATCAATTGAGGAAAACATGGATGATACAAAACCTTTTTCAGATCCAGAAGTTTGGTCCCTGAGTCATCTTGAATGTCAATTAGTCTCAAATGAAATCAAAAAGTCTAAAATAGAGGAGGAACCTATCCATTTTGATTCTCTACCCTTATGCTTTAATTCATTTCAGATCATGAAAGGAAATCTGGGTCACTTTTTGTTTGATAATCACAGGAGAAATCATGAGATGTCATTAGAACCAATCCTACACCCATCTAAAGCACAACATGATCCAATATCTGATATTTTGGATGGTTTGAGTTTTCAAAGGCAGTTTTCATTTACCCGTACTGATCTCAAAAGATGCTATGATATGGATATGATCAGACAGTCTGCCCCATTGTTTTTTTTTGTAGAAGTATTGACACAAAACTCATTACATAAAATGAAAACATGTTCTGAGTTGTTTGAAGACATGGAGAGCACATGTGCAGTACCATGTTATGAAGTTGAGTTGGCTGAGTCAGAATACCCAAAATAGGTCAAATATATCTTGATCCAATGGCTATCTATATGGAGATATTATTCATCACAAAGCCACAATACATTTATAGGATTTTGTTGTTGTTTTTTTTTTTCCTCCAGGTATACAAAGCTCCCTGTAAAGAAGATCACGCTGGGAATTTCTATAAAATACCATTAACATGTTTGTTTCTGAGTTTGGTGAAAAACAATGAAAGAAAAAATTTATTAGAGCATTTGCTTGACTAGTTGCACTGGCATTATTGTATCATTTAGAATAGCAGTAATTTTAGCATATTAGGGTAGGTAGGTGTGCAAATAAGCTTGCCTTATCCATTAGGAAAGCATCTTTTTCATTACATTCATTTTCGATTTCAACTTGCTTTCAATTTTTCAGTTTTTAAAGTATTAGATTTTAGAGGACAATTCAGATTCAACACTCATATTAGATCCATGTTTGAAGTTTAGAGAAAACAAATGAAGTTTTCAGTTATAAAGGTTTTTTTACAGAGAAAATTGATAGCTTAAATCATCTCAATGACCAAGGCACTAGTCGCCAAATTCAGAGATCTGCGGTTCTTTGCTGCCTCACTAGGAGGACAACATCCCCAGAAGGAGCCGATGTTAGCATAGGATAAATTTTGGGAAAAATTTACGCCCTGGGCATCCAAGGTTTGGTATGCATATTTTAAAGTTCAGTGGTGAAGGTCGAGAAAAGTGGAAGTGGCTTTATCAAATTTTATCCCAAATGAAATTTGTTTTATTTAAAATATAGAATTAATTTATTAATTCTATATTTTTTCTATCCCATGCATTTTCTGATTATTGGCAACAATCAAAGGTGAAATCGATGGTTCTAATCATTTTAGACCCCTTCTGTGTTTTGAATTTTAATGGATGAAGGGGGTCCGAAATTGGCAGTTTTCAAATCCAATTCATGACCACATGGAAATCAGAAGTTAATTCGTGCCCCCCCTCACAATACTACTCACCATTAAGGTACCCCTTCGAAATATGGTTTTGGGTTTTGCATGACTAAAGAAACAATGGTAAATTTTGTCTTTAGGGTTGCATTAAATTGACCTCCACTTCAATTTATTTGTGTCCAAGTTGTGAAAAATGAAGAACCGGCACCAAAGTGACCTGCAAGGTGTCCGAATCCTAGAGTGGGAGGCTCAAGGTTGTCGGAAGAGCGGGTGTGGGTGTAAAAAATGTGGATGGTCCAACTATCAAAATTGTCACTACATCCACAGAGATAATTCGACATATTCTTGACGAGGCTGTTAAAAGGTCAAAATATCTAGTATTCTCACTTCATCTCCTTGTCATTGGTTGTTCACACAAAACTTGCATAGAAGCTCATGGAATTTCAAAACTATGTTCTAGCTTTAAGTGGTAGTGTTGACAAAGAGGAACGTGACTCTAATAGCGTTTCAAATGCAGAATCCTCTGACGATGATTTTAGAGTCAATCTCAATGAAGATGGTGATAATGTTTGTAGATGTGAAGAGAATCATTCGAGATGTGAATGCAAAATCACAAACCATGTATTCTCGAGCAAGTTGAAATTCTAAGAAATTTTTCACCAAAAGTAAAGGAGGCTTTGGAAGGTTTCCCTATTGCAGTGACTCTGAAGGGCATGGCACTCATGAGAGGAAATCCACAAAAATCATGAGTTTATATGCTTGAGTTGAGGAAGTTGGTAGTGATGAATGTTTGCGACGTGTTTGTCAAAGTCAAAATTTATTCTTTTGTAGAAGTAGGGTTTGTGCTGGAGAAGGATTCTAGGAGTGCTTTGAAGTTACATGCAAATATTGATTGACATCGGTAGCCTCTACAGTGCTATTCACATAGTGGGTGCATACAAGATCTTTCTGATTGAAAATGTGCTGTCTGGTACTAAGGAGCTCAATCATCGTGTCAAATATTTAATTGAGATGCTTGTTGGAATAGGGTTTCTAGCCTCAATTTTGTCCAATTTTGTAATATTTTGTAATATTTAGTCTAGCGCAGGGGATTTGGGGTGGGTCAAAACCTCCAATGAATTGCAATGGGTCAAAAGGGTAGACCAAGGGTCCGCAAACAATGGTTTATGAACCATAGGATAGCACATGAAAGCATGATATAAATAGATGGCTATGTCGAGTCTAGAGAATAATAAAGTAAGAAGTAATTAAGCTAGATACGAACTTGTGGATCTTTTGTTGATTGTCTAGGTAAGGGCTCCTGCTGGCTGTGTGCACGAAGACCCTGAGTCCTGCTATGTGCGCAGGCTAGTAGATAGATTTTGTAAGCTGGATCTGAATGTTAATGAATAATAAGTCCTTTTATGAGTATTGAAGCGTTTTGTGTTATGATTATTGGCTATGCACTGTGTTATTTATATTTGTTCACTACATACTGATGATTGCTGAGGCGCACATGGATGCGATAGTATATAAGATGATAAATGCATATATCTGGTTAGATTTAAATGTTTTTGCTTTAGTTGATCTACTATTGCATGATTTATAAGCTCCACTAGAAATATTCCGCTGGCACGCAGTTAAAGGGTCTCAGTATAGGGCAATGGTCTGATCGATCTGGATGGACCCCCTTCAATTAAATTTCTCCCTCTCAGGGTGTGGAAACATGGCTCCAACACCCTCCCATACTACTTCGGTGAGACCTTGGCCTGCGCAATCAAGTCATTGTCGAAATGGCCAGTAGTATTGGGGTTTGTTGACAAACCTTAAAGCCGAACTTGGGTCAAGACTACTCAAGCCAACAAATGGTTTCGTTTTCAGGACCGGGAGCATTTTGAGAGATGGATCAGGTAATGACACGGGGTCATTGGTATCCATTAAAGCCTGAGTTAGAAGATTGGTTTGAAAAATAGATTCAAGAATTTGCCCTAAAATAAATTTGAAGTGAAAATCTATCCACAGAAGAGTGGAAAATAGGTATATTTTTACGAAAGTGCATGAAATATTCTTTGTACCCTTCGCACATGAGTTTCAAGAGTGGTTAGCTCGACTGGTGGAATTTCAGACTTGCTGGAAGAATGATCAAGTCAGACAGTGGACCCCCAAGTTGGTTTGGCAATTGGAAATAACTGATAATAAGATTACTAAGATTGTGGATCATTGTTTTGATAGTATATTGGGCGGATTCGTGATGGAATTTGCTGTTGATCAGTTTGTGTCATATTTGGAAGCAGAACAAAGGTTATTCAAAGGATTTAGTGGTAAGTTCCTAAAAACATTTCCGCTATAGATTAAGATGCTATTGAGCGAAAAAGGTGTCTTGTGTGGCCACACCGAGTGAATGACCTCCGATCATAGTGGGAGCACAACGAGAAGTGGCAAATACTTCCGGGTTAATCAAGAAGCAGATAGATCGGTATAAAATTCCTTGAGGGATTCATCTGATAATAACCAAGGAAGGGCTGCGCAAGGGGTAACCAGCCCCCTGACCACACCTGCATCGAACCCCCACAAGGCTAAAATCTCTCCTACGCCTCCCTTGCTGTTATCACAAAATTGCACTTGATTGGCTGCTGATCAGACAACTCTATGTAACTATTTCAAACTAGGTTTTAACTGAATCTTAGCCTCTTGAGTCTGAGAGAGCTCTCTCAAAGGGGTTTATGATATTAGATAATGATGGGACTAGATGGCTAAATATATTTGAAAAATAACTTGATTTTTGTGTATGTAGGTTGAAAAGAATGCAGGCTTGATACCATTGGGCTTATGGAATCAAAAAATCAGTAATTTCAGTGGAAAAGTTTCTTGACATGGAAGCAGAGGTAGATAAGAGTCTTTAACAAAGGAAAACCATAGATAAAACATAGTACAACACAGTCATTTCATCAATAAAGGAAGTTAGAGCATACACATATGAATTCTGAGTAATAAAGATGAAATCTACTGCAAGTAGTACACATAAAGATATAGATCAGAAAGGCATTAAAAACTCAATGAGAATCTCAGGTTTGTTAATAAGAATTCCTCTATATTACTACTATAAGTCAAATTACATAAAGCAACAGCATGGTGCAAAAAATCTCCAACCCTTCACAACTTCCATGATTTGCCTTTAAATAGACCTTCTTACAACAGGGATGATATGCCTCTTGGCTAGATTCATCGAACTCTTCCTATGACACCTTACATAATAGAAAAACATGTCTTTTAATCAGAAAATGATAACTACACTCTAAAAAATACCTTTTCGTAATAGGACTCAAACTCCTATTTATTACATCACTCTACCTTATATTTAAAAAATTTACATATCAGTGACAACTATGCCTCACATGTTCGAATAGGCTATGACATAGCTCATCACTACTTGACATATTAAATATCATCGTAAACATATGGAACCAAACCCTATTTTTTCAAGAAAACATGACCCTATCTTCAACGAAAGCTTCAGCTAAAGAGCTGTCTCCATTGCATGGTCTCCAAGTCATAAATGTTTGGTGGAAAGGTCCCTTAACCTATTGGATTTGTCCACCTGTCCAAAACTTCTTTTAAACTGCTCATAAACCTTCAAAAACAGCTTGCCTCGAAAACATGGCAGTTTCATAGCGTGCTTTCGTAGCATCCAAAAAATGGCTTTTGCACTCAAAAGTTTTGCTTCTTTGCTATTCCATGGTGTCCATCATGACATGAAACATCATCACTACCATTTTCCCTCCTTGAAAGCTGCAAAAAGTGGTTTTAGAAGCAAAAATACAACGACATAAATTTTCGTAGTGTTTTCTTGGCTTTAAGCCTAGGAAACACTACGAAATTGTGAAAAACTGTGAAATTTCCAGATTTTGACCCTGTCTCAAAAAGGTAACCTCCAGTTGTGGAAACTTGGTATTCAACATGCCATTAACCTCTTAAAACATAATCAAACTTAACTTAAGATCCTTGAGGTGTTTCCTCTTCATTAATGATAAGTTGAGCTATGGGCTCCTCAACTACAGTAATCTTTAAACCCTTCTTCTCCAGCTCCTCATTGATCAATTCTAACTGCTTTTGGAGGTATTTGACTTGGGCCTTTAGTTTTCTATTCCTAGATTTCAAGTGTAGGTTCATTCTTCTAATATGCTTCACCTCTTCTCTCAATGGTTGAGTCCATTTGATTAATTGCTGTGTGTTATCTAAGGTCTTTGACACACTATTAAACTATCCTTCCCAAACTTCTTTCATTTTCTCAAACTGCATCTTCTGAAAATTATGTTTCCTTGCATTTTTCTTCAAGAATGCTATTTCATGATTTTCTATCTTCAACTACTCCTTAAGGACCTCAATCTCTTTTTTTTTCAATGATTTTCTCCTTTCCTTTATTTTTCTTGATGACTAGATCTTCTTTTGCAGGTGATGAGAGGTCAATGATACTTGGTGGTCACTCGATAGTATCAATGACCTTCTGAGCTTCTTTACTGCTTTCCAAGACCTTTCTGGCATGCCTTGTCATTGGTTCCCTAGCCTGAAACATGAATCCTGCATCCTCACCTTCAAATTCTAACTTCTTAGCTGATTTGGCTTTCTTGATTTTCTTTCCTCCCTAATCTATATCTTCAGCTTGGACTATGGGGGTTTCCTCAATATCAATAGCATGCATAATGTCTTTTAAATTTCCCTTAGCCATTATTTGGCTTCTTGTAATCCTTTTGCTGCCATGTTTACTCACATTTGGCTCTTTTTTTGCAGGTGAAACAACAGGGGTATCAACTTTCTGCAATGGCTCTGTTTCCATGATTACTGGTTCAATTTTCTCTACTAATAAAGGCTCATTTTTCTCTACCATTGAAGGTGATGGTATACCTCTAGGTTTAGGAGTTCTTTTAGGAGTGATGGAATCTAATTCAAAACCACTGACAAATAGAAAAGAAGATCAGTCTCTGTCTAATATTTTTAATTCCTCTAAAACCAACAACTTGATTAAACCATGATGAGAGAGTGAGGTTTCATTTCCTTTAGATTTAGCTTGAACTTTATCTACTATTTTTTGCTAAGCTTCTGTATAAGTAAAAAGGTAGATCAAGAGATTTCTTACCAAAAAAATGTAGCAGAAGCCTGAAGTGGTAAGAGTAAACCATATGATACCTCCCTTCACAGGTGAAGTACTTCTGAATGATAAGCAGTAGCTTTGAGAAGTTTTCTTTCATGTAGCTCCATAGAGTGGCATTTGTAAGGTCAATCTCGCTATGTTCTGACTTGATAAATTCATTATAGTCTTGCATGATGAATTTGAAACCTTTGAACCATTGTTCTCCTCCTCTTGGAATTCCTGTTGTTGCCGCAATAGTATCTGGTGTTATAGTGAGGTTCAACATTCCCACCTTTGCAGCTGTCCCGTTGAAATTTATGGCAAACTCCTTAGAAACCTGCACATGGCATCCTTGCAATCTTTGGAAAAATTGCAAACACCCTGTTCTTCTGAAAACTTCTAAGGTAGTTGGGTCTTCATTCAGGAAATTCATGTCTGATGGCTCATATACGAGACAGTGGCCTCCTTTTTTGGTCTTCCTCTTCGCAGCCATGGTGCTTTTGTATCTTTTTTGCTTCGCTTGATCAATGACACCTGCAATTGCTTGAAAATGCCAACAACCAGCTTGGCTTGGTGAAACAACTCTCTAGAGCTCAATAGCATGCAAATATGACTCGAGGAATGAAAAATACTCAATTGGGAAAGATTTTAAACTTTCGATGACAACTCATGCTTTCATCATGACTCATACATGCTAAAAATAGAAGTGATGACCTCAGACATGACCATTGTACTTTGGCTTAACCCTAACTGACTCGAATGACACCCACTCTATCACTTCTAATAATTAACTGACACCTAGCACCTGATTTGAAAAGACAGACAGGAATACCTACTTTCGTATGTACTTAGTGTTTTTATGGGCAATTTCGCTACGAAAGTATTAGCAGTTTCATACCGAAAAGTGTGTTTTTTCTGTGTAATCTGCTACGAAAGTAGGAAATCTTGGCTAAAATGACCTTTTTGGATTTGTAAGCTTGGGAAATGAAATATGTCTGGAGATAATGACTGATGTGACATGAAAAGACTTGAATGGGGGTGGGTTTGGACCTTAGGATAGGTAAATAAGAATTTTTTTTTTTTTTCCTTTACCAAGTAATGACAAATGAACTCTATGACCATACCTTTGACAAATGAACTCTTAAGACTATGTCAAATGATGTTTCACTTTTTCTGAGTGATAACACCTACCATAATCAGAAGATGACATGGCTACGCACATGAAGCTGCCTACTTTCAATGGCGTAGGGGAAGAGGACTTGGATCAATTCTGGTTTGTATCTAAATCTGTATGGACCGCGAAAAACGTGAACAATGATGCTATCAAACAAGCACATCTATCCATAGGTTTCGAAGGAAGGGCACTAGATTGGTTCATGGGACACATTGGTCAACATGTGAACACATCCATACAAGATATTAAGAATTCCCTGAAGCAACGATTTCAGAAGCTTAAGTCATACGCTCAATGTGTAGTCAAACTAAAGGAATTTAAGCAAGAACCTACAGAGTCTATCTGGGAGGATCACTAACGGTTAAAGAAGGTTATCAGTGATGGGGGATTTGTCTACAAAGATAAGCAGCATAAAGAGTGGTTCATTGCTATGCTACTACCACACTTGTGTGGGCCCATGGGACAAAAGAATATTGGCTCCCAAGAGGAAGCGATGGAAATAGCCATGAAGTTAGAAGCTGTGCCAAGGGATGATACGCAGTTCGCAACTCTCCAAATCCAAAACCAATTGGAGGCAATGCACTTAGAAATTCAGAGCTTACGAAATGACTGTAGTAAGGAAGCCAACCCAAACGTCTGGTGCATACGCTGTAAGGGACCTGGTCACACTAAGGATCAATGGCCATTATTATTAGACTATATGCAGGCTAGGGGACCAATCCCTCTACGAACCAGGGAAATGGTTGGCCCTAGCAGTATTAGGCTATGGTGTGCTGAATGTCGAGTGGTAGGAAGACACGATACAGATCACTGCCCGTGATTGGGTGCTTATGTGTCAGAATTAAAACAATAGTGGTGAAAATTCTGCTCGTCCGTAGGTCACAACAAGAAAAAATTCCGAACCCTCGACCTTATGGTAGATAGGGGCAGCTTATATAGAGAGAAAGTAGACCCCTCGTCACCACTGTCTCCTTCAGGATGGGGGGGATCACCCGCGAGAGGAAGGGGAGGAGGGAGAGGGGGGAGTGTTGGTCGAGGGCGTGGAAAAATGATCTGTTACAACTGTGGAGATATAGGAAATTTTGCACGGGATTGCCTGAACCCAGCACGTCAGTATCGTAGATATTTCTAGTAGTTCGACCATGTCATTGAAGACTTCTTGCTGCTAATAGAAAAAATGCAAGAGAAGTAGCAGAAACCTACATATAATGTGCAAAGAGTTAAGGCAGAACCAAGGGATGATGGGCCATGTATCAATGTGATCACACGCAATGCCATTTCCACTGGAGGAGCTAAGAAAAAGGTGGAAACTGAATCATTAATTTGGAAGGCTGAGGAAAAAGCGGAAGGCTTAGACTTGAAAAAGGAAAAAGAAACCTTCATCAAAACATGAAGGGAGATGGCCAAAAACGAAACACCTACCCTGAAGGATATGGTAGATCTACAAGTAGACGAAGCAGTTAAACCATTCCTTCAGGCATGTATGAAGTGGTTGCGCAAACAGAAGGCCATAGAAAATCTCCAAGCCCTAATAGACAATTGCGCAGAAAGTATTTCTCCACAAACCGAGGTTAAAATTTGAACAAAATATACAAAAACAAGAAAATAACAGGACGAGAAATGTGTATGACTGCGCAGATTGAGGAATACGAAATGGACCAAGTCATCCTTGACTTAGGCTCAGATGCTAACGTCCTACCCAAGTAGACCTGGAAACGAATGGGAGAACCTAAACTAGAATGGTCAACTATTTAGCTACAGATGGCTAATCAGCAGAAGATTATCCCGCTGGGAAGACTAACGAAGATAGTGGTAGAGATTGCATGTGTTAAGGTCCACATAGATTTTGAGGTAATCCAGATAGTAGATGACGCAGATCCTTATCCTGCGCTCTTGGGCCTAGATTGGGATATTGACATGGGAGGTATCATTAATCTAAAAAGGAGAAGCATGATATTTGAGAATGAAGGCACAAGGGTAATAGTCCCGTTGGACCCAGTGGTAGGAGAACGGTATACTGAATCGATTCAGGAAGAAGAATATGCTGATCATATATACAAACTAACTACCCGGGATGATGACTGGATCAACCCCATGGTTGACAACATGCTATGTTGGGAAAAGGATATGAGTGTTTATCCGAATCAGACGAAGAGATCGAAAACTAGAAAAACCAGCTGCATGATCTGTCTGCACTAAGGTGTCTTAATATTATGAAGAGCTTCCGATGTATTTCTTCAGAGGTAAGGTAATTACCCTACTTTGATGGCTCTAGTAATGTTGAAAATTTCTTTGAGGAAATAGAAGCTAACGTTCATGAGGAATGACGATTTTGGTCCTTGGACTTGGCCATATGCACAACCCCTGCGCATTGGTGGGAAACTCATTAAGGAGATTTCCGGGACTGGGGGGAAATGCTGAAGGATGTTGACCTTACGATTCCACATACCAGCTAACCCACAGATAGAACTCTTCTCGGGGCAAGGGGATCCACGCAGGCACATGGCTCATTGGTGAGAATTAGGGAATGAGGACACATGGAATGAATGGGTCCACATATTTTTTCACACATTAGGACCAATCCCCACCTCCTGGTATTTGGACGCAGAACTACATCAACACACCAGGCATTGGAGTATGATTACTGAAGACTTCTTAAGGACATTTGGACTAACATGAGGTACCGAGAAAATTGATGAAGCCTTGCAGGATATAGATGCTCTGGTCTTCGGTGAGGCCCGCCCTAAGCAAGAATGTGCTACGCTAGCTTGGGATGCGAAACTACAAGATATAATAAACTGTAGAAATATTTCAATGGAAGCATGTGATGAAGATCCCCGAAATATTATGATCGAAGAGTTAGAAGGGGAATGGGTTGTTGTAGGTCTGTTGCTGCAAACATTTGATGTCACCAAACCTCTGAAACTAAAAGAAATAAATATTAGCTCGGCAGAACAGCCCAAGATGGCCAAGATTGGGGATTACTAGAATGATGGCACGGTGGGAAAGGTCGCTGAGCTGCTAACTGGATATCAGGACCTATTCCCGACCAAGTTTTCTGAAAGTAAGGTAATCATTGGAGACATGGGAGTTATGAGGATTATGATGAAGCCAGATGTGCGGCCAATCAAAAAATGACCCTATCTCCTAAACCCGAAATACAAGAAAAAATTTAAGGAGGAAATTGAGAAAATGGTGGCCGCAGGTATCATTGAACCAATAGAGCAGTCAGATTGAGTAAGCCCCATGGTAGTCCAGGAGAAGAAGACTAATGGAGAGATAAGGATCTGCATTGACCTACGAAAGTTAAATGAAGCCTGTGTCTACGACCCATTCCCCACACCATTCTCTGATGAAATCCTAGATAACGTAGGGGGTTAGGAGGCTTATTCGTTTACTGATGGATCCTCAGGGTACCATCAGATACGTATTGCACTTGAAGATCGTAGCAAGACAACTTTCGCGACAAAGTGAGGCTCCTTTCAATATACTGTCATGCCCTTTGGATTAAAGAATGCCCCTGCCATCTTTTCACGCATTGTTGTAGCCGTGTTCAAGGATTTCATGCACAAGTTCCTGGAAGTATATTTTGATGACTGGATGGTTTTCGGATTAGTAAAGAACCATGTATCGAATCTGCGCATGATGCTGGACGCCTACAGGAAATGCCAAATATTGCTAAACATCAAGAAATGCATCTTCTGTGTCCCATTTAGAATTCTGTTAGGACACGTGGTATGTCATCAAGGGCTGATGGTTGACCCGACCAAGATTGCAATTATCATCAACTTGGTCGTTCCAACTACGGAGAAACAACTGTGCTCCATCCTCGGCCACACCGGTTACTACAAAAATTTCATACAGGGATACGCTTTGATCACCGCTTCGATGGAAAAGCTGTTGAAAAAGGATGTGTCGTTCTTCTGGGATAATGAATGCCAAAAGATCTTTGAGATGCTAAAAGAAAAGATGGTGACTGCACCTATCCTGATATTCCCCGATTGGGAAAAGATCTTCCATGTCCACATAGATGAATCAGGGATCGCCTTGGGAGCTGTCTTGGCAAAACCTAGAGAAGGGGATATAGATCATCCGATGGCCTTCGTTAGCAGGAAGATGTCAAGCACGAAGTGTAACTATCCTACCACAAAGCGGGAGGGGTTGGAAATGGTATATGCCCTACAAAATTACAGGCACTATTTACTCGAAGGGCACTTCAAGATGTTCACAGATCATTCACCCTTAAAATACCTAGTTAGCAATCCTGTGTTGGGGGGGAAAATTAGTCGGTGGTTGTTACTTTTTCAGGAGTATAATTTTGAAATTATTGTGAAGCCAGGAAGGTTGAACACCGGGCTGGATCATTTGTACAGAATTGAGAATGGGGAAGAGCCGATTAACTTGGATGATGGATTGCCTGATGCGCAAATATTTTCTATCAAGGTAATTGATGAGAACTTTGCCGATATCATCCACTTCTTGACCATAGGTAAAGCCCCCGATGATTATTCGTGTAATGTTCCAAATGGGGAAGAATAAGCTCAGTAGGGAATATCTTAGGATATTCCACTATGGATTTATAGCAATATGGAAACACACCAGAAATTCTAAACCAGAGATAGACTGGTAGGGCATTTACTGGTTATATCACCTATAAAGAAAGGGTGAAAACCAGAGGCTTCCTGGCCCGTTCCAGACTCTGTCTATAGAAGACTGATGAAACACAGCAAGTGTGGGAATGAAAAACTCCTGTTGGATTTTTCTACCCTTGGGAACCTTATTTCTACAAATCTAAAGAATGGAACCAAAAGAGAAGCAAAAACCAAACAAGTAAGAAGCGGGAAATTCCACTCTCGGGAAAATCTGCAATAGGCTCAAGGGAGATGCTATATAAGCAATCCAGTGTAAAAATAACGTAGACCAGGGCTGGTTTCCCTTATTTTAGGCTGTGTGGGACCTCCATGAAGAGTTTTAGCAAAAACAAATGGGTTTAGAGGGCTTAAACAGATCTTCCACAATCAACACTAGTTGAAAATAAGCTAAAGGAGAGGGTTGAGTTAATAGGGAAACCCTCCTTCAGGAATTGCGCATTTTCTACTGGGAGTCAATGGAAATCAGCCATTAAACTCATATTACAGTATGGCAGCAAGAAATAAGATCCAAAATAAATTTCCTTTGTAGAAGCATTGAATTTACATGAAGCAAGAGCAAGAATCCTTCAGAAATTATAGTAGAAACACATGGAAAAGCTGCAAAAAAGACTTGATAATTTTCTATATGAGGAGCTTCAGCTGCTGTAGGTTAAGACTTAGATCTAAAACTGATCAATGGATGAAAAATAAGATCCATACCAGATCTGGAAACTACTCAGCCTTCTTAACAAGATCCCCTTGGGGTTTTATCAAAATAATGCATAATAAAGTGTAGATCTAGCTTTTTGTAAAATGAATTGCAGAAAAATTCAAGGATCTATGAAGATGATTTTCATTACATTATATATCAGATCTGAATATGGATAGATCGGCAAACTACTTTACAAATCTTCAAAGTGAGAGGCAAGCCTCAATCATCATAAATCAAGTACAATGAGAAATCTAAACAACAGTGAAACATGTACATGAAAATAATGCAGTTCACTAAGGAGACAACGCTGTAGCTTGAACATGATATTACAACAGATAAAAATTACAAATATGAAACCAAAAGATGATGGAACAT
>MU968381.1:11179104-11244533 GCA_034641835.2 Pinus albicaulis
GCTTGGCCTTTGAATTCAGTTAGTTCTATATGTTTTCTGCTGTTTGGAGAGGATCCAAGTTCTTCTTTGCCCTCTTCAGCTCCTCGTCAGTCTAATCTATCCATAAAATCCATTTCGAAGCATCAAGATCATCACCTACCTCGCCCCAGCTTGATCTCTGCAAAGGTCTGACCTTATCCCCGGACCCAAAATTTGTTTTCCCATTACTCCAGCGAAAACCCAAAAAACCAAAAAATCAAACATACCTATCTCTTTACTAGCCTAAAATCAGTTCTTATTGTAAGTCATCTCGCATCCTATTGCTCATTTTCTCGAGATTGACGGAGAGAGCCCTCTCCTGTCCTCGTAGGGCTAGCTACGAGGCTGAGCGTGGTTTGATGTAGCCTTGAGTTTACTTCATTTCAGCCTGAGGTAGATTTGAGCGCTAACAGGTATGACAGTTAATACCAAAATCCAAAAAATATCACCCATGGTAGTTTCGTGTATAATAACCAGTGCCTAAAGCAGGTTTCTTCTTATAAGTATTTGGGCATTGACTTCTCTCATCATCTCAAATGGAATTATAGCATTGAAAAAAGGATTATTGGGGGCCAGAAAGCTTATTATGAGCTTGAAAACAATTGTAAGTCGGTCGATTACATTTGGAGTAAAAAGAGGTTCCTCTTTGAGATCCTTGTCACCCATGTTGTCTTATATGGATGTGAAGTTTGGGGTCGCAGTATATCGAGAGTCATGGAGGAAGATTGAGATGATTCAAAAACAATTCATAACCTACAACCTTAAGATTAAGGGAAATACTCCCTATCCTATCCTCTTGATCGAATCTGGTTTGTCCCCCATTGAGAGTACGACTATGTTTAGATATCTAATGTATAAGAAGAAGCTTGACAACATGAAATAAAAAAAGCTCCTTAAAATTGCTTCTAACTATAGTCAAAACCCTCACCTTCGCCTCAAGCGCGGGTAGCACAAGGATGCCCAATCTTGGCTCAACCATTGGGGAATTAAGGAGGAGCTCAATATGAGAAGCAAATATAATATCAAAAATACTATCACCTCAAAGTTTAAGGACAAGCTGTGGGAGGATCAGGAGCTAGAGGGTAAAAGGAAGCTAAGATACTACAAGGAAGTGATCAACCCCACCATTGATAATCAGAATTATCTCTGTGTGTTGTCCAACAATAAGAAAAAAATGAACATCGCTAAGATAAGAAGTAATTCCCATGAGCTTCACAGTGAGACCAGATGGCAGTCTATTCCCAAGACCCCTTGGAATGATAGAATCTGACAGATTTTCGATTCTAAGCTAGTGGAGGATGAAAATAAGTTCCTTTTTTACTGCCCGACTCTTACTCACATTTGCCCTCAATTCTCTACCATCTACCACACTTCCAATCTTTTTGACATATTAATCCAACCCACCTATAGTGATCTTGGAGCACTTATTTCCATTCTCTTCGACCATAAAAACAAAATTTTAAAGAATCAAACTTAGATTCTTTTTACTCTTAAAGTCCAATAGATCGCATTGATCTTAGCAGACGGTAATTGTCATCATCATCATAATGTATATAATTTTGTTTTTATGTAAGATAAAAATTATAATAATATGTTATTGTTTTTTAATTATATTTTTTTATTATTTTAATTTTTAGATGTGTTTTTTATTAAATGTCATTAATAATTGGTTAGTAATTTTCAATATTATTTATTTATTTTTTTCTAAAATATAAATATAAAAATAAATATTTATATTTAAAATTTTAAAAATGAGATTTTTTCTTTGAAAATAGTTAATTAATTGTATTGAAAAATAATAATGTTGAGGCATTTAGCCTAGTTCTAAATGTTTAAAAACTATGAAGTGATGTTCAGGCTTTGCAAAGAGAGGTTACTGAAAAGAATTAGTTGTCTTTTAATAAACTTTAATCAACAAAGATTTTATTTTACTTATTTTCTTTGTTTACTTATTTAAAAAAGAGATTTTTAAAAAGCTTCAAATTTAAGTTTAGATGTGTGAGTATGAACTGATTTATATGGAGAATCTCCCTAAGAGGTTAATCAAAAGGTTGAAATTATTATATTTTAATAAACTTTAGAGTGATGTTAAATTTTTGAAATATTTTTTTTGGGAACACAATTGAAAATGTTTTATATTATTTTTATATTTACAAAATTTTATTGTGAGTGAATATAGTTGAAAATGTTTTATACTATTTTTTATATAAAAATTTTATTGTCTATTAATAAATTTTAATTTTAGGAATTTTGCTTCTGTGATTTATAAAATGTGTATAATTTTTTTTTGGTGAAAATTATATATTGATATCATTTTTATTTTTTTTCTAGTTTAGACTATTCCTACTTTTTTCCATTTTTTCTCCTCCCATGCCACACCGACTGTTCTACACCACGTGAGCTATATATTGACATCATTAACATAGAATAAGAAATCTAATTAAAAAACATATTTAAATAAATAAAGAAAGCTCCAACTAACTATTATAAAATAACAACTAATTTAAATAAAAATTTGACATTAACTATTTTGAAAAATATTAATTCTTAAAAACATCAAAATTGAAATTATTATATTTTAATAAACTTTGTAAGTTAACTTGCAAACCATGTTCAAAGATACGGAGCTTTAAAACTAAACAAACATCAACTTTTACTTGTAAATCAATACCTCGTTATAGAGATATAATGCCTGACCCAGAAAAAATGGTATTAAATTTTATAAATTATAAAAAGCCTATAAATGTAAAATCATTTACATATAAAAGTTATAAACTTTTAATGCATAAGTTTTCCCAATTACAATTACGGAAATAAATAGCTTGAGGTTTGAATGATTTGGCATGCTTATTTCAAAACTTTTAACCAACATAAATATAATCTTAATACAACTATGTACCCCTTTATGGTGGTGGAGCAACTTGAAAGTATTATTCATGAAGTCATAAAAGTACATCTGGCGACTGGAGGACCATTCGGGAATCCTTCCAACCAGTTTGTTCAATGTTTACCAATTAAGACACAATGAATGAATGACGTTATGAGCTGTGTTCGATATTGTCATATCCCACTTTCCGACTTCTTGGAATGTTTTCCACAATAAACAATAAGTTCGCTCACCCATATGACTTCTGAAGTTTGTTATAACCGGTAATCATGATTTCTGTTACAAAGCGTCTGATCACATTTTTCGTGCCCGAAATCATTACCTTAAAATTATCATTGTAAATATACAGGAACTGTACAGGCGTGCGCAAGAATCTACCTCTCAAAGACTCACGAGCTTTGAGTGAATATTGAGGGACTCAGGGACTCTCTGAATTGCCACAGTTTTATGTTAACAGAGGTGAGCTGATCAAGCTCACGTGGTAATGGAAGTAGAAGATGATTATCAGAGCCGTGATAGCACAAGAAGAGGAGCTCAACTTCACTTTGTAATGGAAAATATCTGGACGGCTTCGTCTTTGTCAATCATCACGTTCTTGATTCTCAGAATGTTCTCAATTGGTACTGAGGTTTCAGTATTCATATATGAAATTTGCATGTATTTAACAATTTTATTCTTTAAGTATTGATTATAGCAATTCTTGGTCATAATTTTGTTCAGGTCATGCATTGGACCCATTGGATCCTGATGGTAATATCACAGTCAAATGGGACATTCTCTCCTGGACAGAGGATGGTTACAATGTAATAAATTTATAGTTTTTCCTGGTGGTTTTTTATGATTAGATTTTAGAAATATTTTGGAAATTTCAAATAGCCGATTTCAATTCTCTCCATGGAATACTCAGAATATTTTAAAATCCAGTAACATCTCTATTAACATGGTTATATGATTACATCGCAATGAATTTTGCAGGTAATGGTGACCTTGTCTAATTATCAGCAATATCGACACATTGAGAATCCTGGATGGATATTAGGGTGGACATGGAAGCATAACGAAGTTATAAGGCACATGCTCGGTGCTGAAGCAATTGATCAAGGAGACTGTTCTCACGTTGAAGGATTTAACATTCCTCACTCCTGCAAAAGAGATCCGAAGATAGTAGACCTGTTGCCCGATGTCTCTTATGCTCTCAGAACAGCAAATTGTTGCAGGGGTGGCGTGCTATCTTCTCTTGTACAGAATCCGGACAATGCTGTGGCCAATTTCAGAATGCGAGTAGGGAAATCAACTCGGATTAATTCTAAAACCACAGTGGTTATGCCATCTAATTTTATCCTCAAAGCACCTGGTCCCGGTTATACTTGTAGTCGACCACAAGCTCAAAATGCCAGTCATTTCCTCTCTGGTGATGGACGAAGGCAAACCGAAGCCATAAGTTCGAATCCCAATACACTTCTTCTTTTGTGTTGTGCATATCGTCAGAAATTGTTATTTTTTTATTTCGATTGCAGATTGTATGAATTTTTTGAAATACTACTAGAATTAAATTAAACAATAACTTTGCTTCCATCCATCCTATTTCAAAAGCTACTGCTAATTTAATTTAAATTTAACATGTATATACTCTTTAATCATCTTATACTTATAAAATATTTTGCAAAATTTGATTGCAGAGACTTGGAGAATCACTTGCAAGTATTCTCAGGTTTTAGCAAATCCAACTCCCATGTGTTGTGTATCTTTGTCTGCATTTTATAACGAAGCTATCACTCATTGTCCTGTCTGCTCTTGTGTGTGTCGTGATCCTGCAACGAACAACCCAAAATCATGCCTCAGGTATGCCTTCCATATTATTTTGTCTTCTATATAAGTTTTTAGGGTTTTTAGGGTTTCATTCTTAAGTCATGCATGTTACTATAGTGAGTTTCGAGGAAACCAAATAGAGATCCATATAATTTCAATTCCATTAGGCAAGAGAGAAGGTATCAAATACAATTTTATTGATCAAATTCTTATACAGATATAAAACAGAATTTGGTAATTGTGATTTTTTTTTTTTTTAAGTTTATACATTGTTTTTAACATTTTAAGTTGTCTCTTTTTCAAGAATTTAAAGATATCTTTCATTCAGAAATTTAACGAGCTAGTGAGAAAGGCTTTTTTTTTATTCAAGTAAAAAAGATTTTTATATATTTATATAGAAATATGGTATCACTTCTCCAGTTTTATATCTTTTGTTTTTTTATTTTGCATATTAAGTTAATCACAAAACTTTCTTGTTCAAAATCAAACCAAATCTAATTTTATATAAAACATTTTGTCTATTCTCCTTTATCATTCTAAAATTAATTTACATCATATTCATCAAAACAAAAACATCAGACATCTATAGTCTTCATTCCTATATTATTTTTAAAAAACCAGAAAATGATGTTGAAACCCTTGCCTTCCATCTCTTGTTTCCCATAAGCTCCCCGGTCCTCCAAAGTAATGCTTCTTTTGAGAGCATATCTGCATCCATATTTAACTCTTTGAAGATATGTATTGGATAAATAGAGCTAAAGCTTTTTTCCAAGTCTCTATAGAGCTAAAGCTTTTTTCCAAGTCTCTATCCCTCAGCTTGCAAATCCCCAGAACCCAAGAACCAGTCAATGATATCCCCATAACTGGTAACCTTCTCTAAAAACAATGAACATTGTAGCCCATAAAGCCATTAATTATGCTTTATTGTTTGTCCCTCTTCGAATCCTTAATTTCCATTTTAGCTTAATAATCCATATTGACAAACAATCACAAAACTTATCATAAAAATTACCATTGTCCTGAAATACTAAAAATTATTTATCTTATTATTATTATAATATTTTTAATATATAATTTTATTAAAAAAATAAATTTATAATAAATTACATTTTATAAAAAATTGAACCAAATTTTTCAACATCATTTTGAATATCATATATATATTTTTATTTTATACACAACATTCAAAAACTTTAATAAAATTTTATATTATTATTTCAAAATATATTATAAATTATATACATATACTGAATCCAATCTACTATCATAAATTCCCATATTTATACGCAACATAGAAATGCTAAAAAGTGTTACCTTCCTATTAAATTGATACCATCCAAGTTTCCCAATTAGGGAAAGTTCATCAACTATCATCTTGATATTATCCAAGTTCCCTTAATTCTAATATAGGAATAGTTCGTTTACTATCCTTTTCTTGTTTATGTAGATGTATCCAAGTTATCTCAAGTTCTCTCAATTCTAGCATAGGGAGAGTTCATTTACTATTTTTTTTTCTCGTTTATGTAGATCTATGAAAGTGATATTTGTTAAATAGTTGAAAGTAGTGAGTATGTCAAAGAGCTAATGTAAATATTCTAACGTTATTTTTTTCAAATCTATTAAATAAACAAAAATCAAATGATCATGAATGTGAATGTATGAAGTTTATATTTTTGCCTTAATTTGATTACCAATTTCAGCCCTCATAAAGTTTTATTTTATTCTTTCTCAAATCCGAGTTTTGAATTTAATTAAAAGATTTTGTAATAAATACATTATTCTTCTAGTCCTAAATAGTGTATTTTTTAAGTATTCTAATATTATTCATATGTATAGTATTTTAGGAGACTATTCTAATTTAAAAAGTCATACATCTAGAATGTAGATGAATATTCAATAAAAAAAAAATGTAATTTACTATTAAAATTGGCAAAAATTTGGCAAATATTATCCATTTAATCATATATATAAAAAATGGGAGGATTTATAATCAAATGAGCTAATATGTTTTCTAGAAAATGTCCAAAAAATAGGCAATTAGTGAAGTTTTGCCTCTAAAATTTTCCATACTCCTAGTAAAGATTAGCTAAGAGACAACATTGAAATATCCTCAAGCAAAGATCTTATTTGTTATGTCTTCCATATGTTATTTAACTAATTATTTTTCTTGAGATTGAGGGTATGCATTTAGGTTGTTTAAAGCCCAAATAATTCTAATTATTTTTTTGGAGATTGAGGGTATGCATTTAGGTAGTTTAAAGCCCAAATAATTCATCGTAATAGAAATGCCTCTTTTTCTTCAAATTGTGTCATATTCCTAGCTGACCAAAGTCCCCATGCAATGTTCAAAGGAGGGGATAAATTTTTTTTTGTATCCTTGTTTGCACACTATTACTATAAGGAACCCTAAATATCATCATTTATGTGAGCATTTTGGTACCCTATCATTCTCTCTACTTCATTTCATACTTTCCCTATGAAATGGAAGGTGAAAATCATATGTGCACATTCTTCTTATGCTTTCTAACATATGCTTCAGTAGTCAAGGTTTTTGTTTTTGTAGGGTGTCCATGGGTACCCTATTGTTTAATACCATCCACATAAAAATTATGGATTTGGTTGGACATTTTATTTACGTGTAATCTTTCACCACCATACTTGTGATTCCTCTCTCCATTCTTTAGAAAAAGAGACTTTTTGCCTTATTTTTGGAATATAATCCCCTAATGGGTTTTGGGATCATACTAATTGAGCATTCTCTTCTCTAATTATAACATTTTTACCTTACATAAGGCCCATAAATGTTCACAATTCAGAAATATTCTCCTCCTTAATATGTGACTCCATTTAGGGTAGCTACTTGTATGTCCAACTATTTGTTTTTTTGCGTGTTTGCAACTTATATTAACATATAACATGCACTATTTTTTAACTTTAAGAGTATTTTTGGGGATTATTCATGTCTTCCATACTTTCCTCGCATGGATCAAGTCCACTATGAAATTTACACCCTCTCCAACTAGACATACCGACCAAATCGCCACCAAGAAAGCATAGATAATCAATTTGCACATTATTGAAACTTTATGCTTACTTAATAGGGTTTGTGGCCCTTTCCTTCACTATATCTAGTACACTCATTTTAGCTTTAATTACCTTGACTAATGACCCAATTCCTTAAATTAATGTTTGCAAATTTTTTACCATATGCATTTCACATTAGATGAATGGGTTCATTAAACCCCATCCTCCATTTTGATTTTAAAAGATCTAGTTTATTCCATGATATTAGAGCAGGTGTGATGGGAACTAAGTCCTTTCGTTTCTTTCACTGTGCGTCATTGGGAACATGGGGTAAATCATATATATATATATATATATATATATATACAATAAATGCATGGTATGATGGGTGCTTCACTCTAGGTGCATTGGGGTTCGATTGGTGGTTCAGTTGGCTCTTGTCTGGGGACCATACACTAAAATACAAGGAGTGAGAGAGACCTCCCCTACGCCTAAGCTAGGGTCATAGAGTCTAATATGTCTAGTGCTCCTCCCTAACCTTCTTAACTAAGGACCTTACTACCTAAGGTGAGGCATGACCTTGAACCTTATCTTTCAACTTCCCTTAAGTCTAAATTTTTCTAATGTCTCTAGATGATATGTATCTATACCATATTTTTTTAATAACATCCAAAAATCCTTTTGAGATCCATGGCATTGACACATTGAATGAAAGGATTTCTTTGAGTATAACTTTAGCTACTAAACATTGTCAATATTGTTTTTAATACATGGTTAGTTTTAAGTGGAAATCCTATTTTTTCAATCATATGCTATGTGTTATGATATATTAGTAAACGAAGAATGTGAAATAAATTTCTTTTCCTACTTAGTGATTGCCCCATAATAAGAGAGTTGATTTTTCTAAATTGATTTCCATGCTTGTTTCCTCACTAAATAAAACCTTAATAACCTCAACCTTCTCCTCAATACTTTTGTAGCTCCCATAAAACACAACAAATATTATTTTCACAATATTTTCGATCATTTGGTCCTTAAAATGAAAAGGAGAGAAGAAAAGGAGCATACCTGTCATCTCTCTCTAAGTTACCATATTTATCATAACAATAAAAGACATAGATATAATGTAATCCATTCCCCTTGTTACAAATTGATAACTGAAATCTGGTTTTGTAAAAATAGAAACTTAAGATAAAGATATCTTACCTTATCTTATACATTAGAGAAGTCCACTTTGAACACCCTTAATTTCTAGTTCTCGATTTTGATTAAGTGAAGTCCTTTTTAGACAATCTCTAAGTCCTTATATGTATTTATTTTTCCTATAAGAATATAATCTATTCATTGTCTTTACAAGTCTTTTTCACTCTCATAGTTTTTTTCTTGGATACGACTTTGTAGATATAGTTGCATAAGGAAGATTGGTTCAAATTTATCAAAACAATATAGGATTATCATCGATTGGAATGAATACAATAAAAAATAATTTTTTTGTTGAAAGCTCCCAACATCTTTCTTATTATTCTAGTTTCCTAAATCACCTTCTAGTTTCCTCAATCACATTTTAAAGTCTTCTACAAGCTTAAAGCACCAAAGAAAAATTTATATAGGTAAGACTTTTAGCCCATCACTTATTTTTTGTTGAAAGCTCCCAACATCTTTTGTAGAAATTTGAATAACTGTTAAATTATTCACCGGGATTATCCTGATCACACACTATTTAATCTTCATGCATAATACATAACCTCTTCTACCATTGATCATTAATTTTGGAAATATAAACAATCACATGCGCACATTAAAACCATAATCAATCACACATATAAACACAGTATTTATGGGAAAGCTTAAAGCTGAAAACCCCAACTATCTGTATATTATAATGATAGATTTCATGTAACAATCATTGTACAAACTCCTTACAAGATCTCAGTACAATCTCCAATTGTTACACACTACACAAGCTCAGATCTAGCAAAACACATGCTCCAATCTGCTCCACTTGTTAGCCTGCCTCTACTGTGCAATCCAAGATGAATAATGGCTGAATCCAAGTTCGAATCCACCTGGTATGCACTACGCAATCCTCATTGGCATCTCCATCAATGTGTGGTGCAAACTCATGCACCAGTATAGTCACAACTGATAGTAGACTTGCTCTTTCACCTACCTCTGCACTGGTCTCATCAAATCGGTAAATGCACTGAAGTTAACTGATGTATTATTTAGTTGATTTATGAGTTAATAATTAGTGAATTAATTAATAATTAATTCACACCACTCTCAGTAGTGTATCAATCAGTTAGACTAGATACAACTAGCTCAACTATGTTTAACTCAGTTAAACTGAACACAACTCCATCAACTACCTCAATAACTCCACCAAACTCTGTCACATGAGTTCTAACTGAAGTATCCATGCAATAGCTCCACTTAACCCTCAGAAATAGCGTAATTCCTTCTGTTAGCTCCTGTGCCACATCTGTGCACTTAACTGAAGTGCTCCAAGAGAATAAGATAATGTTTATAGTCCAAATATTATTAAGAGCTAATAATATTCGACATATCTATTTTTAGACTGGCAATCTAAAAATAGATTCCGCCCAATATGTCTAAAAACAGAAGTCCATCTATTTTTTCCGACTTGACCAACCATCCACAAATAGCATCCTGCAACTCATAGAACATGATCCATATGTCTAAAAATAGACATAGTCTAAAAATAGACTTTGCGCCAAAAATAGCCTGCGGGCCCACTTAGTGAAGGCGACTTCTTTTCACTAAGCTCCATCATCTTGTTGCATTTTCAACACTCCCTCTCAAAAAGATATGGATTATCTGCAACCCCTATCCTGCCTCTGTGGTATTCGAATTTGCTCCTGGTGAGTGCCTTCGTCAAGATATCAACATCCTGATCCTCCATAGGAATGTATGAAAGTAACATGACCTTCTGCTCCACACAATCTCTGATATGATGATACTGGATGTCAATGTGTTTGGATCTATCATGAAATACTGGATTAACCAAGATTTTGATGCAACCCTGATTATCACAATAAATCACAGTAGGATCCAAGTGTGAACCGAACAACCCGACCAAGATCTTCCTCATCCATATAGCCTCGCATGTAGCCAAAATTGCTACCATATACTTGGCCTCTACTGAATTGAGTGCCACGGATCTCTGCTTCCTGCTGTACCAAGAAACTGCTATCGACCCGATACTGAAAATCCCTCCAGATGTGCTCTTTATGTTCGTTGGGCTCCCTGCCCAATCTGCATCTATGAAGCCACATAGCCTCACCTCATCTGACTGTCTGTACCACAATCCATATCCCGATGTGCCTCTGAGATATCTCAATACATGCTTGCCTGCCTTTCAGAAGAGCTTGGTAGGCTTAACCATAGTCAGAAAGCCGGTTCACAAAGATAGAGCATATGCTCTGCCGGTATCGACCTGGGACACATGTTTCGACCCCACCAACTGTCGATAAACAGTGGCATCCACTACCTCCGCCGAAGTAGCATCCTCCTTCCTCCAAACTCCAAGAAGAGGAGTACCAACAGGCTTGCAACCATGCATGTTGAACTTCTCCAGTATCTCCCAGGCATACTTACCCTGAGAAACAAACAGTCCATCACTGCGCTGCCAAATTTCCAATCCTAGGAAATAATGAAGGAGGCCCAAGTCCTTCATCTCAAACTCTTTTACAAGATCCTCCTTGCATGAGAGCATCAACAATTCATCACCTGTCAAAATCAAATCACTACATAAAGTACAATGATCAGCAACTTACCCTCCACCACAATCTGGTATAGGTTAGGATCCGCCTCACTCTTGGAGAATCCAAGTCCGGTGAAATAACTGTTTATCCGTGTGTACGAAGCACGAGGTGCTTGTTTCAACCCATACAACGCTCTCTTGAGCTTGCACACATGCGACTCGCTGTTGAAGATCTCAAAACCTTCGGGCTACTCTATGTACACCTCCTCCTCAATGACTCCGTTGAGGAACACAGTCTTTACATCCATCTGATGAATGTGTCGTCCCATCTGCGTTGAGAGAGCAAGAATCCTCTGTATGGAAGAATACCTTGCGACAGGTGCAAAGGTCTCCTCATAATCGATCCCCTCAATCTGTGAAAATCCTCGGGCAACAAATCTTGCCTTGTACTTCTCCACACTCCCATCAGCTACCTACTTCACTTTGTAGATCCATCTCGAACCCACCACTGATTTCCCTTCCGGCCTTGGGACAATCTCCCATGCACTGTTTCTGACAATCAATTCATACTCTTCCACCATGGCATCTACCCATGCGGGGTCCTCCACAGCTTCCTCGAAAGAGGATGGCTCTGTCATGATACACTTGCTCACAAGAGCCATGTATCCAGTGTATCGATCAGGTGACTGTCTCTGTCTGCGCTGTGCTGTAGGTGGTCCTACAACCTTCTCTGCATCTTGAGGCAGTCGTTCAGCTTATATAGTGCGCTTTCGCCCTCTGATGATTGGCACTGCATGAGTGGTCTCTACCACTCCATGAACCTCCTCTTGTGGCTGATCCACATCTTGAGGCTCATACTTAGGAAATAATAGCTCCTCATCTGCATGCAAGTGTGGCTCCCTCTCAAGCGAACACTTCATGGCTTTCTCCTCCTGAAATTTGATATCCCGTCGCACAACAGTCTTGCGACTGTCTGTAAAATACACATGATAGTTGTGGGGTGTATCGGTGTATCCCACAAATATCCCAACCTCTACGGTCAGCTCCAACTTCTTCCTGGCATCCTTCGTCACATGAATGTAAACAGGTGAACCAAAAATCCTCAAATGGGAAATATCAAGCTTCTTACCAAAAAACTCCTCCTCGGGTGTACTCATGCCAAGTATCTTCTGAGGACAACGGTTCTGCACATATACTGTAGTATTGCATGCCTCAGCCCACAAGTGTATGGGAAGGCCCTGATCATGCAACATCGCCCGTGTAGCACCCACGATCGTTCTGTTCTTCCGCTCAGCAACCCCGTTCTGTTGTGGGTTATGAGGTGCTATGAGCTCTCTTCGAATTCCTTCTGCGCTGCAAAAGTCCTTGAATTCGCCAGAGATGAATTCACCATCATTTTCACTCCTAAGAGCCTTCACCTGCTTCCCTGATTCCTTCTCAACCAGTGCCTTGAACTCATAGAACTTTGAGTATGTCTCGCTCTTCTTCTGCATGAAGAAGATCCAGAACTTCCGAGAAAAATCATCAACAAAGATCACATAGTACCTGTGCTTTGCTGTCGAAGCTACTGAGAAAGGTCCACACATGTCTGTGTGAATTATCTCAAGGATCGTCGTGGCGCGACTATCCTTCTCATGAAAGGTGGCTTTCACAATTTTTCCCAAGGTACATCCCTTGCACTGATCTGACTGCGCAAGAGTACCCTTAGGAAGCCCAGTAGAATTCTACTACAGTATCTTCAAAGCTCCATGGTGAAGGTGGCCCAATCTTCGGTGCCACAACTCGCCATCATCCCGGCTCACCACTCCTTCTGCCTTGCCTGCCATTGCTGCGCAGCCATCTACCTGCAATTGATAAAGGTTCTTAACTTGAACCCCTATCCTCCGGGTCTCACTAGTTGCCTTACTGCGTAGGAAAGCCTTTCCTTCGCTAAAGACAACATCATATCCCTTGTCTTCTAACATCGCCATAGAGATAAGATTCTTCTTCAATCCTGGAACATGCATCACATCCTTCAATACGAAGGGTTTACCAGACTCCCTCTCAAAGGAAATGGTACCGATACCGGTCGCATTGTATCTACCATCATCGCCCATCTCGATGTGCACTCCAAGATCTTTCTCATCTAGATCAGTAAACAAATCTCGATCTCCTGTCATGTGAAAAGACGCACCACTGTCCAAAAACCGCACTGAACCCATCACACATGAGACCAAGCATGCGATCAGTGAAAAATCCAGCTCAAACTGCGAGGCTAAGGCCTCTCCAGCTGTAGATCCAGCAGCCTGCTTATTTTTCTTCTTCTACAGACAATTTGTGGCATAATGTCCGTGTTGGTGACAGTGAAAGCACTTCACCTTGGAAATGTCCTGCTTCTTGCCTTTCGCACCGGATTGAGAAGATTTCTTGCTCTTCCCCTTCTTTGCTTTGGTATTGAAAACTCAATTCCTCTGTCGATGTGATGAGTCCATCCTGTCCTTAGCATATCTCCTCTTGCACAAGATCCGACCAAAGTCGCTCCCATCCTGGCAATTTCTCCCGACCATTGATAGAATCCTGATAGGCATGCCAAATCTTCGGAAGACCAAGGAGAGCCAAGCTCACCAATTCCTCATCATCTACAGTCACCCCCACACTTCCCAGCTCATCCCTGCATTGGATGAACTTCGTGAGGTACTTGGGCATACTGTCGCCTTTCTCCATCTTTATGTTTCTGAGCTTATCCCTGAGCGCCAACTTCCTCTGGTCGCTCTTGCTTTGGAATAAATCTGTCAAGGCTTTCCACATCAAGTATGGAGAAGCCTTACCATGCAGGCTGGACACTATGTGATCCTTCACACCCTCCAACAGAATCCTTCGACACTTTGCTGTCTTCTTTTCCTTGATCAAATCACAATGAGCATCACTAAGTAGGCTTTGGAATTTCTGCATCTATGAACTCCTTCAACCCATTGTCATCCAGCACCGCCTCCATCCTGTCCTTCCATGGAATATAATTCAAGCTGCCCTCAAGGGCATACTCCAATCGCAATTCGTTGAAAGACATCTCAACTTCGACACCAAGAAAACACTGCTGCGAATTCGAATTCCACCAGCACAAAACTCAACCGCTTTGAAATGTTTTTTAATTGCTCCAATGATCAATATCGCTCTGATACCATGTAGAAATTTGAATAACTATTAAATTATTCACCGAGATTATCCTGATCACACACTATTTAATATTTATGCATAATACATAACCTCTTCTACCATTGATCATTAATTGCGGAAACATAAACAATCGCATGCACACATTAAAACCATAATCAATCACACATATAAACACAGTATTTATGGGAAAGCTTAAAGCTGAAAACCCCCAACTATCTATATATTATAATGATAGATTTCATGTAACAATCATTGTACAAACTTCTCACAAGCTCTCAGTACAATCTCCAATTGTTACACACTACACAAGCTTAGATCTAGCAAAACACATGCTCCAATCTGCTCCACCTGTTAGCTTGCCTCTACTGCGTAATCCAAGATGAATAATGGCTGAATACAAGTTCAAATCCACCTGGTATGCACTGCGCAATCCTCATTGGCATCTCCATCAATGTGTGGTGCAAACTCATGCACCAGTATAGTCACAACTGATAGTAGACTTGCTCTTTCACCTACCTCTGCACTGGTCTCCACTGAAACTGTCCATGCACTGAAGTTAACTGATGTATTCTTTAGTTGATTAATGAGTTAATAATTAGTGAATTAATTAATAATTAATTCACACCACTCTCACTAGTGTATCAATCAGTTAGACTAAATACAACTAGCTCAACTATGTTTAGATTAGTTAAACTGAACACAACTCCATTAACTTCCTCAATCAACTCCACCAAACTCTCTCACATGAGTTCTAACTGAAGTATCCATGCAATAGCTCCACTTAACCCTTAGGAATAGTGTAATTCCTTGTGTCAGCTCCTGTGCCACATCTGTGCACTTAACTGAAGTGCTCCAAGAGAATAAGATAATGTTTAGAGTCCAAATATTATTAAGAGCTAATAATATTCGACATATCTATTTTTAGACTGGCAATCTAAAAATAGATTCCGCCCAGTATGTCTAAAAATAGAAGTCCATCTATTTTTTCCGACTTGACTAGCCATCCACAAATAGCATCCTGCAACTCATAGAACATGATCCATATGTCTAAAAATAGACATAGTCTAAAAATAGACTTTGCGCCAAAAATAGCCTGCGGGCCCACTTAGTGAAGGCGACTTCTTTTCATTAAGCTCATCATCTTGTTGCATTCTCAACATCTTTCTCATTATTCTAGTTTCCTAAATCACCTTCTAGTTTCCTCAATCACATTTTAAAGTCTTCTACAAGCTTAAAGCACCAAAGAAAAATTTATATAGGTAAGACTTTTAGCCCATGACTTATTTTTTGTTGAAAGCTCCCAACATCTTTCTCATTATTCTAGTTTCCTAAATCACCTTCTAGTTTCCTCAATCACATTTTAAAGTCTTCTACAAGCTTAAAGCACCAAAGAAAAATTTATATAGGTAAGACTTTTAGCCCATGACTTATTTTTTGTTGAAAACTCCCAACATCTTTCTCATCATTCTAGTTTCCTAAATCACCTTCTAGTTTCCTCAATTACATTTTAAAGTCTTCTACAAGCTTAAAGCACCAAAGAAAAATTTATATAGGTAAGACTTTTAGCCCCTGACTTTTATCTTTTTGGAAAAATGAGAAAATCATAATCAATTTTTCTTTCCAAACATCTTCCATCAAAGTATGAAGGGATTTGGCTACTATAGTGTCTTGAGAGTCTTTTTTAAAAATACATAAAAAATAATCTACCCCTCCCTTTAGTGTGGCCTTGATATTTGTTGTTGTTGTCCATGGGCCATTTTTTTTTCTATTTTCTAAATCAAATTAATATTTTCTTGAAATATTCTCTCACATATATAGACTAATGCCCAAAACCATAAAAATCCTTTTTTTAACTTCCATTTCTTTTCATCCATTTTAGAATCAATTTAATTTAAAAGATATTATGTAAAACTATTTCTACTCTAATTGGATTTTAGTAAGAATATAAGAATTTAAAAGATTTATAGTATACTTCGATTATAAAAACCTTATTTTAAATAAATTTATTATTCCATTTTAATTATTATTTTTAATAATAATTTTTTAAAATATTTTATTATTATAATTATTATTATTGTTGGTCAGGCCACTTTGGATACATGATAAAGTCATTTTTCCAATTCTCTGCTTTTACAAAATAATAATAATAATTTTAAATTCACAAATTTAGAAAAATTATTATTATTATTATTTGAATTCACAACTATTTTTTTTTCCACGTTAAATTTGATTTAGTAAATTAAAAAAATATTACATATTTTAAATAATTATCTCACAACATTTAAAAAAATATTTAAATATTTATTTAAAAACAATTTTAAAACGTTCACCTTTTTTTCCAAATTGGATGTCTCTTCTTACATTTTTACACCGTTTCCGTTTTGGAAATATATCGTTTCCAGAGTAAGAACATATTTGTGACTTCTTATTTGTAAAATTCATCAGAGACGTCTTCTATTGTGCTTTCCAAGTGCAGGGAGATATCATCAACAGATGATGGAGATGAGAAAAATGTAAATAAGCCTCTGCTACAGTGCAGTCCTCACATGTGTGGAGTTAAAGTGCACTGGCATTTGAAGGTGAGCTACACAGATCACTGGCGTGCTAAGGTTACCATAACAAATTACGCCACACAAGTGAACTATACAGACTGGAATCTTGTAATGCAACATCCCAGTTTTGGCAGTGTGGTTCAAGTTTTCAACTTTAATTACACGGCACTAGTGAATCAAATTAATAACCTTACAGGTGATTTACTACATTAATTTGGCTAACCTGATTTTACACATCAAATGATTTGAGTTGTTGTTCTGTGTTTTTCAGTGCTATAATTAATAATTATCATTCAATGAACGCATGCGCAGATGATAGTACAATGATGTTTTGGGGAATGAAGAATCACAATAATTGGCTTCTGCAGGCTGGACCGACGGGGAACCTACAATCTGATATTCTATTGAAGAAAATCAAAGGTGAATTTTCATTAAAAAATGGGTGGCCTTTTCCCCGTCGTGTGTACTTCAATGGCGACGAATGCTTGATGCCTCACCCGGATGTATACCCTCGCCTCCCTCGGACTAACCCATGGCAGAGAGTCGGGTCCTCGTTTTTATTCATCATTTCCATTCTAGTTGTACTAGGGTTCCTCAGGTTCTTGTATTACGCTTGTACATTCAAGATTAAGTACTACTCGGCTTGAATGGATATCAAACATTCTGAAGAATGTTGACATCTTTCTCGCAGTCCATGTATGTATTTACCTTTCTATTTTTATTCCCGTAAATAAATTCGATTTCTTTTAGAGCTGCGGATATAAAAACAACTTAAATCTATTACATCGAGTTGTGAAAAGTTTGTGATGTGAGCGATTGAATATAATTTGAAATCGCTTAGTGTAAAAACTCTATATATTAGCTTTCAAAATAATAGAAATTTTGGTCATTCTGGTCATATTATAATAAAATTTGATAAATATTTTTGAAAATCTGAGTTATAGTGGTAAAACTTTAAAATTTGGGCGTTTTGTTTTATTTATTTATTTTTATTGTATTGAATTTATTTCTATCATTAAAAAACAATTTAAACATTCCAATAATCTTTTTTTTTTTTTTTTACTTAACTAGTGTTTATTTTAATTTTCATTGAAAGTTTATATTTTAGAAAATGAATATAGATGAGGTGTTTATATTTTAGATGATGATTATGGGTGAGGTGTAAGCTTATGATAGTTTCTCATCACTTCCTTGTTAATGTGATTAGTGTGAACATGAAGTGGAGCTGAAAAATGATTGTGATGCATGCAAGTTCATGAAGTACAGTGATGGTTTTTCACGATTTCAGTGTTGATATATATATATATATATATATATATTTTGTAGTGTAGTGTGTGTATATATATATAGAAAAAGGAAGTGGATAATTTGGAGAGATGATTCAAAGTATTTGACTAACAAATGAAAAGTAAGAAAATGATGTAAGAATCTAAATGTAATAAATTATATGATTTTATTTTTATTTTTATTTATTTTTATATTAAAATATAATTGATAAGTTTCTAATAAGTATTTTAAACCATGAAATTTTCCTATAAATTTTTTAAAATTGTAGAGAACATACTGGTGCAAATATGCTTTTTCAAAATTTATGATACTTATTTTATATAAATTTTTAAATTATGAAGTCTTTATATTGTTGAAATTACAAGACATTCCAATAACTGATTAGAATCTTACCCTAGAAGAGTTCAATCCTTATAAATATCTCTTCTACAATAAGAAATAATAGAGAGATATGTTCACTTATTTCTAGGAGTAAAATCCAAAAACAATGCTCCAAATAAAACCACAATTCTTGATAAAAGATTACATAGTTTTTTACTTTAATATATATAGTTATTCATTAAAAATATTAACTACCCATGTGCCCTCTATAATGAGATAGCCAATTAAACCACAATTCTGGATAAAAATGACATAGTCTTTTACTTTAATATATATAGTTATTCATTAAAAATATTAACTACCCATGTGCCCTTTATAATGAGATAGCCAATTAATTTGGGCTTCTTAATTTAAAAGCCACTTTTTTTTACAATGAATGATAATTAGTTAATTATTTAATGCACTTTGGAGAAAGTTGGCCTTATCAATTAATGAATTATTTAAGGGGTTAAGTAGGCTTTATATGAAACAATTTTATTTTTATTTTTAAGTAGTACATTTAAGATTAGATGTACTATTTTAATATATAACTTCTTTTAAAATTAGTTAATAAAATACAAATTTATGGTAAAAAAAAAAACACATGTATTTTAAAAATTTGATATATTTAAAGACAAAAATACATTAGAAGAAAAAGAAATAGTAAATTTTTCAATAAATAATAATTTTAGAAAAAATATATATTTTGAATCTGCATTTATGTAACTTATATAGAGATAAATATTGAACCTTAATAATATATAGTTATATATTGTAAAATATTTAAGACAATAGTTTATAAAATATTATCATCTCCTAATTCAATAATGTATTAAATATTTTCTAACATAACGATTATAAGTTAACTATAAATTTACTAAATTTATAGTATATCTACACTTCCCTTTTCATTACATTATTACCTTTTCTAATTTTTAAGTTTTTAATAATTTATGGAGGGAAATTCTCTAGAGATTCCATCAATAAACACCCAAACATATTTTGTTGAGAATAATGCTTAAATATTGCCATGTAATTGCTGACATTAGTCAGCATATTTTGTGATTCTCTGTTATTAAAAATTAGTGCAGCAAATTATGAGGATGGCATGGTCATAATGAATAATTAGTAGTTGATAAATAATAGAATTAGTAATAGGTTTATTATATAAGAATGTATTTACATACATGATTCAATATGAAATTTACAAGTTGAGCACTAATCTGTGTTTTTCATTTTCTTTAGTTGTTTTTTATATGTCATAATTATTTTGTTTTATTAGCTGGCTTAAAGAGTAGTGGCCATTTCGGATTCTACAATTAGTATTAGAGCGGGTAAAATTGTTTCGAGTCAAATTTTTTATTGTTGAAATTTCGTCAAAGTTAAAAATGTCGAATTCTAACATGCTTGTTCCAGAATTTGATGGGAACGATTATGATTATTGGCGCATTAAGATGATGACCTCTTTGATTGGAAAAGATTTGTGGGAGATTGTTGAATCAGGTTATGATGAGCCAGATGTTTCGAATGCCCTTACAACCAATGAAAGAGCAACAAGAAAGAAAGCAAGGAAGAAGAATGCTCAAGCTCTATTTCACATTCATATAAATATTGATAAGAGCTTATTTCCACAAATATGAGGAGCAACAACTGCCAAAGATGACTAGAAGACTCTACAAGAAGCTTACCAAGGTAGTGATCAAGTTAAGGTGGTCCAGCTTCGGACATTGAAGAGAGAGTTCAGGAATCTGAAGATGCAAGAAGTTGAAATTATAAGTGACTATTGTGTGAGAGTCAAAGATGTGGTCAATAAAATGGCTACACTTGGGGAAACGGTAAGTAATGAAGTTTTAATAAAAAAGGTTTTTAGATCTTTAACATCTAGATGGAATAATGTTGCCATAATATTAGAAGAAAGCAAGGTTTTGACACAATTAAAGTTTGATCAATTGGTTGGATTTGTCATGTCTCATGAAAAAAGATTGAAAGACACTTTTGAAGTTGTTGAGAAAGCTTTTCCCTCTAAATTACAAATTACACATAACGAATATGCAAGCAGTAGTAGTGCCAAAACCAATCAAGATTGAGGTAAATGGCAAAGCCAAAATTTTTCTAGAGGTAGAGGCAGAGGTGGTTCGAGAGGAAGAGGTAGTTCGAGAGGAAGAGGTAGAGGTAGATTTGATAAGAGAAATTTTCAATGTTATTATTCCAACAGGTATGGCCACTTTGAAAGAGAATGTAGATTGAAAGAAGGTAAAAATGCTAACTGTGGTCAAGAAAGTAATGAGTCTAACCATATGATATGGAATGATAAATTGTTTTCAGCCAAGGATGGAAGTTTTAAATCCAAGGTCTAGCTTGGTGATGATAAACCATTGGAGGTTGTTGTCAAAGGAGCTATGGATGTCCAAACAAAAGAAGGTATAAAGAGAATTCATGATATTTATTATACTCCACAATTGAAGCACATTTTTTTTAAGTGTTTGGTAGCTATGTGAGAAAAATTATAAAGTAGTCTGTGAAAATAAGACATGTACTATCTATGATAAGAATAAGGTAAATAGGGTGATCAGTGTTGTACCTATGAAAATAAATAGGATGTTTCCCTTGAGGTTTGATGAACATAATAAAAGCCTTGCAAATATTGCTTATGAGGATTCAAGTTTCCTATGGCATCTTAGGTATGGGCATTTAAATTTTCATAGTTTGAAGTTTCTAACCTCAAATGCATTAGTTTCTGGTTTGCCCAAGGCAGAGGAGCATAAGGAGTTTTGTGAAGGATGTGCTAAAGGCAAGCATGTAAGGGAAAGGTTCCCAAAGGGAAATGCATGGAGGGCTCATCACCCACTTCAGCTTGTTCATTCAGACAAATGTGGTCCTATGCAGACTAATAGTTTGGGTAAGTCATCATATTTCATCACTTTTATTAATGATTACTCAAGAAATTTTTGGGTATAATTTTTGAAGGCCAAAAGTGAAGCCCTGGATACATTCAAGAAGTTAAAAGCACTTGTAGAAAATGAGAAAGGATGCAAGATCAAATGTTTGCGGACTGACTGTGGAGGAGAATTTTTCTCAAAATATTTCCAGATTTATTGTGATATGAATGGCACCAGGAGGCAACATACTACATCATACACACCCCAACAGAATGGCATAGCTGCACGAAAAAATCGTACCATGGTTGAAATGGCAAGGTGCATGATACAAATTAAGGGATTGAGAAATTATTATTGGGGAGATGCAGTTGTTACAACAATGTACATACTCAATCGTAGTCCCATCAATGCACTAGAGAAGATGACTCCTTATGAAGATTGATATGGAAAAAAGCCTAATGTTAATCATTTCAAAGTTTTTGGTTGTTTGGCTTATGTGCATGTACCTGATCAAAACAGAAAAAAGTTAGATGCAAAGAGTGAGTTATGCATTTTCATTGGGTATAGTGAGACAAGAAAGGCTTATAAATTGTATAACCCCCTCACTAACAAGCTTATTTTCTCAAGAGATGTAATTTTTTATGAAGGGGGAGTTTATGGTAATAAAAAAGGCCATGTTGAGAAGAAAAAAACTGTTTTGAATGATGATATAATTGTTGATATTGAGCAGCCAACTAATGCTTCTGTATCTAGTGGTTTAACTCCACCAAGCAGCCCTTCATCAATTTCTTCAACATCAAGTTCAAGTCCAACTTCTTCTCCAAATTCTACAAGGAAGGTAAGGATATTGAGTGATATATATCAGAGGAGTGCAAATCGAGCACATGAAGAAAGCCCAATGGGTGAGACAGTGAATTTTTCTTTATTAGCCAAGGTTGATTTTGAACCATCATGTTTTGAAGATGCATGTACTAATGAGGTTTGGGTGCAAGCCATGCAAGAAGAGATGGATTCCATTCACAAGAATGACACTTGGGAATTGACAAAGCTTCCGCATGACAAGAAAAAGGTTGGCACCAAATGGGTCTACAAGACCAAATTTAATAGTGATGGCAGTGTTGAAAGACACAAGACAATATTAGTTGCCAAAGGATTCACAAAAAAGTATGTAATTGATTATGAAGAGACATTTGCACTAGTAGCAAGACAAGAGACCATTAGAATTTTGATTTAATTAGCAGCTCAGAAAAGGTGGAGCATACATCATATGGACGTGAAACGTGCCTTCTTGGATGGGTACTTAGAAGAGGAAGTATATCTGGAGCAGCCATAAGGTTTTGAAGTGGAATGAAAAGATAATAATGTCTACAAGTTGAAGAAGGCTTTGTATGGTCTCAAGCAAGCACCAAGAGCGTGGTATGCTAGGATTGATGGATACTTTCAGGAAAAAGGCTTCCAGAGAAGTAAGAATGATCCTACCCTTTACTACAAACAAGAAGGTATTGATATTTTGATCATAAGTTTGTATGTTGATGATCTATTGTATATGGGTAGTAGTTCCAAAATGAATCATGAGTTCAAAGTTGCTATGATGAATGAATTTGAGATGAAAGATCTAGATCTCATGAAATATTTTCTAGGAATGGAGGTTTATCAAACTAAGTATGAAATTTTCATTTTCCAGACAAACTATGCACATGATATGTTGAAGAAATTTGATATGCTTGATTGTAATGGATCCCCTACTCTAGGTGCTCAGGGAGTTGTATTATGTAGAGATGATGGCGTTGATTTAGTTGATGAGACAACTTACAGAAATATTGTGGGGAGCTTGATGTTTTTAACGCACACAAAACTTGATATTGCATTTTCAGTTTCACTTGTTTCAAGGTATATGAAAAATAAATATGAAATACATATGAAGGCAGCCAAGATGATTTTAAGGTATGTGAAAGACACTCTAAATTTTGGTATTCAATACTACTCTGCTGAAAAGTTCAATCTTGTTGGATTTAGTGATTCAGATTGGGGAGATAGTATGGATGACCGTAAGTCCACATCTGGAAATTTTTTCTCTTTTGGTTCTGGTTTGATTACTTGGAGCTCAAGAAAACAAAGCATTGTTTCCCTCTCATCCATAGAAGCGGTGTATGTTGCAATTACTTCAGCATGTACAAGCTCTTTGGCTCAGAAAAAATTTGGAAGAAATTGGAGAGAAGCAAATTCAACCTACAGTGATTTATTGTGCCAATGTAAGTGCCATAAAGTTAGCAAAGAATCCAGTTCATCACAGTAGGACAAAGCATTTTGACATGAAATATCACTTCATTCAGGATTTGGTGCAGAAGAATGATGTTGAATTGAAACACATAGATACTAAGGATCAGCTAGCAGACATGTTCACCAAAGTAGATGCAAAAGATCATTTTTTGGCACTAAGAGATAATTTAGTAAGCCCTCATTAAGCATTAAGGGGGAGTGTTGAGAATAATGCTTAAATATTGCCATGTAATTGCTAACATTAGTCAGCAGCTTTTGTGATTCTTTGTTATTAAAAATTACTGTAGCAAATTATTAGGATGGCGAGTGCTCAAAATCATTGGCTGTGGTCAGAATGAATAATTAGTATTTGATAAATAATACAATTAGTAATATGATTTTTATATAATAATGTATTCACATACATGATTCAATATGAAATTTACAAGTTGAGCAGTGAGCTGTGTTTTTCATTTTCTTTCATTGTTTTTTTATATGTCATAACTATTTTGTTTTATTAGCTGGCTTAAAGAGCATTGACCATTTCTAATTCTACATATTTTATCTTATTTATAAGTTCATTGTCTCTGATAGAATAAAAAAAATGATTGGCATGTCCTTTGTCCATTCCTTTCAATATCAAAGAATGAAGCAAATACAAACTTTGTCTTTTTTATCAGAAATTTCAGACATGATGTTATTATCTTGGAGTGGAGTGAAGAGAAGGACCTAAATATATTTCCTTTTAAATTAAACCACATATGGTTGAATGAAACAAATTTCAATGACCTCGTTTGTCGCATTTGGAACTCCCTTGCTGCATCTAGCATATTCAAGTCGTCAATGCTGGTCAATTACAGAGTAAAGAGGTTGAAATATGAGGTTAGAGACTAAGTTTCTAAGTGTAAAAAAGAGCTCTGGAAGGAGTTGAATACAATATGACATGAGATTGAATCATTCATGGACCCCTTGACCCCTCATTACTTTTCAGAACAATACAAAAATACTATTTTAGATCTTGTGGAAAGAAAAAAATTCTTAAAATTCAGGAAGACGAGTGGTGGCTTAAGAGTAGGTTGGCTTGGATCAAAGGTGGGGATAATAATACAAAAATATTTTGCAATGTTTCATCTAAAATAAATATTTCTCATTCAATATGGGCCATTAAAGATGATTCATGTAGAATTCTTTCCTCTATGAAGGATATCAGGAAAGATGAATTTCTATTTTTCAGTGAGAAATTTGGGGAGTCGGAAGAGGACAATATAACAGAGAAAATGGAGTTCATAATCCATTTCTAAGAATGGTCAATGAAGATGATACAATGCAGATGGATAAGCATATCTCAGAGGATGAGCTCCTACAAAATTTGAAGGAAATGACAAAGGAAAAAAAGCATGAGGCCTGATGGTTGGCCTTTCAAACTTTTTCTATTCTTTTTTGGCCTTATGGGATAGACATGATGCTAATTGTGGAAGAATATAGACGCTCGGGTCAAATATCAGGTGCTACCAACTCAATTTTTCTCACTCTCATTCCTAAAAAGGAAACCTCTCTTTATTTCTATAAATTCAAACTGATCTCCTTAAAAAAATTCTATTTATGAAATGATTTCCAAATTCCTTGCTAACAAATTAAAAAATATTCTATCCCCGCATATCACTTTGGAGCAATTTGGGTTTCTTTGAGATAGAAGAATAGAGAACGTAGTAGCAATTACTCAAGGGTGTATTCACTTGATAAAAATTAGGAACTTGAAAGCATGCCTAATGAGAATTGACCTTATCATGGGGTAGACTATTCCTTAGTATGATTCTTTATGAAATCAATTTCCCTCACGAACATGTCAAATGGATATGGCATGCATATCATCAACATTCAAGGTTGTTCTAATCAATGGAAAGCCTACCAATTTCTTTAGAATTTATAGGGAACTAAGAGAAGGATGTGCACTCTCCCCTCTCATTTTTATCCTAGGCATTGATGCTCTTAGTATAGGTATCAAAGCTGAGAAGGAGGTTGGCTCAATAATAGGTTGCAGAGTTTTAAGGAACAATTCAACAACACATGACATGTTCGTGGATGATGTCCTCTTCTTTGGCAAGTTAAATTTTCAGAATGGGAGCTTTTTTACCAGGTATTCACTAAATTCAATGAAGCATTTGGCCTCATCATTAACGAAGAAAAATCGTAGGTCCATTAGGGGAATTTTGAGGTCTAAAATGGGCCTCCTAAGGGCATGTAGCAACTGAAATGATAGGGGATGATCGACCCTATTTCTTTGGTTCTGGGGATGATGTCCAGTTTGACCAGGTCATGGGGGATGATGCCCAAATTGACCTATAACAGATGGATCTTATGATGCAAGCAATAACTAATTTTATTGCAAAAGGAACAACTATCCATCACACCATATTTTATTCCTACTCATTAACAATGTGAAAGCATTATTTTTCTTAGCTTTAATTTTTAAGAAAAACAAAGCATATGTAACAAGGAAAATTCCATTTTCTTTATATAAGTTTAGAAGAGAATATAGACATACTTGGGTTACAGGACCTAATGTCATATCACACTCTCTATATATGATATAAGTGGACACTCTCTATATGTGATATAAGTCTATGAAACCTAGCTAGCTTGATAAAGTCACATTCATAGATAGTTATTTGTTTATGCTCTGTTTTTCCTATTTTTCCTACCATTTTATGGTACCATTTTATGTGAAAGTTCATTTTTATAATCCCATGCATGGTTATTTGGATAGAGAGCCAATGATACCATCCCTATTTTGTTGTTGTTTTTGTAACTTATAAGAGTTGGTAACCTAGAGGGCATGTGGAGAGTTGAGGAGAGGTCTTCTACATTTACAATTCATAAAATGACTAAATAAGGAAGGAGGTGCATGAGTAAATATAGGTATTATGTTTTTGAATATTTCTACTAGCACTTTCGGATTATGATTTAACAAGCTATGTAAAACTAAATTTGAATTTAAAACACCACCACGATATACATAACAATGCTACTAACTAGTCCACATTTATTTTCTTGTCTTTGCATCCTGTTGGATTTTCTTCTTCTTTTGGTGGATCTTATTATGCAAGCAATAACTAATTTTACTGCAAAAGGAACAAGTGTGAGGTATCCATCACAATATATTTTATTCCTACTCATTAACAGTGTCAAAGCATTATTTTTTGTTAGCTTTAATTTTTAAGAAAAACAAAGCGTATTTTCTTCTTCTTTTGGTGGATCTTATTATGCAAGCAATAACTAATTTTACTGCAAAAGGAACAAGTGTGAGCTATCCATCACAATATATTTTATTCCTACTCATTAACAATGTGAAAGCATTATTTTTTGTTAGCTTTAATTTTTAAGAAAAACAAAGTGTATGTAACAATGAAAATCTCATTTTCTTTATATAAGTTTAGAAGAGAATATAGACATACTTGGGTTACAAGATCTAATGTCATATCACACTCTCTATATATGATATAAGTGGACACTCTATATGTGATATAAGTCTATGAAACCTAGCTAGCTTGATAAAGTCACATTCATAGATAGTTATTTGTTTATGCTTTGTTTTTCCTATTTTTCCTACCATTCTATGGTACCTAAGTGCTTGCCTACCCATATCCACAAAAAAACAAGAATAGTACTCATGATAATAGGATTAAAATACTTTGGAGTTGACTTTAAACCTGGTCAAAGAATTTATTGAACCAAATGAAGTGTTTTATGTGCAAGTTCATTTTTATAATCCCATGCATAGTTATTTGGATAGAGAGCCAATAATACCATCCCTATTTTGTTGTTGTTTTTGTAACTTGTAAGAGTTGGTGACCTAGAGGGCATGTGGAGAGTTGAGGAGAGGTCTTCTACATTTACAATTCATAAAATGACTAAATAAGAAAAGAGGAGGATGAGTAAATCTAAAAATAGAAAACTAAAAAAGTAGTAACCTAATTGTCTAAGTAAAATGAAGGTAAGTTAAGTAAACTGAGGTAAAATAACTCCAAAAAAAATTAGGGCTAAGTCAAAAATTCATAAAATGAATAAATAGATGGAAATAAGCAGAAAATGAAATAAATAATAAAAATAATAATGAATAAAAAGAAGATAGGTCAAAATTTTCTCCATTTAATATTTTTTTATTATTCAAAAAAATCATACATATATATATATTGTTACATCTTAAATTAATTTTGAATTCTTAAATACTTGTATTTTCATTTGTTTTGTATTGTCTGCAATTTTTTATATTAAAAATGTAAAGGTAGAAGTTGTAACCGAATTTGTATATTATAACTTCTTGAATGTTTTGTTGAAGTCGTATCCACTTTACAAAAGATCTACCGAATTAAAGGTTTTCAGTGGAATTATAACTTCTTGAAGGTTTCTTTGAAGTCGTATGCGCCTTACAAAAGATCTACTCAGTTAGAGGTTTTTAGTGGGATTTGGACCAAAATACGATGTACTTGGTTGAATTCTCTTGAAAATAAAATAATTTTTAGTTGAGTTATGGTGGCCTTCCAGTATGAAAGGGTGTAACACCATGTTGATTGGTGAACGAAAACCGCTTTTTATTATTGCTGTGGACCCCACCATACGAAAAATAACATCGCCTCCTTATCTCTTTACTACATTTGGTTGACAAATCCACGTGGCTAACATGGTTTATATCTTTACTACATTTGGTTTGACAAATCCACGTGGCTAACATTGTACACGTGGCATAACGCATTAATCGTTATTGAAAACAACGCTTCGCATTACTTGTTTTACTTTTCAAAATGGTTATTGAGAACAACGCTTCGCATTACGTTGTTTTACTTTTCAAAACGGTAATCAAAGGGCAATTGTTAAGAGAAAAGAATGATAAAGTTAGTGCATGGCCATGTTTTTGAAATGGATAGCTGCAACATCTAATTCCCCATGAGTTTTCAGGCCACCTTCGTGATGTACCTTCCACATCGCCCCACCTCGATCCATTCTACAACCCTTCTGATTTCCCGTATCTCGACAGCTCTCACTCCCAGAGGCAATGCAATTAAAACATTCAATGCTTTGCTCCGGACCAAGGATTTCAAATTTAATCCTGTATGGAAAATTTCATTTAATCGCGATGGTGCTCTGTTTCATTTTCATCCTGTATGGAAAATTTCAGGATCATGTATCCCAGCCCGGTTTTGCCATACCGGCTAGCATTAGGGTAAAATCTTTCATGTTGTGTTCTATATGTTCTTAATGATTTTAAGATTAAATTTGGTATTTTAGTGTGCCGGTTCTACTGTTTAGTATTAATCCCATGGTGCGATTCACTATTTTAAATGAGTCATCCTTAAATTCGTATTTATGTTCTTCATTAAATGAATTTGCTTTCCATGTTCAACAATTTTTTTTATCAATGTTTCGGTTTCATACTTATATGATTCATGCATATCAATGTTGTAATTAGTAAGTGCCTGAGTGCAAAATAAATGTGGGTGATTTCTCTTATAATTTAATTGTTTTGTCTACATGCTCTCTTCCATTCTATAACCCTGTGAATTCATAATCACCTGGCACTTCTTAGTGTTCTGTACGTGTTACATCCATTTACCCCTAAGTCATCCATTCGAACTAATTTCTACCCTTGTTTTTATTGCACATTCTAATTATCACCCTATTTGCAGTACGCTAACTATCCCTCGGCCAATTAGTCAGTGGAAACGTTTGTAGTCTAATATAGATATGGTTCTAGTATATCCGATGAACCTAAACAACCTTGGTTAATATCCCTTTCTGGAATACATGATCCTGAAATTTTCCATCCTCGCGTGGTTTCGATCCCAGCCTCTCACGCAGGCGCAGGAGTCGGCACCGAGGACGGGATGGATGCTATGGTGTTTTCATGTACGACAAATTTTTCGTTATTAACGGTGATCTAATCTGGTGGAGTGGAGTGCTGAGGTTTATGATCCAGAAACAAAGCATGGACAACACTCGAGAATATATCGGGGACGGAAAGTCTCACTGGCGTGTCTGCTTGTTTCTTCTTCCCGGCGGTTGTATTCGTTTAAGAAGCAACAGGGAGTGATCGAATACGATTCCGGTGAAAACGTTCGGAGGGCGTTGGCTTGTATTCCTAAAACCCTTGAAAGGATGTCGTGTTGTATAAGGGTGGCGTGAGAAGATTTTGGGTATGATGAGGGAAATGGTCAAGTTTGCTAATCCATATGAGCCCCCGCCTATAAGAAGTGCAGTAGGAAGGCAAGCTGAAACGATTAGGCTGTGGACTGCCATTGACAAATTAAAAAACTCTTATCTACACGATGTACAGAGGATTAACGGTGCCTTTACTTTTGAGATTTGAATTTAAGTAACAGTGATACCATATTGTGGGTTGAATAGCTCAGTAAGAAATTTCACAGTCGTTGTTATTCTTGAATGAACATTGGTAATAGATTTTAGAGGAGGCTTCCTGTATTGGAAATGATGTTATTCTTGGATGAGTTTAGACGTGTCCAACTGAACAATGTTGATTGATTGTTTTATGGCATTCCCGAATATAATTGTATAGGGATTGAAACACAAATTATTTTTTTGAGATGAACGCTGTGTTGTTACTGATCATTAAATTTCGAAAGTTTCATGGTATTACAGAGTACTAGTTCGAAACCTTAAATCTGAATCCGTTACTCAGTTGTCAATTTTGCTTCACTAAAATTATTATATATACATTTTATTTCCATGACCACATCAGAATGTTTAAGCCTCCAGTTAATGAAATATACTCTTAGTCTATACGTAGTGAGATTTCATTCAATTTTTATCATGATTATAGTTTCTATATTTATCATGATAAAAATTGAATATCAAAACTACTAATCTCAGTGTTTATGGACAATGAGAGTAGATTTCATTAACTCGAGACTTAAACATTCTGATTTGATCATGGAAATAAAGTGTATATAATTTTGGTGAAGCAAAATTAACAAAATGAAACTAGAAGGGATAGGAACCTAGAAACTGATTCAGATTTAAAGATTTGCACTCGTATTCTGGAATATTATGAAACTTTGATTCTTTGTATGATGGAATTTTATAAAAATTTCGAAATTTTTAACAATCAAACAACATTGTTCAATTGGGCACATCTAAACTCGTCCAAAAATAACATTAGTTCTAGTACACTAACTCTCTAAAATCTATTTCCAATGTTCATTCAAGGATAACAGTAAATGTGAAATTATTTACTATGTTATTCAACCCATAATATGGTTATCACTGTTACATAATTTCAAATCTCAAAAGTAAAGGCAACATTAATCCTCTGTACATCATGACTCTTATGACTCTTATCTCTCAATGATAGTCCACATCCTAATTGTTTCAACTTTCTTTTGACCATTTCTTCCACCATAACCAAAAAAAAACTTCTAAGGCCACGATATACAACACGAAATCCTTTCAAGGGTTTTAGGAAGATAACCTAGTGCCCTCCAAATGTTTTTATGAAAATATTATTCCATCATTCCCTGTTGCTGTATGGCTAAAGCTCTGCATAAGTTGGCTGAACATGCAAAGAAATGGCTGTAGATGCTTCCTCTAGCTTTCCCAAAGAAAGGCTGATCCTCCTCTTGGGAAACTAGCTCCTCAAAATGGGGTTTTAACCCTTTCCACTGCACACCTTAAGAAATAACGCAGTTTTCTAAAGGGACTGCGTTTTTGCTGAAGGTAGATGCTTGGCCCAACACCAGGTAGTGGAAAATTCAGATCAGAAACCTCCTCTTATATTTCTTGAACAAGATCTCCAAGAAAGAGTAGGGAATCCTAACCCGAGCAAACCCTTGCACTAAACAGTGCAGCAACTTAGCTAAACAGCCAAGTATGCAGGAATTCTAAGCAGACCACATGAAAATATAATCTCAATATATCCATATGCTTGCCATCTCCTTCATTATATAATTGATGAGCTTCCTCACCAAGGGTCCTACCCACTATGAGGTTGCTTCCATGCAAAGGCTCCTCCACAAAAACTGCGCTGTCCATCAAGATGGTGCAATGTATCTAGACAAATTTGTTGATTTGGTCAATCTTAACTGATTATTCATCCCCTGTCTCTTTTCACACTCAAGGTGCCTTCATTTTATCTCGCTGGATTGATCTCTATTCACATTGAGCTGGATTTATTTAGAATCCACTTCTTTGAGAATAAATCATGTTGACTTGGTCAAACTTGACCTTGTCCACATAGCTTAGACCTTGTTCACACATGTGGATGCTTGAATTGGTTATTTCAAGATCCTCTTTCACATTAGGAAGGATTTTTTATTCATACATGAGAAAATTAGGAGCCTCCTTGCTCAATTATTCATGCATCTAGATTTCAAAAGAAAAATTAATATTCCTATTAGCTGAAGCTACATTAGGAATATTACACCATCCCAAAAAAATTCTTTCCTCACCCTATGATAAGTTTTAAAAAATCCCGAGTGTCCTCCTAAAGGAGAAGTGTGCAATTCAAAAAGAATATTTTGTTTTAGTTGGGAATTCTTACAAATATATAAGCGATCTTTGTACCATAAGGAATCTTTTTTTGCAACTAAATGTATCAGATGTACTAGGATCTTGTTGCAACTTTTGAATGAGTGTCCACACATATTCGTCCTTCTTCCATTCATCCCTTGCTTCGGTTATCCAATCTGGTTGGATAATAGATATGGCACAAAGCATTGCTTCCACCTCTTCATTCTTTCTTGAGAGTGCATCTGCAACAACATTTAGCTTCCCTTTTTTGTAGATTATTTCAAAGTCATAACCCAACATCTTTGTGACCCATTTTTTCTGCTCTTCTGAAGATAGTCTTTGTTCCAAAAAGTGTTTAAAACTATCATGATCAGTTTTTACCTTGAAGTGTCTTCCCATTAGGTAAGTTCGCCATTTCTTTAGTGCATGCAGTATTGCTAACATTTCCTTCTCATAAATAGCTTTCTATAAATACTTTCCCTTGATTGGATGACTTTCAAAAGCAATGAGTCCTCCTTCTTGCATTAAACAGCACCAGTTCCATTTCCTGAGGCATCACATTCCACAATAAAGGTTTTTGTGAAATCTGGCATAGCTAAGATCGGTGCTAGGCACATTGCTTCTTTAAGATGTTCAAAGGCCTTAGTTGCTTCAAGAGTCCATGAAAATACATCTTTCTTCAATAATGTTGTTAGAGGTGTTGATATTCTCTCATAATTCTTAACAAACTTGCGATAATACCCTATTAACCCAAGAAATCCTCGCAACTGCTTTATGGCTGTGGGGACTTTCCATTCCTTAATGGCTTTAATTTTGTTAGGGTCTACCTTAACACCCTCATGAGATACAATATGACCCAGATATTCCACCTCTTATACTCCAAAGAAACATTTGGATGTTTTCGCATATAATTGTTTCTCCTACAATAGTTTGAGCACCCTGTCAACATGTTGAACATGATCCTTTCAAGACCTACTGTAGATTAGTATATCATCAAAAAATACTAGCACAAATTTTCTAAGGAAGGGTTTGAAAATGGAATTCATCAACCCTTGAAATGTAGAAGGTGCATTGGTAAGGCCAAAAGGCATGACCAAAAATTCATAATGATCCTCATGAGTTCGAAATGCTGTTTTTGGAATATCTTCAGTCTTCATTCTAATTTGATGATATCCTGAACGAAGATCCAACTTGCTAAAATAAATTGCTCCATGTAATTCATCCAATAATTCATCAATCACAGGAATGGGAAATTTATCTTTAATGGTGAGCTTATTGAGCTCGCTATAATCTGGACACATGCGCCATGATCCATCCTTCTTGTGTACCAATACCACAGGAGCATAGAAATAACTTTGACTAGGTTGAATTATACTAGCCTCTAACATTTCAATCATACGCTCAATTTTGCTCTTTTGGACATAAGGATATCTATAAGGCCTGATATTTGGAGAAACACTTTCTAGAATAAAATGAATAGCATGATCATGATCATGAATAGGTGGGAGTCCTTTGGGAGTTTCAAACACCTTGGAATGATTGTCCAAGACTTTTTGGAGACGTAAATAAATAGATGATTTTGATGTTGGAACTTCTAGTGAGCATAATTGTGCAATTACGCCTCATTGTTCTTTCTTTAGAAGCTTTGTCATGACATTAGAGCTTATTATCTTTCCTGGCTTCCCTGCAATACCCCGTAATTCGACTAACTTTCCTTCTGAAAAGCAATTCAAGAAAATTTCTTGAAAATTAAAAGCTACCGTCCCCAAAGATTGTAACCATTGTACTCCTAGTACAAAATCAGCACCTCCCATAGGAATGGAAAGAATTGGACTATTCAATACATATTCCCCCATGGTTAACTTGATATTATGGCATTTTCCAGCGCAATTTATAGTTCCTCCATTTGCAACCATCACTTGACATTCTGGTGCTGGGTATAGGAAACAATTCAATTCCTTATCTACCTTATAATGAACAAAATTATGGGTACTACCTGAATGAATCAACACTATTACCTTTTTGTTCTTGATGTGTCCTTCTATATTGAGAGTTTGAGGAGTGGTAATTCCTGCCAATGCATTACACGATATAGTCAGACTCATTTCTTCCTCTTCTAGGGTTGGTTTGTGGTGTATACCCTCTTATTTTGAAGATTCTTGTTCATTTTATTTTTCCTCTTCACAATCTATGTAAAATAATTTCTTCTCACCACACTTATGACCTTTAGTGTATTTTCTATCACGATTGTAGAAAAGCCCTTTTGCTCTTTTTTCTTCCAATTATTGTGGTGTCAACCTTGTAGGTTGTTCAAATCTAGGAGTAGCAACACTTCCCTCTTTATAGAAGTGAGTGGCAGGCTTCCTTGTCGCCATAATTTTACATTCAATTTTTCTGGCCAACTTGAATGCCTTCTCCAATGAATCAGTTTCCAAAACGTGAACTTCATGTTGGATGTTATCCTTTAAAGTACCTATGAAGAGATTAATCTTGTGTTCCTCTGAAATATCAGTTACCCTTATATTTAATTTTTGGAAGTCCTTAATGTGCTCCACCACTGAACCCTTTTGTTTGATATTTATCAATTGGCTAAAGAAGGTGTTGCTTTTTGTATCCTCATAATGTGCTATCATTTCCTCCGTAAAATTTGACCAAGTGACAATTTTTTTATTGGAGCAAAGGCATTGATACCATACAAATGTATTTTGTTCTAAATGTAAAGTTGTAATGCGTAACTTTTTTGTGTTTTGCACATTATTGAGATCAAAATATTGCTCCATCTGTAGTATCCATGTTACAGGATCCTTTCCATCAAACTTCCTCATATTCATTTTTGGAATATGGTGGTTCTTCCCTCCAACATTAGAGTTTATGAAATCATGATTAACATTTATTTTGTTCTCATCATGAGTTTCCTCTACTATCTTTTCACCATTAGAAAACATTTCTTGTATCAACTTTGTAAAACCTTCCATCTCTGCTTTTAGATCATTCTTCATGTTTTCCATCTTAGATTCCATGCCAGCTTCCATGCCATCCATCTTAGCTTCCATGCCATTCTTCAAACGATCCATCTTAGATTCCACTTCTTTTTTCAAACCATCCATCTTAGTTTCCATGCCTTTCTTCAAAACTTCCAGGTCATTTTTTGTTGCTCTTTGCGACAGCGAAATTTTTTGCACTTGCTCTTGTAATTTTGATATATCATGTTGCCATTCTTCATCTTCATGAGTCATAGTAGAGCCTTCTAAAGGTTTAATGGGTGTTAAATTCATTTTAGGGGCCATTTTAGAATCCAATACTGATATCTATTCTACAATATGCCCTTGGAATTAATTCAACTTGATTCTTCAAACAAGACTTATGCAATTCGGAAAAGAAAAATACACACCTTTTACTTTCTTCTGAAGAGCTCAATATTGAAATTGAATTATATCTATAATTACAGATCCTCAATATCTGAAATTTGGCCTTGTAGTAGCCCTCTGAAGCTTCTTTCAAATTCCACAGGTCTGTCCGGATTTGGATTCTTCAAGACAAAGTTATGTCTAATCTCCCACAATGACCCAATTATGGACTGGTTCAGTAGAGTGAACTTGTGCGACTTGCAACGTGTCAATGTTTCTTCCTTTGGCTTTGAAATTGATAGAAATAAAACCACAGTCCGCGTGATTGCGGCCACTTTTTACAGAATTCCAATATGATGCTCAGAGAGAGAGAGCTATGAAGATTTTCCTATGATCACCTCTTTGAGATGAAATTCAGGAGCCTGAAAAAGCCCTTACTTCCCCAGACCATATCTCTGAAAATATTGCGAACCAAGCTCTGAAATTTTTCGATGATGTTCCTCAGGATTTCGGCTTCGCACTCTAAAAATTTCAGCTTCTGAACCTTTGTGGAAAACAAATTATAGCAACAATTCCACGATGAACTGTTTAGGTTAAATTCAGGAGCCTGCAAAAAGATCTAACTTCCATAGGTCATATCTCCGAAAATATTGCGAACCGAGTTCTCAAATTTTGCAACAATGTTTCTCAAGATTTTGGCTTCGCACTCTAACAATTTCAGCTTTTGAACCTTCGTAGAAAAAAGTTTACTGCACAAATTCCATGATGACTTGTTTGGAGAAGAAAAACCCTAGAATCCAAAGCTCTGATACCAAATGTTGTGAAACCATCTCCAAAAATAGAAGAAAAGAGATATCACCACCTTAGAAATAAGCCACTTTGAGGGGGCAACCTCCAATACATTACATGAATGAAAAATTCTTGGATGATACAAATTACAAAACCTCCTTTCTATATATATGAGTCCATGGGGCCACAATGTAATCCTAGTGGGGCCACAATCTAATCCTAGCCGACCTAACAATAATAATTTAAAGGCATAATAATAACAATATAGGGGTTACAAGGGTACAATAATAACAAACAATGTTACCGATGAAATAGGTAACCGCAATGTTACCTACTTTTTTTTGGTAGCATAAAAAGCACCCGATTTTGAAAAGTGGTGATGCAGAATCACCATTTTTTTTTTTGGTGCACATTTTTGACACTCTAAAATTTTTATTTATGAAGTCTGAATATTTGTTTTAAAATGTTAGTGATTTTTATGCTAATTTTGAAATGTATTGATGCAGCATCAATTTTTTTTTTTTAAGTGGTGATTTTCATGCTAATTTTGAAATGTATTGATGCTGCATCAACCTTTTTTTTTTAAAGCAGTGATTTTCATGCTAATTTTGAAACGTATTGATGCTGCATCAACCTTTTTTTTCTAGAGCAGTGATTTTCATGCTAATTTTGAAACGTATTGATGCTGCATCAACCTTTTTTTTTTAGAGTGGTGATTTTCATGTATGTAATAAAACACAAACTTAGATTAAAAAAAAAATATAAAAACAGTAAAAAAAACCAATAAAAATGTAAAAAAAAACAAAAATAGCTCATAAAAAGAAAAAAATTTAAACAAAAATAAATAAAAAAAACAAAAATATTTGAAAATTATATCAAAGGAAATGACAAAATTTGAAGAAAAAAAACACATAATTTAAAGAAAAAAAACAAAAATTCACCAAAAAAAAAAAAATCAAAAAAATCAAAAACATTTTTTTTCGAACTTATTAAAAAAAACAATATATTTAAAAATATATATATATTTAAAAAAATTTTAAAATAATTAAAATTACAAAATTAAAATTTAGGAAAAAAAAATTAAAAAAAAAAAATTTAAATTTAAAAATATAAATTAAAAAATAATAATAATAATAAGGAAAAAAATACAACTTTTAAAATTTACAAAAAAAACAAATTAAAAAAAAACAATTAAAATTGAAAAAAAAAAAAAAAAACCTATCATTAAAAAACAAAAAAAATGAAAAAAACCACGTGCAAATAATTAAAAAACAAATATACATAAATTTAGTGTTTTTTTTTTATTATTTTTTATAGTGAAACCATTTATAGATTTTAAAAATGAAAAACTAAATAAACGAAAAAAATAAGAAAAACAATTAAATTAAATTAACATTTAAAAATTTTAATAAATAAATTTTAAATTTTAAATTTAAAAAAAAAATTATTCTATAATATTAAATATAAAAAAAATTAAACAAATTGAATTTAAAATAAAAAAATTGAATTAAAAAAATAATTTTAAATTTTTTGAAATTCAAATTTTTTTTTTTTTAAATCAAATTAAAATAAAAATATTAAAAATTAAAAAAAATAATAATAATAAAAATAAAATCAAATAAAAAATAGATGTAAGTATATATTTAAAAAAAATAAAAAAAAAAAAAATAAAAAAAAATAAAAAAAAATTACTTCAAATAAAAATATTAAATTAAAAAAAAAAATTATTTTTTGAAAAAAAAAAATTTATTTTTTCAAATTAAAAAAAAAAAAAATTAAAAAAGAGACAATTAAAAAAAACAATTAAAAAAAAAACAATTAAAAAAAAATTTAAAAAAAAATCAATTAAAAAAAAATTAAAAAAAAAAAACAATTAAAAAAAAAATTTAAAAAAAAAATCAATTAAAAAAAAAAATTAAAAAAAAAAACATTTAAAAAAAAGAATTTAAAAAAAAAATCAATAAAAAAAAGTTTTTTATTGGGGCGGCCCGCCCGCTGGGCGGCGCCGCCCCCATAAACAACTTTTTTTTATTGATTTTTTTTTAAAATTTTTTTTTTAAATGTTTTTTTTTAAATTTTTTTTTTTTAATTGATTTTTTTAAAAAAAAAAAATTTTAATTGTTTTTTTTAAATTTTTTTTTTAATTGATTTTTTTTTAAAATTGTTTTTTTTTTAAAATTTTTTTTTTAATTGATTTTTTTTTTAAATTTTTTTATTTTTTGTTTTAAATTTATTATTATTATTATTATTTTTAATAATTTTTATTAAATTTCGCCCATTTTTTTTTATTTAATTGATTTTTTTTTTTTTTTTTTTAATTTCATAATTTTTCATTGTTATTAACTTTTACTTTTAGTTTTTTAATATAATTTTATAAAATTCAATAAATTTTTTATATTTTTTTTTAATTTATTTCGATTTAATATGTTTTTTAAATGTTTTACTCTTTTTTTTTTTCTTTTTTTTTTGTTAATTATGTAAATTTTTTATATTTTTTATTTCAATTAAAATTGTGTATTTAAAATTAGATTTTTTTAAAAATGAAACTTAATTTTTTTAAATTATTTTTTTTTTTAATTTTTTTTATTTAATTTTTTTTCTTTTTCTTTTTTCAATTTTCCACTTTTAATTGATTTTTAAAGTTTTTAAAGTTTTCGTTTAACAATATATATATTTTTTTCTTTTATATTTAAAATTTATTTTTTCTTTCAAAATTTATTTGTTTATTCATTTATTTATTAAAATTTAATATTTTTGTTTTTAAATTTAATTTGTTATTTTAATATTAACTTCTTTTTTTAAATCTAATAAAATTTGATATATATACCTATTTTAATTTAAGTTCATATATATATTTTATTTTTTATAATTTAAATTTAATTTATTTTTTATAGTTTATTTGTTTTTTTAATATATATTGTTTTAAATTTGATATTTTTATTGTATTTTATTTTTATTTTTTATTTTTAATTAAATTTTTTTTTTTCCTTTTAATTTGAATAGTGTTTTTTTTTTTAAATTTTGAATTTTTAAATTTATTAAAATTTAATATATTTCCTTAAATTTAATTATTTGTTTTAATTTTTTTTTCTTTTTTTAAATTTAATAAGCATTTTCTTTTTCTTTTTTAAATTTAATTTCTATATTTTATTTTTTTAATTTCCTTCCTTTTTTTACTTGTTTTTTTTTTTAATTTAATATTTTTATTTTGTTTTTATTTTTATTTTTTAATTTCTATATTTTTTTTAAATTTAATTATAATTTTTTTTTGGTTTATTTTTTATTTTTTTTTTCCTTAAATTTTAGGTTTTTTTTAATGATTGAATTAAAATTTTTACTTTGTTTTTATTTTTATTTTTTTTATATTCATATATTTTTAAATTTTAAGCTTTTAAATGTTTTTATTTTTTTAATTTATTTTTTTTCTTAAATTTTAGGTTTTTTTTTAATGTTTGAATTTTAAAAATTAAAAAATGTTACTTCTATTTTTAAAAATGCCAAAAGTATGACACAATTTTTTTTTTTGTTATTACAGCATCAACTGGTTTTGTTTTGAGGGTGTTTTTTCAATCCTTTTTCAAGAAACAATTTTGTTTTTACCATAATTTTATAAAATGTTGAAATTTGACCTTAAAAAAAAACGAAGTGCGTTCTGGAAGACACACTTTTTTTTTGGGGGGTGTTTTTTCAATCCTTTTTTCAACAAACAATTTTTTTTTAAGCATAATTTTAGAAAATGTTGAAATTTGACCTTAAAAAAAAAACAAGTGCGTTTTGGAAGACACACTTTTTTTTTTTGGGGTGTTTTTTCATGTTTTTTGAGAGTTTTTGGGCTAGAGTTCCCGTTTTGAGGTCAGGTTACCTATTTCATCGGTAACTATGTTAATAATAAGGGGGTTACACTAACAACAATAAGGGACTATACTGGTAATATAGGGACCTAACATAACATGAGGGTTCAGAGCAATCTATTAATTAGTCATACAAAATTATTTTCACAACAATCATCAATTGGTCATCCAAATGTTAAGCACCTAGGATTAAATTTGAATCATATTGTTATCATTATACCCATGTATTTCTTATAAATGAAATTGGGTTAAATAAACAACTTTTAGGAAAACTATTTGCAACGAGAGTTTTGTTATCAAAACTATAATTGCCCAAGTCCTAAGATAGATGTACAAGTTATACATGCTTAATTATCCCATGCAAATTTTATAAGTCACATGCTTAATTATCCCTATCATAATTCAGGTTTAATACTTTAATTTTATATATTTTTAATTTGTAAATGGTAATTAACATATGTAAGAGAGATATTTCAAGATTTTTTACCCCATTAACCCATTCATACTATTAAACCACTCATATTAGTAGTTCATCAGACTATATTAATCTACCATCATATAAGTATGCATAATCCTTTCTACATAAAGAAACTTAGTGCTCTTGTAGGCGTTGGAAAATGACTTTCCAGCGCATACAACAATGCTAGAAAATGAATGAGAATAAAGAACGTGGAACTTCTCTTAATGCAAGTGGACTAAGATAGTATATTAAGAGGCTTCCATGTGACTTAATCTAAGACTAGTAGTTGTTGAGTGTACTAAAGAAAGTAGATCTTACCAAAAGAACTAGTAGTAGTTCTTACACTAAGGGAATAAAAATATTATTATAATCTCTATTCTAATGTTTTAGTTTTGGAGTAGTATCCAAGGGGAGGGATTATAGCGGATTAGAGCAGCTCCATAAGATACTATAATCCATCTATTGCCTCATCATAATAATCTCACTCTTCATGTACATTATTCTGAATAAGATTAGACTTTATATAAAATTAACATAGATAATCAAGCATATACTTAATCACTTACTACATAAAGAAAAATTATTACTTCTAAAAGCTTGAATATGAATTCTTGCCTTATTCAATAAAGTAATGACTCTCTAAAGAGCCATAATTATATCTTTATTTTGATTTCTAACCTCATAACACATATGTATATTTCTTGCACTAAGTCATGAGATAGCATTGTTATGGAATTTAGTTCTTAGACCATTATCTGCATGCACTTCTATATTTCATGTTACCATTGGTTCTTAAACCATTATCTATATGCTAACAGAGGAAATTTCGGCCTAAAATTGCCCATTAAATTTTCATGTAATTTCCATATCATAATATGTAAACAAATCAAAATTTTTTAAATTTAAAAAGAGGTACATGTAAATATTTTGGAGGGAAAAGAAGAAAAACTAATTTTTTCAATTGTATTTTTTACTTATCTCCTTATAAGTTTACTAAAATTTCAAGTGTAGGCACTCATTGGATGCAAAATTAAATTCCACATCCAATGAGTACCCATTATGCATACTTTTGACAAGACCCACTTTCATAAAAAAAATGCAGATACATTAAAAAAATGTGTTTCAACATGTTTTTTAATGTATCTGCAAATTAGGGTTAGTTGTCAACATAGAAGATGCTAGAAATAGATATATATAGGGTGATCATGGAAAAATTTCTTCATTTCAATCTTTTTTTATATTATTAAAAAAAGAAACCATTTGTGTTAGAATAAAAAAATTGTGACACCATGAATTCACTTTGAATTCTTAAATACTTGTATCGTCATAAATAATAGGTGAGATTCATCTTGCAAATTTCAAATTTTCAAATTTGATCTCCAATTAATTAACTACGAATCAAAATTATTCTATAGTTGTTGGGTGATAAGAAAACATATCAACATTTGGCCTCAACTATGGGACAATGACCCATTGTGGGTTGTTGAAAACTCCAAACCTAGACTAAAACCTTTTATAATTGGGTTGCAAAGTTAGCCCTAAACCATTATTTTGATATAGTAAATGATTATGAATGCTTGCAAGAATATCATGGCCTCAAAAGTGGCAATGGGTTCATTATAAATGTTTTCTTGTAAGAACACATATTCCTAGGCATTTAGGCTTAACAATGCCCAAGTTGCCAACAAGAATGCTAGCCAGGTTTCTAGGTCATCATAGCATAGGGATGTGCATGTGTTCCTAGGAACACATATGTTCTCTAGGAATGTGCACATGTTCTAAAAAATGTGCATGCATTTGTAATGAGATCCTTTATTTATGTGCCCATGACCTCATTTTTTACCATATTGGGATTGCATGACACATTTTGGGGATATATTAGACATATTTGTTGGTTCTTGAACAACGTTGAGTGTCAAATCAACATCATACCTCATATTTGGAGTCCAAGTAAGTATTTCAATGTGTTTTTGTTTTTTTTGTTTTGTTTAATTTGGTTTAATTGTAGGGAAATTGGTTAATATGGAACCTAATCAAAGCTAAAACAACCATCAACAAAAAAAAATTTAGAACAACCAAACTCATACCAAGAACCAAGAAATCCAAATGATTCAATTGATGCATCCTTGGGTACATTGGGTCACTAATATAATATCTCCAAAACATCAAAGAGATGTCATGATTGTATCTTGCAAGTTCATTAAACTCAATTGTATCTAATATCACATGGTTCACACGCAAGTTTATGTTCGACAACGATAAGGTTTGGTTCGAAATTATATTTTCCTATGAAATTTGGATAAGGTTTTCCATTAAATTCATCCATATACATATTTTGAAATTCTCAAAATATATACAAAATATATATAATTATATAAACATAAATATATAATTTATATATATTTATAAATAATAATATATATTATATTAATCAATTTATAAGTTTTTTATAAATATAAATTATATTAATTTATAAAATATATAATATAGTAAATTTCTAACATATTTTTCTATGTTATACGAATACTTTTATATTTCAAACAAATCAAAATAAATAGCATAGCTCCTCCTCCACCTCACATATGTTTGAAGACTTGTGATATTTTCACCTTAACTTGTAACATGCAACTCACATTCACAACTCCTTTGCTATTTGCAGAAGTTCATTAATTTGTAACCCATATCAACAACTTGTGTGAAAAATTAGCTTGATAAGAAAAATCCATGTGATTTTTTTTCCAATCAGTAACCTACTCACCTTTTTGTGTCACTTGGCCCGCAACCAATTGGACTTTTAAAAAAAAATGTATTGTAACTTGCTCATCAAGGTATTATTTTATTGCGGTTCTTGGATGACCTTAAACATAATTTTTTTTTACATCTCATAACCTGCTCACTGAGGGTTTCCCTATTTTGTTTAGCCCTCGAACCTCATGAACTTAAATTAATTTTTACTATATTTTTAAGGTTTTCCAAAGTTTGAACCTCTAGGTTCAATTCTAGCAAATCATATGGCATATATTATATCGTTTATCTTGTATGTCCAAATATATTTAATCAATATTTCATATTATAGGGCTAGAATGTATGAACACTATAGAAGTCGTCTAAATAAAGACCAAATTAGAGACCTCAAATTTTTTTTTTGTAAGGATAGAGAACCACTTTATATTAGTTTGAAAAAATAAAATATACATAAAAAATGTCTAAACATTGCTATTGGTTTGCCACATGGAAACCAGACTAGCAAAAGCTTTCAAAATATTAATATTGTATATCACCAATGTTATAACTCTATCTTCTAAAGTAAAAACATAAGTAATAAAAGTATATTGTCAAATATTAACAATGGACATTGCCACTATAAAAAATATAACATAAATGTAGGCTCCCCTAATCATATTATTTGGAATGAGAGTTCACCTGGATTGGTGGTTATGAGTCCTCGTCTATCATGACATGAGTAAAAGTGATGCCTTCTTGATGCAGGGCTTACCCTTTTCCTTAATTTTATGGGAAGGTTAAAATGAAATATGCCCCTTTCAATGATCAAAATTAAAACCGAACCACCAAAACTAAACTTGGATTATATATAATATCCAAGTATTACAACAAAACCACTACAGCCGAGGATCGTGACAAGCACTAAAAGGAAGAGGGCTTATATTATTAAAATCATGGCTTAAATTTTATATTAGGTGTTACTCCCATGGCCTCATTCCTTACAGATCATTGTGCTCTAAATTTCTCTTCCATATGATCACCACTCATGACTAGGGCCCACTTTTTTTAACTTAGCCCGTGAATCAAAAGTGGCTACATTAACCCAACTCATGTCACCCTATCCATTCACAAGGTGCACCGAGGGGAAATCCCCGAGAGACAAATGCTAGGATTTCTTTGTTAATTGTCAGGCTCGGGCTTTGTCAATTGCCATTTCCGCTTATTTTAAAATTGCGCTCACACCTCCTCCTCCAGGATGATTCAAGGCAGACCCTCCTGCACACTGCACGATCCCAACTTCCTCCTTATTAACTTGCTCTTACGTCAACGTGACGCATGTTAACCTAGCCTATTCCTTTTGTGTGCTTTGTGCTCGCTTGTGACAATGTGTTATTAGGTGTCGGCCTTCCTTAAAAAAACTTCACCTTCATTCCTCTCGGCGTTGTTAAATTATGGCTTCCATCGAGGTTGGAAAAAAACTAAGTAATTTATCTCTTGCTTGTGTGTTTGGGCTTCAGCTCTGTCAATGTTTCACTCCTTTTTTACTCCTTCAATATTCACTCACGCTCTTACAAAATCAACTCTGTATATTTCTATGGATTAATATGTTGCAACAAATTTACATATGAATATATATAAGCAACAACAAATATAGATTACAGAAAGACTAGTTCAAAAATATAAAAAGGTTGCAGAAAGACTGGTTCCGGTTTTCTGATCTAAATTTATGCTGGAGTGTGACAGAATACAGATATAACCATAAATACAAATATGAAGCAGAAATAACACTTTATTTCATTAATATGAAAGACTTTAAATTTGTTTACAGACAGAATGGAAATAAACTAGCTAGGGCGTTGATAGCTTATCTCTGAGAAGAGATGTGGCGACTACATACCTCTAAAATTTGTGTTATAATGAGGGTGGAAGACCTATATATTATTGAGAAATAATGGAAAAACCATAAACATCCAAAAACCTAACCCTAAGAGATGAAACACTAGACTATGGGCTTCGTCGGGGTAAATTGGTACATCAATTTCCCTGGGTCGTAACTTTGGCATACTATCTCTATTTGACACACACGATACATTGTTAGAAATATCTATCTAAGGACTACAACTGCTAACATAGAATATTGAATCTATAAGACCCAAATTCAATGGAATTTTATGCCCAAAAAGCGTCGTTTAGGGCCTCAAAATAGCTCCGGAAGTTCAGGACTAGAAAAACTACCAAAAATAGTAAATTGTGGTACAATTAATGAAACTAAAAAACTAAAAGAAACAATCGTGAGAGTCTAAGTGGAATAACTGGGTGGCCACCAATATCCACCCATATCACTTTCATTGGGGAAAATCACCCCCACTCACTCCACGTTATCTCTACACTTCTTATTTTATTAATTAAAATAATAAATAATACGTTATGCATTTAGTCTAGATCCACAAGGATAAGATAAAATGGACCAATTTTGGTAAAAATGAAACAATTTTATAAACTTAATAGATTACATGGCAAGCAAAGAAAACTATATCCTATCAAATCCACTCACTGAGGAACCAACTCCTCTGTTAAAGAAATTTCACCTCTCGGTCAATCAGATTTTTACCGATGCCCCTGCATCATACTCCCTATAAGGACCAAAGAATTCATGGGCTCCTTCCCATGAGGTCATCAAAAAAATTTCCACTTTTTTGTAATAATTTGGTAGTCATGCAAGTTGCATCAGATATTGGATGGTCTTTCCACTTAACTAGATACTCATAGTACTCTTTGCCCCTTGTATTCTTAATCAATCTATTGTTTAGAATCCTCTCTGGTTGTAAAGGATCTATTGTTGGTAACTCATTTCACCACTGAATTGGTTGTTGTTCACTATCTCTGTCGTTTGTGCTTCTTCTCCTGGTTGTTACTTATATAGGTTTTCAACATTGAATATGGGAGAGATTCTAATACCTAGTGGAAACTCTATCTCATAAGAATTGGTTGAGATTTATTAAGGATCTTACATGGACCAATTTTTTTTTTAATTTTAATTTATTGTATTCTCCTTTAGGAAATATTTTTTTCTACAAATGTGTCAACACTAAATCTCCCACTTCAAAACTATGTTCTCTCTTGCAGAGATCTGCTTTGGTTTTATTCTTGAGGTTTCTCTCTTGCAACCTTCATTTTACTTGTTCATGGATATATTACATAGCTGAAGTGAAGTCTTCTCCCGCTACACATATTTTCTATGAACTTCCTAAGTTTATGAGTTCATGGACTCCTCTTGGATGCATCCCATATATAATATGAATTAGAACCTAACCAATGCTTTTTTGGAGAATCATTATAGGAAAATTCAACATGGGAAAGCACTTGATCCCATTTCTTTGGATGGTCTCCTACTAAGATTATCAAGATATTCCCTAAGCTTCTATTAATTAATTCTATCTTCCCATCTGTCTAAGGGTGATAAGCTAAAAAAAAATCCCAATTCAGTTCCAATATTCTTCCATAAACTCCTCTAGAAATGTCCCAAGAATCTGGTATCCCTATCTAAAACAGTTCTCTCGTGAACTCTATGAAATATCACTACTTCTCTAAAGAATATGTTGGCAATATGGGTAGCATCATTGGTTTTGAAACAAGGGATTAAATCGGCCATTTTTGAAAATTTGTCCACTACAACAAAGATTGCATCAACACCTTTTTTATTTTTTGGAAGACCCAATGCAAAGTTCATTCTTTAACAAATCCCATGGTCTATTTGGAATTAGCAATGGTGTATATAACCCTATGCTCTAGCTCTGCCCTTTTGCACCTCAATCATCATTTTTGGCCAATAAATGTTTAAGTTTCTAATATGTGTTCTCATGTCCAAAGTGTCCATCAATACTCCCACTATGCTTCTCTTGGATCAAATTATCCCTCATTGAGCACTTTGGTACAAATAGTTTATTATTATTGAACAATAATCCTTCTTGAAACATCTAATCAAGCCACAAAATCCTATCATGTATTGTTGGGTTTTTGCAATCTTTGTCATCCTCCTTAAAATTTACATATTCCTCATATAGCTCCTTCATGAAGTCAAACCCCGTGATTTGAACTTGAATTTCTTTCATAATTGCAATCCTCTTGCTCAATGCATCAATAATTTTATTAGCTTGGCTATTAATGTGTTTCAAAACAAAAGTGAAATTCTAGAGATATTCAATCCATTTGACATGCTTTTGACTCAATTTAAGTTGTTGCATAATGTACAGTAAGGCATTGTTATATGTATACAAAACAAACTCTTTATACATTAAATAATATCTCCATTTCTTTAAATCTTTTACCACAACATGAAACTCCTTGTTATATAAATTATACTTTCACCTTGCCTCATTCAACTTCTCGCTGAAATATGCTATGGAATTATCCTCCTAACTTAATGAAACACCAATTGCTTCTCCACTAGAATCACAGTTCAGTTGAAAAGGCTTGTTAAAATATGGTAACACCAACACAATTTTGGTAATAGATTATATCCATTTTCTGATTCAACAATCCATTGGAATGGTTTTTTGTCTTTTTTTTATTGTCTCCATAGTTGTAGCACTAATCCTGCTAAAATTCCTCATGAATTTCTTGTAAAAACTAGCCAAAGCATGAGAAATTCTAACTTAAAAAATACTTTTAGGAGAGGGCCAATCAATAATAGCTCTTACCTTCTTAGGATCTATGTTTAAACCATCCTTGCATGTCAAAAATCCCAAATATACAATCTTTGTCTTTAGGAATTGACATTTTTTCCTATTGATAAGTAATTTTTCTTGCTATAGTTTCTCTAATACATACCTTAAACGCCTCAAGTGCTCTTCTTCAGACTATTTGTAAACCAATATGTCATCTAAATACAAATTACAAATTTTACTATGCATTCCTTTAACACCTCATTCATTAATCTCATAAAGGTGTTGAGTGCATTCGACAACCTAAACGACATGACCAATCATTCATACACCATCATTTGTTTAAAAGTTGTTTTCCATTCATCTCCCTCTCTAATCCTCATCTGATGGTGCCCACTCTTCAAATTAATATTAGATCTAAACAAATATCACCACTCAAACAATCCAATAAATCATATATGTGTGGTAAATGAAAAATGTACTTGATTTTGATCATGTTCAATGCCATGGAGTCTGTACACATGTGGCAACCTCCATCTTTCTTAGGACTTAATATTGTTGACACTGCACAAGGACTAAGAATCTCTTTAATAAATCCTTTATCTAACAACTCCTACACTTTTTTCTTGATTTATTCATTCTCCTAAGGGGTTATTATTTATGCAACATTATTTGGTATACTTGCTCACGATATTAAGTCAATATGATAATTGATACTCCTCATAGGTGGAAACTCATTAGGAAAGTTAGCCACTATGATATTACCATACTCATTCAACATATCTTGAATTTCAAAAGGAAAATCATGTATAGTAGTAGAAGTAATAATTACCTTAGAATTTTGCACACTAAAGAAAAAATCACCTCGTTATCTTCAATCTGTTGCAAAAATTCTTTTATCCTCAACAACAATGCCTTGGAGTCACTACTGTATGATCTCCCCTTTTCTTGAAAAGGCAGAAAGACATGGTTGGTGCCATCCTTCAAGAATTTATAAATGTTACTCTTCCTATCATGCACAACAATTAGATCAAACTGCCACGGTCTACCCAATAGAATATGACACGCATCCATGGGCACGATATCACATATGATTTTTTAACTGTAGCTACTTATCTACAAATCTAATTCACATTGTTCATTCACCAATAATTGATGACCATTTTGAAGCCATGACACCTTATAAGGTTTTGGATGCTTCATATTCTTCAGTTTCAACTTCTCCACCACTTTTATAGACACAGTTGTATGTGTTGCCACTGTTAATCACCATCTTGAAACATTTCCCTTGGGCCTCACAAATAGTCCTGAAAAATGCCTTCCTCTGAGTTGGCTCAAAAAATTCATTCTATAGTTTCAAAAACACTTTCTTAAGAAATAATGACTCCCATATCTCTGGTACATTCTCTCCTTTATGTTCCTTTTTTCCCCTTGTTCTTTTGGGGTAGCAACAACACTTTTCTAGCCTACTTCTCTATTTTCTGGACATTCATACTCCATGTGTCCATGTTTTCCACACCTGTAGCAATGCATTTCTCTTCCTCTACCTATTATTTGTCCTATGGAAAAGGATCTTCGACCTCTGAAGTCTCCCTCTTGTTTTCATTATGGACTTGAGCTACTAGATCCTTCTGTTTTTTATAATTTCATCGTGTTGATTGTTGTCCTCTTCCTTTAGTAATACTTTTTCATTTTCCAAAATACTTCCTTAAAAGCTTATCCTCACTCTTCAAAGCTAGCTTGTATGCTTCCTCCACTATTCTAGGAAATAACACACTGATTTAATCTTGAATGTCCAACTTGATACCATTAATATATATGTTTTTATTCTTTGCAAAATCTTCTACATATCCAACCTTGATGTTCACCTTGTAAAATTATTTTTTGTCCTCCCTTACAATTATCAATATTTTCCTATGATTCTACATCTATCTAAATAAAGTGAGTTTATAATCCTTGGGAAAGAACCTTCTTTTGAAATTTTCTACCATTATATCCTACCTCTTAATTTTCTCCTTATTCTTCATTTTCTTTTCAGCCTATACACCATCCCACCATAAATATGTGTGTCCTTTCGATTTGGTAACAAAAAACTTGACCTTCTTCTTCTCTTCCATCGCTTCATACTCAAATAATTTGTCCATATTTGTAATCTAGTCTATGAGGTCTTCTGGATTTAGGCTACCTATATAAGAAGAGAGATCAGGATTTTCCTTCGTAATAGATCCTAACACTTCTTTCAATATATTATATTATACATGATTTTCAACTACTTCTCCTTCTTCCTCACTTACATATCTACCTTTTGGTTCCATTTCCTTTTTGGTCTCCATAGCTGCCATTCATTCTTCCAATCGTTGCATAGATCTCATCACTTCAAGATTAGCTATAGGTATTTTTCCTCTCTGACCTCTTATGGCACCTCATCCAACTTTGAGCGCCATGTCAACTTATTTATTCTTGGAATAGATGCAAGGCATTAGGGGAATGTTGAGGTCTAAAATGGGCCTCCTATGGAAATTATAAAATAATAGTGGAAATAATAAAATAATATTTGATTTAATCGTCAAATTTTAGAGGGAAGAAATAAAAAATTACATTTTCAACTCGTATTTTCAACTTATCTCCCAAAGTTTTTACTCAAATTTCAAGCGAGTGTACTCGTTGGATGAAAAATTTAATTTCTCATCCAAAGAGTACCCATGTTGCATACTTTCGATGGATCCTTGTACACGAAAAATTATAAATACATGAAAAACGTAATTGCAATCATGTTTTTTCATGTATTTCTCATTTTTCGTGTAGAAAGATCAACTGAAAGTATGCAACATGGGTACTCCTTGGATAAGGAATTAAATTTTGCATCCAATGAGTACTCCCTCTCGAAATGTGAGTTAAAACTTTGGGAGATAAGTTGAAAATACGAGTTGAAAAAATAGTTTTATTATTTTATTATTTTTTAATATTTTTATCCTTTTACTTAAAAAATGGTGAATCATCCCCCACGGTTGACATCATCATCTTGAATCCTATTGAGTCTTATAAAGTATATTTTGGTTGTACATTTTTCTTAGGAGGCCTATTTTAGACTTCAAAATTCCCCTAATGTCTACTCTGATACCAATTAATGAAGACCTTCCCTTTTGTCTTAATTTTATGGGTGGGTTAAACCCAAATAAAACCATTTCCATGATTCAAACCAAACTAGAACCCCTATAGCCAAGCCTAGATAATTTATAATATCCAAGTGTTTCAACAGAACCACTGTAGCCGAGCCTGGATAATTTATAATATCAAAGTGTTTCAACGGAACCACCGCAACTGAGTATCATGATAAGCACCAATAGGAAGAGGGATTTTCTTATTTAAATCATGGATTAAATTTTAAAACAGATGTTGCTCCTGCAAAATATAACATTGTTTGGGCACGTCTAAACTCATCCAAAAATAACATCAGCTCTAGTACATGAACTCTCTAAAATCTATTTCCAGTGTTTATTCAAGGATAACAGTAAATGTGAAATTATTTACTACGTTATTCAACCCACAATATGGTTATCACTATTACTTAACTTCAAATCTCAAAAGTAAAGGCACCGTTAATCCTCTGTACATAATTACTCTTGCCTCTCAATGGATGTCCACATCCTAATTGTTTCAGCTTGCTTTCTAAGGGCCACGTTATACAACACAAAATCCTTTCAAGGATTTTAGGAAGAAAACCCAACCACCTCCAAACGTTTTTATCATAATATTATTCCATCATTCCCTGCCGCTTCTGAAATACAACCATCTGGAAGAAGATACAACAAAACACACCCATGAGACTTTTCCTCCCTTGATATCCCCTATATTCTCCAGTGTTTTCCATGCCACTTTTTTGGATCATAAATTTCAACACTCCACCCTATTATATCACTGATTATAACCAAACATTTTCCATGCATGAAAACACCATAACATCCATCCCATCCTCGGTGCTGACTCCTATGCCTACATGAGAGGTTGGGCTTATCATTGATGGATGAAAATGAAAATGAAATAGAGCACCATCGAGTGACATGTCATTATTCAGCAAGATGTTGCAGAAATTCCCACCTCAATTTTTAAATTTTAAATTCTTGTTCCAGAGCCAAGCATTGAATTCTTTAAATGCACGTACTTTCATTGCCTCTAGAAATAATAGTTGTTGAGATAAGAGACATAAGAACTGTGGGATGGATTATGGTGGGAAGAAGCTATTCATGCGACAAAAGGTATTGATTATGGTGGGATTAATAATTAAAGGTATTGATTTTTTTTTATGAAGATGATGAATTAACTTTAAATACCCTAATTAATAGATGAAATGGTTCTATTTGAAGCATTTGTTTTGTAAATTTTATTCAAAATATGGTACACATTTTTAAAAGTCATATTTCAAAGTTGTTTAATTTGCAAAGATCAAATACTTCATGGGTTTTGAGGCTGAAAAATGTATTTATGCATTCAAAAGTGTATTTTAAACAACTAGAAATCATAATCTTAGTAGAAATTGTATTGTCATATTTTGGCCAAAAAATCAATCATCTTTTAGTTAGACTGTACAAAACTAAGTTTAAGATAATAATTAGTTTTTATTAATTTACAAGTTTTTTTTTTTTGTAAATTGGGCGGGACTGTTCTATTAAAAAGCTCATAGTACAAATGGAGTTACAATCATGAGAAGCAGGAAATCGTGGGAGCATGAAGGAATCAACAAACCACCACGGTTTCATGATGCTGATGTCAAGAGAAGCAGAGGAGGAACAAGAGAAGCCAAGAAGACAGAAAAGGCTCTAGCCAGATAGGTTAGAGTTCGCGATATGAATTTTCTTCCCTTTCTTTTTTGTTACTTTAACCCAACCTTTAGGGGGTGGGTGGATTGAAACAACCTGAATATTGTTGCAGGTCAACAGAGGATATTCTTTGTCCGAATCAGAGGTGTTGGACTCATGCAAACATTTCTGAAGAGGCGAGGAGGCAGGGGACCTCTCTTGGACGATCGAGGAGAGCGGTTGCTACTGAGTATCAATCTCCTCATCTGAATTACATTCTTCTTCGTCTGAGCTGGAGGACTCAATGTCCTCCATGAGAGGCGGAACAAAGGATTTCCAACTTTTATTTTTTGATTTACGAGTGTTTATTTTCTGTTGGGATAGAAATAGAGTGCAATAATTCTGAAGATGTCATATTTGATGGAAATGCCTATAGCAGAACGTAGTATTTTAAAAGTCTAAAGTCTATGACCAAGTGAAATCCCTAACTTTGAGAATGATTTGGTCAGGTAAGCCTTTGCTGATATCAATCTCGACACATATTCTTCCGTAGTTGTAGAAATCCAACGGGCCTCTCGATGGATCAACAGCCAGAAAGCAACCCAGAGAATTTCCTATGGCTTGGAAGACCTCACTGTGCCAAAGGTGGGCGAGCAGGTTGGGAAGCCTGACCCAAATCAGAATTTTGGTGATGACTGCTGTGGAAGGATCAATGTCGGGGAACCAGGGGGTTAGGAAAAGCCCGACGTTTCCCCAGAATCAAGGACCACCTGTAAGGGCAGTTTGGTATTCCTTGCTGTCTCAAAGATAATGATGAAGAATCCCTTGGAGCAGAGAAAGAACTTGCAGTGTTTGTTCCAGGTGGAGTGAACCTGCAAATGAGGGAAAATTCTTAAAATAATTGGAAGTTATCCACCAGAACTGGGTGGGATATTTCAACAGAGGGGACCTCCTCCATTTTGTCTACCAAGAAAGGCTTGGAAACCTCCAGGGGAGGATCAAAATTCTTGGCAAGCTGAGCATTGACTGCTTCTTTATAAGAGAAACCCTTGGGAACAGAGGATTGTCCTACTGCCCCTCCCCTCAGACGGAGGGAAAGATTCACTGTAGCATTCCTTCCTATTTCGTAAAATGAGAGAGGGAGATAGACATCGAGTTTCTTACCTGCATAAATGAGTCGGAGAGAAGATGAAGGGATCCCCAGCTTAGGTTCAAGGGCCTTTGAGAGATGAATAACCAGGCTCGCGGAATGGACCCAAAGAAGCAGGGTTTTTCCCGTAAGGAGAACGACCTAAATTTGAAAATCCTGTGATGGAGGGGAAGGGTTTTCCTTGAAATCAGAGCAAAAAGACAGAACCTAAACAGAGGGCTCACGGCTCAGCAAGGGGTACTCCTTACACGTAGAGGGAGGAGGCATCCTACTCTCGCTCAAGAAAGAAAATGTTGAGGGAAGAATCAGAGGTGGAGGCGGAGGGTCGAATAGGGTCGAAGACCAGTTGTAGCTCTGAGATCCTGGATCGCTGTTGTAGAGTCCGCTTATGAGCAGTCGAACTTCATAGCTCTAAGGAGGCAGCCCTGAGCTAGCCATTTGGGCGAGCACATGCAGCATGGTCTGGAGGCGGGCTTTGATATCCATTTCCGAGAGGGCCGAGGTAAGAATGTGACGCGGTGGCAGATTTGAAAACCTGAGGAGATCTGATGCACCATCGCTGTCTGGCCCTTCGTTTCGCAAAATAATTCGATGAAGGAGCCCTGAAGCCGGATAGCTGAAACCGCCAAGGGCATCCAGGGGCAACTGTAACTCAGCAGAGGCTGCAGAAGAGCCTGAGGCGAGGTCCAGGGTCGACTAAAACATGGTTGCGGCAGAAGAACCATAGACCTGTCGGCGTAAACCCTAGGAGCCATCATTTTCTCACTAACAAATCAAGAAAAAGAAATTAATTTACAAGTTTAAATTTCAACAATAAAACTTAATAATTAAAAAAAAATATTAAACAAATATTTTTTTCCAAAATTTTCAACATAAATTATTTTTAATATTTTATAATTTAAATTAATTTATAAAAATAATATTTAGCAAACAAAGCACTAATACTTAATACTTAATTATATTTGAGACTTGAAATAAAAATTAAGAATTATAATATTTTTAAAAACATCCTGGATCCATCTTAAATGAGGATCTACCAAACATGGAGAGGGATGAAATCCCTTGCCATATACAAACCTCTTTTTAAGTGAAATGAGATTTTATCCTTCTTGACCCCTAGTAGATATGGAAAATAGTTTACTAGCCTAGATCCATCTTAACTCTAGATCTACCAAGTGATAATTGTCTTAGCATATAGTAGATCTAAAGTTAAAATGGATCTAATTGGTTTAATTATTAATTATTTTTATTTTTATGTAACTTGATTAAATCAAAATATTTTGATAATAATTATAATTACTATTTATTTTAATTTATTTCTTTATATTTAATTTTATCAAGTCAAAATGTTTAGCGATACATTTCAACATCTCTACTTTACTAAGTTGGAAAATCCCTCTCACAACGCAATAGGAAAATCGACCTATACTATTAGTGTGTATATTTAAATCATGATAGGGTGCATTGATGTGTGCATTGTCTCAAAGATAACCTTACTAACCTTGTTTAAATTGAATTATCACTTTTACTTGCCTTGCCAATGTCTCGATGGATAGAACACAATTATGTCACTTTTTCTATGCCAAGTGTGGATGGATCGAACCATAACCCTCAACTTAGATTGAGCAAGTGATAGAGGTTTGATTATATGGGATAACTCTCACTAGTGAGAATATGCTATTATTTTATTTTGAGGGGAAATTTATTTTTATTCAAGAGCATTATCATATTCAAGATCTAGGAAAACAAATCCTTAATTATTATAGTGTGAGGGTCGCTTTTAGTTTCATGGGTTTATTATGTTGTGGATAAAATTACGGAGTTCTCTACTGACACAACAAAATAGCTTGTACATCAGTTTTTGCTGGAATCTGCTAATTTTTTTTCAAAAAATAAGGTAGTTGGAGTGTTTGAATCATTTTTTTGGTGGGGGAAATGGATTCAGCACCATAAAAAATCCCAAGGGCACCCAAAATCCTGAAGTTTGACAATCGTCACCCATATTTTAAAAAATTTCTATCGGAATTTTTCATAATATTGCCAGAATTTATAGGTTATTTTGTGGGTTATTTTAAAGACTACGTGTAAAATTACTGTTCCTCAACGAAGAAGGCAAGAGATGAGAGGGGGACATCATTTATTGATCTCCTTCAGATAGGGAGATCATTAACCAAGTGAATAAATTACGCACTGCACTATGGTACTTTTTTATCTTCACAAGTCAATGCTAAATTTCTAAACTATAGAGATGTACTTTTTCTCTTGGCAAGTCTATGTTAAATTTCTAAAATATTGAGCTTTCTCCTAGTTTCTTCCATTTAGTACCTTTTTATGGACTAATTATCGGTTTTCATGCTATAGCTTCCATCATAACAAGTGGAAGTTTTCCATCCTCCTTGAGCTTTGAAATAGTGTATGATTTTTCTTTATAAATTGAAATAATTTCTCTAATAGTGCAACAAATTAATATGTAGTTTTTGCTTATTTTTCAACATTAAACATGCTATAAAGTTTGTGTTCCCAATTTTCCAATCCACCTCAAAATCTTTCATTTCATAAGGTTCTCTAATGCATTTTCTATGTCTTTTTATAAACAAAAAATTCCCTCTCGATAATCAGTAATTTCAATGCATTGCATATGATAATATTCTTATGTCATATCACAATTTTGTTTTTTTGTAAATCAACCTTCTATTCATTCTTCTAAAAAAATTACACCTAGATAAAAAAAGAAAGTAGTCTCACCTCGACGAGGTTTGTTGATTACTGTTGATAGCAAGTGACAATAAAATAGAACAACATAAAGTAATAAAGTCCACAAATGAAATGGCCAAAAGCACCAGTGAACACACAAAATATATAAAACACCTGAAATCATATTAGTCATCAGAGATTATGGAGGTTTGGTTCTCCGAGGTTGTTCCTTGAGGTGAAGGAGAGTAAAAGGAGCATTGAACATGATCTTCAAAGTGATCCATCCATGCCTCCATCTTTTCAACTTTCTCTGATAGCAGATTCTAGCCTCACTACATGAGCACCACACGTTGCTCGGTATGGCACTAAAAATAGTGCATCTTGTTCAGGGTTGTTATTAGCTCTGCATTCTCCTCCTATCGTATTCTATCTATTTTTTCCATTCTATCCATAATTTGTTGAATGAGATCCCGAAAATGGTCCATGCAACACACCTCCAACTACCCATGTACCCCTCGGCGTGCCACCCCCTATCTTCTCCCTCCTTCGCAACGAGATGAACCATTCTGGTGCAGACCACACTGAGTGTGGCCACCTTGGTTGCCAGTCGGACCCCCCTAGGTGCTACCTCCCTGAACCTTTAAGAAACCCCTGCATAGACCTCTAGATCGACCTCCACCATGACCCGCTGAAGCAACCCAAAAAATACGACCACCCCTAGAGCCACCACGACCTACAATTTTTGTGTTTGGAGCCGGCTCCAATAGGGGAAAGCTCCCGCCACCCTCAATATTTCCCAAATTTGGCCTCAAGTGAGATGACTTGCGAGACATGCTAGGAACCAGCGTCATTCTAGTCCTCCGATGAATACTGCACTCAGGAACCAAAGGAAAATTCCCCCCTTCCACCAGTAGGACCACCTCCAAGCTACCCAGTCCTGACAGCTCAGGTCTCAGTCTCACTTCAGACACCACAAAACCATCAATTCCTAATGTAAGAAGGGTTACCACTAACTCGCTGACCACCCCAGGACCACTACGCCCATCACCCACCTACTACCAAAGCGGAATTGTCTAGCCATGAGCACTAGTGAGGGCGCCTAGAGTAGAATCTCTCCACACTCGGACACACACCACCCGACCATAATTGCACAACCGAAGAATTCCCAATTTTTTTTTGAACTATTGACTCTCGAAGGTGAATGAATTACTCTCGAACCTCTCCAACCCACTACATGGACTCGCGGACCAAACCAGAAATTTGCTAGGATATACCCTCGCAGAAGCCGGAAGGACCTTTGGTGCTTCAATCATCACCTTTCCCAAACCAACCGTTCATGCAACTTACTAGTTGCCCATTCCAAAATCACATACTAGGATCCTTGATAAAACTAGTTACCAAAAGGAATTCTTCAACTAAGCCAAGCCTCGCCCAAGTAATAATAGGCGTCCTCCCTTGCCATTAACATACCACTGACACCACCTCTTGCAACGTACCATACGAACGGATGTTTCACACATGAATCACCACACATATTACTTGGGTTGATTCAACTGTAGGAGGTTTCACCGCACTTCGCTTTTCTTTTAGAGACACAAAATATTTCAAAAACTCCCTTTCCAAATCGGAACTAGTTAATTAAACTATGGGAGGCTTCACAACACTCCCTTGGTCTTGTGGTGATGAAAATCCTTTTGGAGGTTCTTCTTCCCAATTGGAATTGCTCAGTTCTTATGACCCTCTGCTTGCTATTTCTTCCCCTTCTACTGACATCAGGGATGTATCCTCCATCGGTACCCTATTTATTGCTTCTTCCGTCGTCGAAATAATTTCCTCTAGTACCATGGCTAGATTTGGCTATTCAATCGACTGCTCTTAGGACCTCATATGAACCCTTACCTTGACAGCAGCATGAGAGGATGCTTCATATTTAGCCTTTTCGATGGTCTCTTGGATATAAATCTTCCTACCCAGATCCTTTCCTTTCTTTGGGGGTCTTCCTCTACCCCTCTTATTCAGATATTTTTTCATACAATTGGTGAGAGGAATTCATCAAAATAGCAAAAGCGCTCAAGACCCGGAGCAGGACAGATAGCTTCCTCCCCGGGACAAGAGAGTAGGTTCAAACAAAAAACCAAAATAATGTTTTTAAAAGAAGAAAATCAAAGTTCAAGACCTGAAGTAGGGTAATCAAATACCCTCCCCAAGACTAGAAGTTGGCCCTTTCAGAAAATAATCAAAAAGCGAGAAAAACTGAAAACTATTCCTAGGACTTAGAGCAGGGTAACAAATACCCTTCCTAAGATGAGAGATCTGTCTTAACAAAAGAAAAAAAAGCAAGGAAAAACAACACACTACGCTTAGGACTTAGATCAGGGTAATAGATAACCTCCCCAAGACGAGAGATCAATTTCAAAGAAAACAATAAAAAGCAGAAAACCACAGAAGACTATGCTCAGGACTTGAAGTAGAGCAATAAATTCCCTCCCCAAGACGAGAGATCAGTCGTTAGATCAATTGCAGATCGTGTTCTTGCACCTTCTTAGCCTTCTCTGGCAACGACGCCAAAATTTTGGTGTCCAGATGTGAACAATATTCAAACCATTTTTTTACATAGATTACCAACCTGGGGCATTAGTTATTTCAAGACTAACATGCACAATATATGCAAGAGCAATCACATAACCTGTTATTAGATCACAGGCTTAAATCAATGAACACACAGACTATTGTAACATCATTAAAATAGATTGTAGAATTAAAAAGGCATTCAAAACAATTAAAATATTATACTGGAATAGTAGTAAAAAAACCAAATTGAAATATAAAATCAACCAAAAGAAATAGAATGCAACACTTGATCAGAAGAGTGGGCCCAACTCTCCTATCAGGGCTGTGACAAACTCACAATTTATAGGAGAAATAACAATGTGTTGTGCATTCAATTAATTGGAAAATACTTCTGTTACAAATATGTATATTCTTGCTTAACCCTGATTCACAGCCCGTAGGCCCTCTTTATACAATTGTTCAGGAAATCACAGATTTCCTCTAACAACTACATATATACAATTATACAATCCGTTGCAACAACAACCTAGTTGTAAAAAGGAAACCATGAAAAATCCTGCAATATTGCTGGGGTGAAACGAAGTTGTTGCGTTGCAGTAGCAAGTGAAGATAGTGCTGGAAATTAGTAGTTGCTCCATGACTCACAGCTATAATCTCCCTGCTTTTGCAAAATCTGTAGAAATATCAGATTTAATGTTTGGAAAAGGTAAAACCTCCTTGACCATTACTTCATTAATCAAATATCTCATGTAAGATGAAAGAAAGGGATTTACCTCGTTTTTTTAAGAACAATAATGATACAAATAGATAGACAGGTGGGCGAAATTGGGAGAGAAAAGTATACAAATTTGGTACCCAACAGCTTGTACAACAGTTTTTTTCCAGAATCTGGTAATTGTTTTTTCAAAAATTCAGGTAGTTGGAGTGTTTGAATCATTTTTTTGATGGTGTAAATGGATTCAGCACCATCAAAACCCTAGGGGCACCCAAAATCCTGAAGTTTGACAACCGTAACCCATATTTTCAAAAATTTCTGCCGGAAATTTTCATAATCTTGCCAGAATTTATAGATTATTTTGTGGGTTATTTTAGACTATGTGTAAAATTAATGTTCCTCAACGAAGAAGGCCAAAGATCAGAGGGGAATGTCATTTATTGGACTCCTTCGAATAGGGAGATCATTAACCAAGTGAATAAATTATGCACTGCACTATGGTACTTTTTTATATTGGCAAGTCAATGATAAATTTCTAAACTATAGAGATGTAATTTTTGTCTTAGCAAGTCTATGTTAAATTTCTAAACTATTGAGATTTCTCCTAGTTTTATGCATTTAGTACCTTTTTATGGACTAATTATCAGTTGTCATGGTATAGTTTCCATCAGAATAGGCGGAAGTTTTCCATCCTCCTTGACCTTTGAAATAGTGTATGATTTTGCTTTATAAAGTGAAATAATTTCTCTAATAGTGCAACAAATTAATGTGGGTTTTTATTATTTTGCAACTTAAACATGCTATAAATTTTTTGTTTGCACTTTTCCAATCCACCTCAAAAGCTCTTATTTGATGAGGTTCTCTAATGCATTTTCTGTGTCTTTTTCTAAACGAAATATTTAATTCCCTATAGATAATCAGTAATTTCAACTCATTGCATATGACAATATTATTATGTCATATCACAATTTTTTTTTTGTAAGTCAACCTTCTATTCATTCTTCCAAAAAAAGTACACCTAGATAAAAAACGAAAGTAGTCTCACCCTGACAATGTTTATTGATTATTGTTAATAGCAACTGACAATAAAATAGAACAACAGAAAGTAACAAAGTCCACAACTGAAACGGCCAAAAGCACCAGTAAACACACAAAATAAATAAAACACCTGAAATCATATTAGTCATCTGAGATGATGGAGGTTGGGTTCTCTAGGGTTGTTCCTTGAGGCAGAGGAGGGTGAAAGGAGCATTGAACATCCTCTTCAAAGTGATCCATCCATGCCTCCATCTTTTCAACTTTCTCTGATAGCATATTTTGGCCTCACTAGATGAGCACCACGTGTTGCTCGGTATGGCACTAAAAATAACACATCTTGTTTAGGGTTGCTATTAGTTCTGCATGCTCCTCTTGTTGCATTCGATCTATTGTTGCCATTCTATCTATAATTTGTTGAATGAGGTCCCGAAAATGTTCCATGCAACATGCCTCCAGCTGCCCATGTCCCCCTCAGCGTGCCACCCCCTAGCTTGTCCCTCCTCCGCAATGCGTTGACCCGCTCCGGTGCAGACCACACTGGGTGTGGCCACCTTTGTCACCAGTCAGACTCCCCTGGGTGTTAGCTCCCCGAACCTCCAAGAAACCCCTACATAGACCTCTAGAGCGACCTCCACCAAGACCTGATGAAGCAACCCAACAAATACAACCACCACTAGAGCACCACGACTTGCACGTTTTGTGTTTGGAGCTGACTCCAATAGGGGAAAGCTCCCGCCACCCTTACTATTGCCCAAATTTGGCCTCGTATGAGACGACTTGCAAGACATGCGAGGAACCAGTCTCATTCTAGTCCTCCGATGAACACTGCACTCAGTAACCAAAGGAAAATTGCCCCCCTTCCACCAGCAAGACCACCTCCAAGCTACCTAATCTAGACAGCTGGGGTCTTGGTCTCACTTCAGACACCACAAAACCACCAATGCCTAATGTAAGAAGGGTTACCACTAACTCAATGACCACCCCAGGACCACTATGCCCATCACCCACCTGCTACCAAAGCGGAATTTTTGAGCCATGAGCAATAGTGAGGGCGCCTAGAGCAAAATCTCTCCACGCTCGGGCATACACCACCCAATCATAATTGCGCAACCAAATAATTCCCAAACTTTTGTTGAGCTAGTGACTATCGAAGGCAAATGAATTACTCCTCCGACCTCTCCAACCCACTACATGGACTCGCGGACCAAACCAGCAATTTGCTAGGATATACCCTCGCGGAAGCTGAAAAGACCTTTGGTGCTTCAATCACTACCTTTCCCAAACCAACTGTTCATGGAACTTACCAATCGCCCATTCCCAAATCACACATTAGGAGCCCTGATAAAACTAGTTACCAAAAGGAATTCTTCAACTAAGCCAAGCCTCGCCCAAGTAATAATAGGTCTCCTCCCTTGCCATTAACGTGCCACTGATGCCACCTCTTGCAATGAACCATACGAATGAATGTTTCACACATGAATCATTTAGCTCCCCCGTACTCAAGGTACTTGGAGAAGACATAGGGGTACCTGTAGCCACGTGCTCGACATTATTCCCCACATGTTCCTTTGGGGATTGCGATCACACTGTTCAACACCCCATCGAGGTGTTAAATAAAAAAATTCAACACTAATACATGCTTATTATAATCATTATTTTTCCTCCATTTGTTTGTGAACCGTACTAATTTGGTATTTTTATTTTTATTTTATACTGTAAATAAGTGTTGATATTTAAAAATTTGTTTTATATTATTTTGCAAGTTATTTTAATTTATATTTTAGAATATGAGAGAAGATCATTTTATTTTTAGCACTTGTTTTAAACGAAACTTGGAGTATTAGAAAGGCTTTTTTGTTTTTTCAATATTAGTTCTTGTTTTAAAGGAAGCCCAAAGTATTATAAAGGGTACATTTTTTTTTTCTAATAGTTTGATACTTATTTTGAAATGTCTTTCTTGTAATATAAAATTTTAGTAGATTAGTATAATATAAACTTTTTTTTTAATAAATTTAATTTTAAGAAAATTTTTAATTTACCAATCACATATTTTAAATTTTTATTTATTTTAAAGTTATATTGAGATAGAATTAGGAAATTTGAGAAATTATTCAAAGAATTTCAGCTGAACTGAATTAATGTTATTTTTGGCTTAGCACTAGTTAACTTTTTTATGCCAAGTTACATTTTCCATTTTCTGGTAAAGTTAAATGCTACCCTCACTTTACATGGCCTAATGTGTTGGGCCTTGTTTGCAAAGGGCTTATTGTAGCTTCGTCACTCTAAATCCTATCAATAATAATTATTGAATCATTGGATTACGAATTTAACTTGTTTAGCTTGTTTGAATAACAAAGTCTTGGTTTAAGGATAGCTATTAGGATAATCCCATTTACTCCATCAATCTTTTCCAGTCATTGATTTATCATTTCAGCTTGTTTATAGAACAAACTCTTGGTTCAAGGATAGTTTCTACGATAATCCCATACACTCCTCCATCAATGTGCACTATGCAATTCTTGGTCTTGTAGAAGGACGCCTAGTATTAGCCTTCAGAAACTCTAAATTGTATTGATTAACCAACAACCTATTTACAATTTGATAATGCATTAATGACTCAAACTGACTTAGTACTATTACATATTTTAATTGATTTATTTATTTTTAATTTTTATCTTCTAATGTTTGTATATAGGTATTATTTTTTTGAATATTTCTACTAACACTTTTGGATTATGATTTAACAAGCTATGTAAAAGTAAATTTGAATTTAAAACACCACCACGATATATATAACAATGCTACTAACTAGTTCATATTTCTTTTCTTGTCTTTGCCTCATGTTGGATTTTCTTCTTCTTTTGATGGATCTTATGATGCAATCAATAACTGATTTTACAGGAAAGGAAAAAGTGTGAGCAAAAGGAATGGATGTTTCACACATGAATCATTTAGCCCCCTTACTCAAGGTACCCGGAGAAGACCCAGGGGTACCTATAGCCACGTGCTCGACATTATTCCCCACACGTTCCTTCGGGGATTGCGATCACACTGTTCAACACCCCTTCGGGGAGTCAGATCAAAAAATTCAACACTGATACATGCATATTATAATCATTATTTTTCCTCCATTTGTTTGTGGACTACTAATTTTGTATTTTTATTTTTATTTTATATAAATAAGTGCTAATATTTTTTTAAATTTGTTTTATATTATTTTGCAAGTTATTTTAATTTATATTTTAGAATATGAGAGAAGATCATTATATTTGTAGCACTTGTTTTAACAGAAACTAGGAGTATTAGAAGGGGTTTTTTGGTTTTTTCAATATTAGTTGTTGTTTTAAAGGAAGCTTGGAGTATTCTAAAAGTTCTAAAGGGTAGTCTATTTTTTCTAATAGTTTCATACTTATTTTGAAATGTTTTTTTCTTGTAATATAAAATTGTAGTATATATATATATAATTTTAATAACATTCTTAATTTACCAATCACATACTGAATTGAATTAATGTTATTTTTGGTTTAACACTAGATAAAAAATTTATGCGAAGTTACATTTTCCATTTTCTCGTAAAGTTAAATGTTATCGTCACTTTACATGGCCTAATGTGTTGGAATTTTTTTGCAAAGGACTTATTGTAGCTTCGTCACTCTAAATTCTATGAATAATAATTATTGAAGCATTGACTTACCAATTTAGCTTGTTTAGCTTGTTTGAAGAACAAAGTCTTGGTTCAAGGATAGTTGCTAGGATAATCCCATCCACTCCATCAATCTTTCCTAGTCATTGATTTATCATTTAAGCTTGTTTATAGAAAAAACCCTTGGTTCAAGGATAGTTGTTACGATAATCCCATACATTCCTCCATCAATGTGCACTAGATGCAATGCTTGGTCTTGTAGAAGGACACCTAGTATTAGTCTCGAGAATCCTACTTAGTTCTATTACATATTTTAATTAATTAATTTATTTTTAATTTTTATCTTCTAATGTTTGTATATAGGTATTATGTTTTTAAATATTTCTACTAGCGCTTTCTGATTATGATTTAACAAGCTATGTAAAACTAAATTTGAATTTAAAACACCACCACGATATACATAACAATGCTACTAACTAGTTCACATTTATTTTCTTGTCTTTGCATCTTGTTGA